>PVJX010000865.1:0-200251 GCA_004027295.1 Dolichotis patagonum
GGGTCCGAGAGTTTCGGGTCCCAAAGAGACAGCCTGAGATGCTGCTTTCTGGGAGACTTCCTGGGGGTGAAGGGCGGGGCTACGGGCCCAAACAGACCTGGCCCAGATGCCAATCTCCAGGCAGTTCCTTGGGGATGAAGGGCGGGCCTACCAGCCCCAAAGAGTCACGCCGAGATGCAGGTCTGCGCAGACTTTCAATCCAAACAGCCCAGGCCACTCTACGGGTCCGAGACTTTCAGGTCCCAAAGAGCTGTCTTGCTCTTCTTTTTCTAGAAGCTTGAAGTGCAGAATTAGGATGTTTTATTTGTATTCATTCAGTTTCCCTAAAGTGAGAATTTAGCACTATAAATTTTCCTCTTACAAGTGCTTTCATTGTGTCCCACAGTTCCAGTATGTTGTATCTGCATTTTGGTTTCACTGTAGATTTTGTTTAATTTCTTCATTAATTTCATCTGCCACACAATGGTTGTTTGGGAGACTATTATTTAATTTCCATGTGTTTATGGATCTTTTGCAGTTTCTTTGGCATTAATTTCCAATTTCATTGCAGTATGATCAGATTATATGTAGAAGATAATTTCAATTTCTTTGCACTTACTTACGCATGTTCTGTGGTTTAATACGTGATCTATTTTAGAGAATGTCCTACGTACATCTGAGAAGAAACTGTATTCTGATGTTGTTGCATGGAACACTCTGTAAATATCTACTAAGTCCATTTGTTCACAAATTTGGCTCAGTCCTTACATTTTTTTGCTGATTTTTTTGTCTAGTTGATCTATCTCTCTATAACAATGGGATATTAAGATCTATTGCTAAAATTGTGTTATTGCATATATGATTTTTCATGTCTGTTAATGTTTGTCTTACATACTTATGTGCTCCCATATTTGATGCATACATATTTATGGATTTTTTTCTGTAACAAGTATGTAGTGACCTTCTTTATCTCCTTAGATCATTGTGTTTGAAGCCCACACTATCTGCAAATAAAATAACTATCCCTGCTTTTTTCTAGATTCCTGTTGCATGGAGTATTTTTTCTATACTTTGACTTTCAGTCTATGAACTTCTTTTGAAGTTAGGTATGTTTCTTGTATACAGCATATTGTTGGCTCTTGTTTCTTAATCCATTCTTGTCAACCTATTTTTTTTGATTGGTGAATTGAGCCCATTTACATTGGTGGTTATAACTGATACGCATTGGTTTATCTTTTTCATGTTATTTTCTTGGGGTTGGCTCCCTGATTTTCCCTCTGTTTGCTCTATACGGTGGTTTCTTTCTGTTGTTGTTCTCGGAATTTTGGTCATTTTTAACACTGTCTGGAATGCATTTTAATACTCTTTCTAGGGTTGATTTGGTGATCATGAATTTCTTCAGTTGTTCTTTTCATGGAAGTATCATTTCTCCATTGATTTTGAAAGATAGTTTTTTGGGGTACATCATTCTGGGTTGGAAGTTGTTTTCTTTCAAAACTTGAAATACTTCACTCCAAGCTCTTCTTGTCTTGAAAGTTTGTGTTGACAAGACTGCCATGATTCTGATGGGCTCCCTTTATGGGTGATCTGTTTCTTCTTTCTAGCAGCTTTTAATATTTTTTTTTTGTGATGAATTTCTGGAATCTTGATTATTATATGTCTTGATGTAGTTTTATTTTGTTCATGGCTGTCTGGGGTTCATTTTGTTTGTATGTCAAATTCTTTGTCCATGCTTGGGATGTTTTCTGTCATTATTTCTGTGAAGTTTTCTTATTTTTATGGCATTTGTACTGTCACCAGCTCTTTTATTGATCCCAATCAATCTTATATTATTCTTCTTTGCTTCATTTTGTAGCTGTTGGATTGAATTTTCACGGTCTCATGCTATTTTTAAGATAGCTTTCTTTTCATGATCACTAACTTAAATTCTGATATTCTGTCCTCTCTTTCATTCAGTCTGTTGTGTTCAGTGGAGGTTTTTAATCTCTTGGATTTATGTTTGGATCTATTTCACGGATTCCATTTCTTTCCTATGTTGGGCATTTTTTGTTTCACTCAGCTTTGGGCATTTTTTGTTTCACTCAGCTTTCTAAGATCATCTATTCTTTTATCTGTGTATGTTCTAGAATCTTTGATTTTAAGCATCATTTATTTTTGTACCTGAGAGATTATTTTCTCTATAGCTTTTTCCACTTGTCTTTTCATTTCTGTTGCTATCATTTCAGAAAGTGCAGGTGTTTGACATCCAATTTTTTCTATCTCATTGTGCTCTAGAATTGTCTTGGTTGAGCTGAGAGTCTGGGGTTACAGTTTTCTTCTGCATCTTGTCATTTTTTATTTTTTATTTTATTTTGTTTTCTATGTTGATGCTTGCCAATTTCTTATGGTATATCACTGTATTACCAATATTGAGGCTTCCCTAGGAGATGTTTGTTCTGCAGGGTAGTCTTCTAGATGTAAGTGGTTCTTTATAGTTATCCCAGGAACTTACCTTCCCAATTTGTAAAGGATGCAAAGCTACCATTTGGTTCAGCACCCAATCTTTTGATACAGGACTGTGCTGATGATTATGACACCATACAATCAGTGTTATGGTACAAGGGAAAAAACTGATTATAATATGTATGATATCCTGATTAAGTTAGTACAGTTAGCAATAACAATAGTTTCAAGCACAGCTTAACTACTGACAAATCATGGTAACTATTAATCTGCTACTTCTGATTGCAGGAACAAATTCTAAAGTTATATAACAAAATCAAACTTATACTATGTACTTGTATGCAGTGATTTTTCCCTTAGTGGAGTGATTTTATCATGTTGTGCAGGGCAGGAGGGTTAAGAGAGATAAGGAACAGGATAAATTGAATAGATGAGATAAAACAGTAGAAATAAGGCTGAAGGTCAAAGGATGATCACCTGAGTTTTAGGAAGATAGTGTACATGAGAGGGATAGAATGAAATGAAACATAAAGGAGAAATCAGAAAGGGAAGAGCCAATGTTTCCTCACTTGAAAGTTTAAGTTCAAGAGAAGTAATTGAAAGAGAGAAAGAGGATCAACACAGAAAAAAAGAAAGGTAAGAAACCTAAGCAGTGAAAAAAAAGGAAGAGAAGAATGAAAAACAAAAGAAGAAAAACAGGAGACCAGAAAAAGAGGAGAAAAAACCCCCACAAAACAAAAACAACTCCCAAATACTAAGCAAAACAAGCTGAAATACAACCAGACAGGAAACGGATAGCCAATCTGACAAACAAGGGAGAATAAATGTAGTAAAATACCTCTGGTATTTAGAGTTCTGTGATAGTGTCCAAGTCCGATCCCAGAAATGTGCTACGTACACCAGTCAAGTTGCCATGGGAACTGTACTGGGTATGGAGCTGGTCTTGCTTCTGGATGTGGGGGTTGGAATTGGTGGTCTGTTGATGGAGTTCTCCATGGCTTATTGCTGCTTCAAACACTTTCATGTTGCTAATCTTGCTAATTTCTCCACCTACCAAAGTGCATGTGTGGCTGCATGCCCTGGCTGCCTGGCCAGGGTGTCTCCAGTGGTCCGGTGTCTCCACCTACCAAAGGTGCATGTGCAAAGAAGAATTTCTGACATGAGGCCTTTTCGGTAATTCTAATCATATTTTCCATTTCCTCTCTACTCTTGCAATGCATCAGATAAGTCTAAAGACACATCCTTTGAGTCTCCCATCTCAATCTCTTTTCCCTTCTCAACCTATTAAGTCTTATTATAGCAGGCCCTCTCCACCAGTAATTACAAAAAGAACAATTTTAAAAGAGAAAGCTCCTATTTAAGTGCTTGATTTCCTATTCAGGGTTTCTGCTGAGGGATCAAGCATCAGTCATAGTCTAAGATCTGTTGTCACTATTGATGTTCCTAAAAACCAATGCCACTTACTAGGCCCTTACAGTGACTGTACCAACTCTAGTAATTTTGGTTATTTGCATGTCTCCACTGCCTGGCAGATAACCCACTTAGAGTAGGTAGTCAATTCACATTCGAGGAATTAACAAAGAAACTGAAAGACAACCAGTTTGACTTTCTCCTATCCAAATAATAACCAGGCCTGACCCTACTTCACTTAACAAGATTAGACAAGATTAGACATGTCCGGGATAGTGTGGTTATAGACTTACTGTCTGATTTGCTAAAAGTCCTTGCATTCATCAGCAATTTTGTCATGTGTAATTTATCATATACTAAAATACAAGTGGCAATTTCATTTCTGGTGGGTTTTCCCTTTATTACCTGCTTTTATATCCAGGCATATCTGATTTAAAAATTTCCTCTTATATATGGACTGTGTGTGTGTAGGGGAATCAATGTAGATGTTAGAGTCATTCAGCCTACATTAGCCACGGTTTGTCTCCGCAGCCACAAAAGACCATCTCCTGGAAATGTGCTTTTATCTCTGTCCCTTGCTTTTGAGCCTCAAAGATAATTTGGATATAGTTAAAAGACACTGATGAGAAAAATCATGGATTCTGAATTTTGCATGCTACCCACAGACCTCTTTTAGACTAGAAGTAACAACTTTCTGTTGTAATATTTAAGTATGTAGACTAAAACAATCTGTATGCATGACTCAGAAATAGTTATTTTATTAATGTTATGATTTCACTTATTCATGCTTTTATGCATTTGTTCAGAAGGATTGGGGTGCTCAGGAGTTAAACAAAAAGTGTCTATTTTAGAAAAGTCAGCAAGATGTGAGCCATATTTTAGTATTAGAAACAGAGCAGTTTTTAATAAAAGGAAAAAAGTCTGGTAGACAGAGTTTTAAATGTGTGGGCATGTGTGTGTGCATATATGTGATCAAACACTTGCCCTCTAATTAACTAAGTAAACTTGATTACTTCACTTCTGACCATCTCTGTATCTGTAAGATGAATGAAAGCCCAATGAACTCACTCTGGCCCTGTTGTGAGGCTGAAGGACACATTTCCTTGCAAAATGGCCAACGCAGCTCCAGGCCGATGGCACGCATGGATTCAGCATTTATTAAATCTTTATGGCCACCAGTCACAAATGAAGTTTACTTAGAAAATAATTATAGAAACTGAACTTTTCAATGGTTAGCAGTAAAACTAAAAATCCTTTTTTTCCTACTTCTTTTTCTATTTAACATTGGATGTATTGTCTCAATTGTGGGCTAGAACTTTGTGAAAGTTGCTGTTATAGAAATGTAGAGGTGGATTTATAAGATAATAAAATAGAATAAAATAGTTATTATACTCAAAATGTTAATGTCATTTCAACTAAACCCCAACTTGTAGGTTTTGATTTTTTAAAAAATCAGAATTTTCTAATTCTTCAAAAGGAGTTTTAACATTCAGAATATCTTTGATTTATGGATCTTTGTAGACTGTCCAATAATCAGAAAAATGGACATTTGGGGAAATTATGGCTTTGGAAAGAATTTTATAGATTTTTTTTTCTATTGTAGTTCTTCATTCCAAAAGAGAACTGATGCACGTTTTGTGGAATCTAGGGAAGCTTTAGGCTGTGGAGGTACCGAGGGCTTCATGGTGCCAGGCCTCCAAACTACTGAAGTCTCTTCAGTGAGTTCCTCCAACACTGTGCTCCTGTACACATTTGTGCCACAGATTTCTTGGAAGACAATTATTTCCACAAATGGGAGGAGCGGGCAGGGGAGGATGTCTTTGGGAAAATTTAAGCTCATTGCATTTGTTGTGCACTTTATGTGTGCTATTATTCCATGAGGTTGTCATAAGGAACGTGCAGCCGAGGTGTCTGTCATGCATTATTCACAGTAGGCTTTGCACTCCTAGGAGAATCTAAAGTCATGCCTTGTCTAACAGGAGGTGGAGCTGAAGCAGCAATATGAAAAAGAGGGAGCAATTATGAATACCAGTGATGTTCACTGGCCTGTCACTTACCTCCTGCTGTGTGACTGGTTCTTAATAGGCCACAGCCCAGTACCCATTCATGGCATGGGGCCGAAGACCCCTGCTTTTGCCTTTCCTAACTCTCATCCACTCTCTGTGGTAGCCATAGTGAAGCTCCTCAAAGGTAAGTTGGGTGACATCACCCTACTGCCTAACATTGTTCTGTTGCCTTTTAGGTTAGAAGCAATGTAAGTGGGCATCTTGCATCTTCTGTGTACTCCTATCACATTCGCCATCCCTAGCTTCTACCATTTTCCTCATTACAACAATTCCCAATAACAAACCCGTTAGAGTAGCTTTCTGTGGAACAGTGTTCGCTGATCCACAGACATGTGCTCTTTCACCTGGTGTTCTGTTCCTTTGCATAGGATGTTTCCTCCTTCACTAATACTCCTTCAAGACTCCAGTCAAGTGCACCACCCTCAGTGCCCCCCAGGCTCCTGCAACAGCACATGAGCATCTCCATCCTGGCACTAGTTAGAACTAACTTTCCTTTTGCACTGGTCAGAGGTCCTTCTTAGAGCTGAGAAACAAGCAGTACTATGAGATCTTTCACACTATGGGCTCTGAATTCAGACCTGTGGGTTTAATCTTGTCTCCATTGATTGCTAGCCAGCTGACAGCCTATCTAGACTCGCTGAGCCAGAGTTTCTTAAACAACCCGATACTCAATAGACAATCATCGAATTAAATGAGCTGAGACCTAAAGGATGAGGAGTCAGCTGTGCAAAGCCTTAGAGGATGCGCTTTTCAGAAAGAAAGAACAGTGAGTACAAAGGCCCAGCTGATGAAACACAGGGCACTGAATAATTTACAGCAAATGGTCTCATCCCTCCTGCAATACTCACTCAGCCTAGGATTGTATTTTCTAAGAGAAAAGAGTGAAAGCCGCACACATGCTGCTTGGCAGAACCTCGTTAGTGAAGTCGTGCTTCATTTCTTGCCCCATTTGGATTCTTTCCAAGCTTAACTATCACATTTAAGCTTTAGGTAAAACTTTAAAGTCCTCAAAAGTGGTGAAAGGGCTACACTGGCAGGGACCCAAGGGGTATAATGCTGAGTGCACCACTCTGGCCAAAGCGACTGGACGAGGGTTTTACCCCAAATGGGATGGCTCCGGATGAGCGGCACAGAGCATGTGCTCTCAGCAAATGCAGACGTTTTGTCAAACTTGACGGCAGGTTTATTTCAGCACGAGATGCATTTGTCAAAGGGGCAGACTCCCTTTGCATTGGTTTTAGAAATGTTTTTTGCTTTATAGTAGAGAAATAAAATGATTTGTGAGTTTGCTAGAGAACGGATGCCGCCTTTCAGAAGACAACAGCCTTTTAGTTCCAAAGTGTCATGAATTGCAAATGAACCAAAAGGTGATGCATGTGTGTGCATCTGGGTACATGTGTACATGCATGTATTTCAGCGCTGTCTTCCTTCTTCTCTGCCTCTGTGGTTTGGAAGCCAGTTTCGCTGGGCGCCTTCACTGATGTTGTGAGCAAGTTGTAATTATAATACCTAACAGTCATTCCCAAGGCAAACCAAATCTGGGTTCCATTAAAGGCACGGAATAGTTAAACATTATTTTTTTTATTCCCAGTCATAATAAAAAACAGGTTCTCTACTCAGTTTGATGCCCCAGAAGGCAGAGGATTCCACATGGTCCTTTCTATGATATTTGGAAATAAATTCAGATGGTGTCCCAGGCAATCAGCAGGAGGTCACTTTAACTTATGGTGTATCATGCTCACTGTGGTTTGGACAGCAGCTACAAGGAAGTCCCCAAACGGTAATCGATTTCCTCCCTAAAATATTAAGCTTGCTCTCCAGCTACCAAGAATATTCCCTCGGTGTGTCATTTCAAGATGTTAGATGGAGACACAGAAATGAAAACTACTTTCAAAAGAGAAATGGGGAAATCTGCTATTTGCGGGCCTCCTTCAAAAGGAAAATAATGCTGAGGATGCTGTGTGCTCACCAGTTTGAAAGATTCATTTTGATAATTTTGTGAAATTGCCTTTGAAATGAATTCTTCCTCTGTAATACATCAGCTATTTTACCTCTATGCCCTAAATATATGTGCATGCAGGATGTATTTTAGTGGTGAAAGTAATGCTTAAAAGAAAATTTGGATTAATAAAACACAAGTAATAAATGCTGTGCACACTTTTACCTTCTATGGAGAGTCTAGTTTACATTCAGTATCTTCAGAACATTCGACACTTTGAGATCAGGCTGAAAATTAACAATGGATTTTAAATTGTGGTTTTAAAAGGTCACAGTCTTTGAGCTTAAAACTCCACAGTGTTTTACTCAGGAGCTTCATAATATATGTCTAGAGTGGGATACCCAGAGGTGACTTTTCTGTTTACTGATCAGTGTGCTTATTTTCCTGTGAAGTGATTGCTTATAACTTGGGTACACATTTCTTAGGCGTTCAAATCATTTTTAACATTGAAATTCTTTACATTTAAAAATATTTATTTATTCTTAATGGACAAATAAAACACATACACACACACACACATACACGTGGTATTTTGGTATACATATATCCAGTGGCATGGCCAAATTGATCTAATTCATGCATGTGTATTGCCTCACAGACTTAGCAATTTTTGTAATAAAAACATTTAAAATCTACTCTGTCAATGTAGAGTATACTCCTCTATTTTCTAATTATTTTTCTTATTCTTTTAGATACAGAGGATACTCTTGATATTAAACTTTAACCATTTTGGAGGTTTGTAGTTTACATTTGGATTTTTGGATCCAACTGGTTACGATTTTGTGTTTCATTAAATTTATTAATTTATGGAAATGAATGTTTATTTTAGTACATTTGTTAACTAAATAGCTTATCTCTTCCCCTCCTCCGTTTCAAAGAACCACTGCCATACATAAAGTTTCTAAATGAAATCAAATCTCTTACCAAATGCTATTAGGTACTTTTACACTATTTATCAATCCTTAACTCTAGATTATATTTATCTAATTACTGTATATAATTATTAAAGGTTGTTATATCTGGTAAAGATATTCCTTCTACCTACTTGTTCTTCAAAAGTAAAGTTTCTCTCCCTAGTCCATTACACATTTCTTTAAATTGTAGAACCTGCACTTCAAATTCCAGAAAAAAATCTTGGAAGAATTTTTGTATCAATTCCATTGTATTTACAAATTAATTTGTATAAAGTTGACACCATTAACAGATGAAACCATTGTTTTTGTTTTTGCTTTTTGAGGCAGGGTTGCTATACAGGCCAGGCCGGCCTTGAACTCACTTTGTAGCCCAGGCTGACCTGGAGCTTAAAGCAATCCTCTTGCCTCAGTTTCCCAAGTGCTTTTGTATTATAGGCATGTGCTACCACACTCAACTAAACCATTGTTATTTGTGTATCTATCTGTCCATTTATTTAGTAATTATTTAATATTGTTGTAGTCTTATAATTTCTATGTATTGGTTATTCATAAATTTTCTTAGATATATTGCAATCCATTGTTTGGCACTAATGTAAATGGTACGTTTTAAAGATTATTTTCACTTTTTGCTCTTGTTTGGAAAAGTTTTTCATATGCTGATCATGTTTAATATTAAATATAATAATGCATCTGTTAATTGCATAAGTTACAATTAAGCTAGGGAAGAAGAAGAAAGTGTTAAAATGTGGGATAATACAAAGCATAAGAAGAAGGTAGGAACAGAACAAAATATATAACTTGCTATGTTAAATGTAAGTGTACTTTTCCAGTAAAATGACACAGATTAGCTGCTGCAATAAGAACACTATCAATGGCAGCCATTTGTTCACAAAGGAAATTCTTAAAATGTGAATGGTACTACTAAAAATTTTAAAAAATGGGAAAAGATATTATAGCATATTTCACATTTAGCACATAGAAATTTGGAATATATAAACCCAAATTAAACCATGATACTTGTATTGAAAATAAAACTACATAGCCTTTAAGGCAAAATTTTTTATCGTTCATAAAAATTCACTACATAATGTTACAAATATGAATTATCCTGGAAGACCTCCAATTCTAAACTTGTATGCACCTGGTAACACAGTTTTAAAATGTACAAAGTGAAAACTGACAGAACTACAAAGAGGAGCTGTTTTTAACTGATGTGAAGATCTGGTTGTCATTTGGGTTATTGTAAGTTTTCTGAAATGTGGCTAGGGATGGATTTCTTTTTATTTTCCTATTCTAGGATCATTATGATTTCTCAATTTGAAGTCTTTATTTTGAGAAACTCTACACCATTATTTCTATAAATGTTTCTATTTCATCTTTCTATTCTGTTTATTTTGTTCTGGAGTTAGAACTTGTCCTACAGTAGGTATTTCCTGCATGGAGCATGTATCATTCTCTGCTCCTTTTTTCTTGACTGTCTCTTCTTTGGTTATGTAATTTCTTGAGATCTAATTACAGTTTACTACATATCATTTTGAAACATCATTTATCAAGGTATATAACTCATATATGTATAACATAAAGGAAAATAATAAAACAAATCTCATGTACCTAGTATAGAATTTCAAAAATAGAATACTCCAAGCCATAAAGGCTCCCCTTTCCCACAATTGTATTTTCTCTGCTTCAAAGATGGGAATATAAATCACTCTTTTAATGTCATTATATTAATTATGCCTTGGTGTTTGTTTTCAGTTTTATCATTTATGCCTGTATCCTAAATTTAATTGGTGTATAGTTCTCCCTGTTCTCAATTCTATAAATATAATCATGCCGCATGTTTTCCTCAGGATTTACTCCTTTAACTCAGTTGATGCTGCAGAGATATATTGAGTCATTCTGCTTGCTTACATTTCTGTTCATTGCTTTATGTGAGCATCTTTCATATATATATGTTTACATAATGTGTGAATATATATGTATACAATTCTGATGTACATATGGATTTAAGAGACATTCAGAATGTAGTGCACACATATAGGAATAGAATTGCTAATGTAAAGTATATGTGACTTTTCAAATGCAATAGATAAAGTAAAACTATATTTCAGAATGCAACATTGTGCCAGTTTATTCTTCAGCTGAGTAAAATTTGTTTGGCACATCCATTAATTTTCAAATTTCAGTTATCATATATCTTTATTTTAGACATTCTAATTGTTTTGTTTACAAATGTACATCATATTTGGATACACTGATTTGATTTTTTATTTCTCTAAGTGTATTAAACACATTTATTAATAGATCCTCTATATATTAATGATCATATCTGATATCTTTGGGGTCCTGCATTCCTGTTTCTTTTCACTCTCATCATTGTGTGTTTTCACATTCTTTTTTATTTTAAAGAGAATAATACCTAACAAAATAAAACAGAATAAATCCAATTAAAACAAAACAGTGAAAGTGATATAGAACTTCAAAACAGAATAATATGAAATCTATAATGACTACTATAATAATCTCTTAGTATCTTCACAATACTTATCCATACTATCAGACACAGTAAAATCAAATAAAACAAAACAGAATAAAACCAATCAAAACAGAGCATTAAATAAAGCAAAACAATACATTGGAACAAAACTAAACAGTAAGAACAATATAGGATTTCAAAAACAAGACAGGAGGAAATCCCCCATATTTGCTATATTGCATATTGTTATCCTCCTAATAGATGTTCAGACTACAGCCTTAGGCCTGCAAAGTCAGTCAAACAATACAGGCATTTAGTTGTCTTTATAACTCAGTTGCTATCAACTCAGCCTGTTCTCCAAATCAGCCAGTTGTTTACAAGTGTTGGCGGGGGGGCATTCTTGATTGTCAACCCATGCACTGGTGGGCATATGGAAGGGGGTGGCCTGGCTTCTCTCTTCCTGGGCTTTACAGGGTTTGGTGGCTTACGGGAAGGGTGGACTGGCTTCTTTCTTCTTGGGCTCTGAATGGTTTGTGTGGCTTATGGGAGGAGCAAATTGACTTCTTGTTGTACTCCTCCCAGACCCAGCATGGATTCTCTGTTTTCACATTTTTAAAAATATGTTCATCATGAACTTTCATGTTGATATTCTTTGACATTTTGCTTGGAGTGAATATAGTCAAAGAGGAATTACTTTAATTTCTCTTTGGGTGATTTTCCATGATCAAAATAGTAGTATGAATTTAGACTTCAGATTTCTGAAATAGTTCACTTGTAATTTCAGATGTTCAAAACTGAATAGGTTATCTTTTTTCCCTTTGACCTATTACTCTGTCATTTCTTTTTGCAGGACAGATTTTTTCTTGTCTGTCTTCCATGGATCATACAGCATCACAGAAGTTCCAGTTTTTTCAGAGGTCTCTACCAGAACTTCTCACCTTATTCCAGTTCCAGGGCATGTCTCATGTCCCTGCTAGCAAGAAGGGGCTTAAATTATTGAGGTGGAAAAATCACTTATTATCGCCAAGTTTCCTTATTTTCCTATTCCTATTCCTATTCCTATTCCTGCTCTGATTGGGTTCTACAGACTTCTATAATTTTCTAGTAAGCTCAATTATGCATTTAATTAATGATTTTTTAATCTGACACTAACTCATTTAAGATACAACTTTTATATAGCAATTCATTACACACACAAATTTTAATTAATGGGACAATATTTTACTACCTATATGTAGTGGATTGGTAACTGATGGTCAACTTAAATACCAGCTGAAGTGAATCAATGTAGTGCTAAACCTGGATGGCCCACCTAAGGACTGTTGCCAGCATAAAAAGGAGATCTGCAGAGGAAGGGTAGTGTTATGGGTTCTCCTAAATTTTGTTATTTGGAGCCGTTAGTTCTCCTGCAGAAGCTTGTAGAGCTTCTTTCCTAATACAAACTTGCTGTTATCATTGGAGGAGCTTGGGACCTTGTTGCTGAGGATGGCTAAGGTTCATTTTGGGGGAGTTCTGGTCCTTACTTTGAGCATCTCTTCATGACTCCAGAGGGGAGTCATGTGTGCTGTTTAATTTCCAGAAGTTTGTCACTCTGGCTTCCTGATATATACACAGCTGTTATCGTTACAGGAGCTTGGGACCTCATTTTTGCAGCGGACCACTGTGGAACTTTTCAGAAGCCATGGTTATTATTTTAAATGTCTTTTCTTGTTTCCAGCATAGAACCCTTGGCCTGCTGGCACAGATCCTTCACCCCACTGGCATAGACTTTCTAGCTTCCATCATTGACCTTTGGGCCTTCCCAGCACAGATCCGTGGGATAGATTTGCCTGGGTCACTGTCATGATCTCTGGGCTTTCAGCTGAACTCATGCAAGTTATTGCCATGGGATCCAAGTCCTAGGCTGGATTCTCTAGATCTTTAGTGTTGTTGACAGATTCCCTGCATTTGCTTGTATTTAACTTTTGGGTGACCAGTATAAATAATACTATAAATGATGTATACTATATGTAATTGTTCTTGCAACCCCTGACTACAACACTGTATTACATCCTGTGTAACTTCATTCTAATTCACTTTACTTTATTCTGTTTTATTTCATTCCACCCTATTCTTCATTTCTAAAATGCTAGTTTCAACTGACTTAAGTTGATTTTTGTACATACCAATGAGATAGGACTTGCAGTTTCAAAAATTCATTTCTTCACGATCATGAAGAAAGTGAGGAAAGACTGTGCTGGTTAACACTGCCTCGACTGAAGCAGGATTAGCACTGGGTGTGGGGCATGATCCTGAAATTTGAAGACCATTCACCAATTTAAACCAATGATTTTCTCCTTTTTTAACTTCCTCAGTTAAATATTAGCTTATTTCTCAATTTTATAATGAAGATAAAGATAGTGTTGATAACACAAGATTAATATTTTACAAGGATTAAATGAAATCATTCTCATACAACATTCAGCTCAGCATCTGAAACATACATACCATCAATAAATGGTAATGAATTTTAATGGTTACCTGCAATCTAATCTCAGCTCTAATCTCATCTCTTTTGCCCAAAAAGGATTATCTCTAGATATGACCAATAGAAGAAAAAAATAGTAAAACAAGGCTCCTAATTATCTAGTTATTAATTTTTTTAAAAAATTAAGTTTATGGATACAGTAAAGATACACATAATGATCACATTCATCATAGGCAATTTGCACCTGCACATGATACATCTTTTTCTTTCATGATATATCTTGATTTCTCTTTTTTCCTATTCCTCTTCTCTCTTCTGAACCCCTTCGCCCTCCTTATTTATAAAGCTCTATTTCCATTTTATCCTTATTTTCTCATTTTTTTATTTCCCTTTCCATTTCCCCTTCTTCCTTCCCTTTTGTACAATTTCTTCTTATTTTTAATATTTATTATATATTTTGGTCCTTTTATACACTTTCAGTTTACTGTATTACATCCTGTGTAACTTCATTCTAATTCACTTTACTTTATTCTGTTTTGACCTTTGGGCCTTCCCAGCACAGATCCATGGGATAGAGAGATAATGTAGAGAGTACTAGAGAGATAATGTAATATTTACATAAGTGTGATAAATTTATTTAACTTGAGTACAGACTCAAAATCCATCCACTTACCTAGAAATATCTCAAGTTTATCCTTCTTTACAACTGAGTAGTATTCCACTGTATTAAAAAACATGTAATTTTATCCATTCATCAGTTGATGGACATTTGGGTTGTTTCTAAGATTTAGCTATTATATGTTGTGCAGCTATATGCATGGGTATGTGCAGATGATTGTGGGATGACTATTTTAATTCTTTTGGGAAGATAAGAAGTAGAATAACTAGGTTGAATGGGACCTCCAGTCTTAGTTTTTTGAGAAATCTCCACACTCACTTCCACAGTGGTTGAACCAGTCTACACTCCCACCAACAGTGGAGAAATGTCCCTTTTCCCCAACATCCCTCCAGCATTTGTTATGGGTCGATTTCTTGATAATAGTTATTCCTTTTGGCGTGAGATGTAATCTCAACATTGTTTTAATTTGTGTCTTTCATATGACCAGTGATGTTGAACATTTTTTCATACATTTATTTACCATTTATACTTGTTCATTTGAGAAGTATATATTCATCTCAGATACCCATTTTTGGATAGGGTCTTTAAATTTGTGACATCTGATGTTTTTAGTTCTTTATATGTTCTAAATATTAGTCTTAGGTCTGAGGAACAACTGGTTAAAACTGTTTCCTACTCTGTGAGTTGTCTTTTCACCCCATTAGTGATTTTTTTGATGTGCAAGAGCTTTTTAATCAAATTCCAGTTGTTCTTTGTAATAGTACCCATGTGATCAGAACTTTGGTCATGAAACCTTACTTCTATGTCTTCAAGAGTTCTATTTAGTTTCTCTTCCAGTTGATTCAGTATTTCTGTTTTAATATTTAGGTCTTTGATTTATTTTGATTATAGTTTAGTACGTGTTAGACATGTGTCTAATATTAATCTTCAGGATGTGAAAAGTCAGTCTTTCCAGCATCATTTACTAAAGAGGCTGTCTTTCTTCCTGTGAATGTGTTTGCCCCTTTGTCAAATAAAAGATGGATGAGTGTGTTTGGAGTTGTTTCTGCATCTTATATTCTGTCACATTAATCCTCAGGTCTGTGTTTATGCCAGTACCATGCTGTTTTTATCACAGTCACTCTGTAGTGTACTTTCAAGTCAGGGATTGTGATGTGATAATTATTAATTTGGTACCTTTAACCATAGGAGTAATGCCTAAGTTATATAACAAAATCCAACATAAACCAGGAACTTGTATATAATGAGTTTTCCTTTAGCAGATTGATTTTACCTCATGGGGGAAAATTTGAGAGAGATAGAGGACAAAACAGAGATATAAATGAAGAGAAGAATAGCTGAAACAAGGTTTGAAGACAAAGGTGGTTATCTAAGTTTTGCAAAACTGGAGTGGGGCAGGAGAGATAGAAAGAAGGAGTGAGCAAAAGAAGAGAAAAGAAGAAAAAGAATATTGATGGGAATCAGAATACTAGAGACAATGTTCACTTACATCAAAATATAAAGAAGTTAAGAAAGTTGAAGATAGAAGATGAACATTAAAAATGTAATAAAAGTAAATCCTAAACCAAAGCAAACCAAACCAAAACAAGACAGACAGATAAAAAAGAATGAAATAAACAAAAAAAAAAAAGAGACAAGAATAAAATTCCTGTGGTGTCCACAGTTCTTTGGTATTGTCCCAGTCACAGGCAAAACTGTGCTGGGTAACACTGCTAGAATGCAGTAGGATTAACGCGGTATGGGTTGATCGTGAGCTCTGGATGTGGAGGCTGGGCCTAGAGTGTTCAGCTAGCAACTTTCTGTGTGTCCCTTGGGAGCCCACAAATGTTTCCTTATCCTGATTGTGTCTGCATCTCTCTTTAGTTGCTGTGGTGCCCTCAGACAAAGATAGCCCAGTGCTGCTCCCAGGCCAGTGTACCGTTGGCTCTTCCCCATCCTTGCACAGCCTCCCCTGTTCCACTCCCACTGGCAGGTCTCTATCCTGTTATAGGGCTTGTCACAGGGTCAGGGTGGGGATACTGTTGCTGCTGGAGAGACAGCCCAAGGCTTCTCTGTCCCCCTTCAATCTACCGTGTGGCAGATTGGGTTCTGACCTCCTGGTCATTGCTCCACAGCAGCCCAAAGAGGCCTGAATCCCGTGCATCCACTTCCCTCTCCCAAGCCGCTGGTCACTGCAGAAAGGATTGTGCTGTTACACTCATTGCTTTCACTGCCTCCAAATGCAGCCCCTAACCTTGTTGTCATTAGAGGATGGGTTGATGTTGGCCACCAAGTGGCACACACATGCACACACAATCTTTGGCCCGTCAATAAAGGAGCAGTTTCCTGGTCACTCACCTCTGTGTGTGCCAGTGAAATTTGCTACCATGCTGCAGGGTCCTCTGTACAGAGGAAAGCAAAAGAGGCAAGGGGCCTTGTGTCCCAAATCTATCCTATGTGGCTTGATTTAACCACTTTCGCAGTCCATCAGTTTTTTTGGAAACTTCCAAGAAATGGTGGTTTCTGATCCACACATAGCTGGCAGTTCCACCTTCAGCTCTGTGTGCTGGTTCACCTTTTTATAAAGTTCTATGTCTGTGTTTTATTTGATCTACAAGTCTTTTATTTCACATTCATCTTGGTCTTGGAATGTATGTCTTTCTCTTTCTTCCAATTGCCTATGTTTCTAGGTGATTTTCTCTGAGTAGCTCCAAAAATGCTCTTCCTCTATTCAGCCAGCTTGCCTCCTTCCTCTCTAATTGCTATCTTCTATTGAATAAGGTTCATCACAATTTTTACTCCACTTGAGATATGGGACCACCATCACTGTCAGATCACTATGGACTTCCTTATTCTAATAATTCCTGTCCCAACTCTTCTTCAAGATTTATGTGGCATACTCTGAGGAAGTTTGACAAATTATTTATTAAAGAGTTTTAATAAAATGTCATAATAGAAACCAGAGAGATCCAGGGAGCTGAGCTGCAATAAACCAGATTTAGAGACCGAGTTAGGGCAGCAAGATCAACAGCAACATTAAGACAAGTTTGGACATTGGGGCCTGTCTGGATTGTAGATTATCCTATCTTGATCCTTGGCTTTTTAAAAATTTCTTCCTAACCTCTACAAAAGAGATCCTAAAGTCAATCAATAGCCTCATTATAGAATCACTGCATAGCAGCATTGAGTTACCTCAAAGAAGAGAGTGGACTTCACTAAGACTAAAATTTGAGGGCAGGCTTAGTTCTCCTTATCTTTTGAAGTCTTTGTTTTGGGAAATCTAATCTCATATCATCAGTATCTATCCTCAAAAATGCAAGATAGAGATCTGGAGAGGGTTTACTACCTTGTCTATGATTATGCAGTTAATAAATGATGGAGAAATCATGCAAGCCCAGAATCTTTGATTCTGCCTTTCCCCCTCTATATTATATTTGAAAAACCTAGAAAGAACCTAGAAAAATAAACCAATGCTAAGAATCACTCATGTTCCCTGAAGAAAATTCATCTAAGGGTCTTGAAATGTCCTTGGAAATCTAAGAAAGTATCATGACATGTCCTTTAAACACCTAAGACTGAATTGTAGCACACTTTTTCCCCAGGAAAATAGGAACAGCTGTACTGAAATCTTTGTTTTATCCATTCTTAAGAGTTTTGTGTAGCTGAACTGCATACTATATGAGCAGAGGGCGTCAGGGACAGTGAAATATTTGAATTGCTGCAGTGACTTATGCTGTCTGAATTATATCCAGTGTTCTGATCCTTCACATAGCTGGGAAAATTTGTCACATGTTTATGGTGTTTTGACAGCAGCTAGATTGAAATTAAGAGGCAAGTCATATTTTTCTTTCACTCACTGATATACCATGGATTGGGAAGATTCTCAGTCATTAAATAGCCAGGGCAAATGGCTGGGATGTCACTGTTGGTAGAGTCGCCAGTAAGGTTAGAGCAGGATCTTGTTTGCGTGATGACAGGATAGGGATGCAGAGACTGCCATCATTAATAAAAGTTTGGCACCAGTACAGTATTCCATGCAGAGCTGGAACAAGAAGGAACTTGGAAGATCTCATCCTCAGTTCTTCATTTAAAGGTTAAAGTAGGCTCAGCACTGAATAGTGTTTTCCCTTGGGTTGTAACAGACAGGTTTTAGAACTTCCTGTGTTTGTGAATCTGAAGACTTAAAATTGTTCAAATGTTCACACTACACTAGGTGATATCCAGATGTAATGCAATTCTTCTAAAAGTTCCAAAGGCACTTCCCACAAAAATGGAAAAAGCAATCCTAAAGTTTATATGGAGTTGTTAAAGACTTCAATTGCAAAAGCAGTTTTGAACAAGAAGAGAAAAATAGAAGCATTGTACTTCCTCATTTCAAATGACATTAAAAAGCTGTAGCAATCAAAACAGTGTACTTTGGCATCAAAAGAGACACAGACTGATGTCACTGAACTTAAAACCAAGAAATAAACCCATAAATATATGATTAATCTTAACTAAGACACCAAGAATACAGATTGGGGAAGGTAGTCTCTGTAATAAATGATATTGAGAAAACTTGATGCTCACACATCGAAAAAGTAAAATTTGATTCTTATCTCACACTAGCTAGAAAGATCAGCCCAGCTATATTAAAAATTGAACATAAGTCCTGTAAGTTTAAAACCCCCGGAAGAAAACACAGAGAAAAAACAAGTAACAGTGGCTTTGGCAGTGATAGTTTAGATACAACACTGAAAGTACAGAAAAAATAAGTGAGACGACAACAAACTAAAAAATGTCTACATAACAGAGGATAAAATCAACGACATGAAAAGGCAACCTATAGAATGGGAGAAAACATTTGCACACCATATATGCAATTAGTTGTAAATTACTAAAATATATAAGGAACTCATACAACTTTATAAGAAAAATAAATAATAACCTAATAAAAATGGTCAAAAATCCTGAATTTTTCTGAACATTTCAGCAAAGAAGATACATAGATATATTAAAGGACCAAAATGATAGATGAAATAAAAATCAAAACAATGATGGTTATAACCTCTCACCTTTTAGGAAGGGTAGGAAGGCTATTATCAATATTAGAGATGACAAGCACTCTCAAGGGTGTAAAGAAAAGGAAACCTTGTATAATGTTAGCAGGAATATAGATTAGTACACTCATAATGGAAAGCAATATGGAGATGCCTTCAAACATTAAAAATAAAACTATACTATATCTCAGAAATCTCGCTTCTGAGTAAATACCTAAAGGAAATGAAATCAGCATGGCAAGGAGGAACCTGGGTTCCCAAATTCATTGCAGCAGTACACTATTTATGACAGTAGAGATATGGACAGTTAAATGGATAAATAAGTTGTGTTACATACAGTGGAATATTATTCATCTTTTAAAAAGAAGTTTTGTCATTTGCAATAACATGAATGAACTGTGGGATATTATATGAAGTAAAACAATCCAGAAAGAGCAAGACAATACCGTATGATCTCAGATGGCGAAATCTGAACAAATTGAACTGACACAAACACAAACTAGAGGAGTGATTACCAGGAGCTGAGAGGCGAGGTAAATGGGGAAAAGTTAATCAAAGGTTGTAGACTTCCAGTTACAAGAGGAATCATTTCAGGCGCCTGATGTAGAACATGGTGAGTATAGTTAAGAACAATGTATTGTATACTTTAAATTTGCTGGGCCAGCAGCTCTTAAGTATTTTAATCATCAGAAGTGGTATGTTAATTTGCTTGATTGTATTAATCATTTCACAATATATATGCACATCAAACATTGTGTGTAAATGGAAAAAGATATACATAGATGAGGATGATGATAGATAGGTAGATAGATAGATAGTAGACAGACTGGGGATTTTTAAAATTTAAAACACTGAAATAGAGAAAAGGTATAGAATGTTATGTTCTTATTCCTCAAGTACTAATTATAATTCATAAATAAAATATTATTCTGAGTTTGAATTTCTCTGATGCTGTATTTTAGATGATCTAATTAGACACCCAGTCATTATTTATAAATCATCAGAAAACCAGTAAAATATCACATGTAAAAATAAATCTTCAGAAGTCAGTGCATAGAACTTACGGAGAAGGCCAATGACCAAATGACAAGATGTAAGGAAATGGACATTTTGCACAGGTAAAAATTTTATATTTTAAGCAAAAGTGATAGGAGAAATGACACAATAATAGAAGTTGGTCTTTACCTTGCTAAAAAATGCAAGCAATAAAGGGTATTCAGTTATTCAAAAATTTTAATAAGGAAGTATCTGGACACTTGTTTGAAACATTGTTCAAACAATGTTAATATTAGTTATCATAAAATTACTTTCTCTTATTTTTAGAGAAGATTTTACAAAATGTGATGGACCCTTTTTGCATGTGAATACTTACAGATGTTTTATTTGTAATCATGCAAAATTTTAAACAGCCCATTGACATTCACATGGAAAATGAAGAAACAAAGGTTAATGGGTCCACAACATTGAATTACTTTCAATAATAAAAATGAATCAACTACTGGCAATCATATTTACATGGAAGAAATGGATGAGTTTTTTAGTACACATTATTCATACAAAATAGTGATGTTCAGTTGGGGAAATCGGTAATGCAGTATAACATATCTTGATCATTTTCAATACCTTATCCTCGTTTCCTCCCCCAATCTCCTTCCACATTTCCAAATTCCATCTTCCACTTTCCTATGATCTCTTATTTATTTATTTAAATGTTGGGTTTCTCATGTAATGGAAAATGTGTGATATTTGACCTTCAGTCTAGATTATTTTCCTTAAGATGGTAGTCTTCAGGTCCAGTCACATGATTCATTCTTCTTTATGGATGAATATATTCTGCTGAGTGTAACATCCTCAAAAACCTAAAAATTCAAATACCATTTGATCCAGCTACACCACTCCTGAGTATGCTACCAAAAGGATTAAAGACAGCATATTACATGCATATCCATGCTCATAGTGGTACAGTTCACAATGGCTAACTGTAGAAATAGCCTAGATGCCTGCCAACAAAATGAATGGATAATAGATACTTTTGATAAATTTTCTGGTGAAAGTACTTTAGTAATTTCTTATAATTTCAGAGACCCTTAAAAGCAGGGAGACTTGATCTCAAATGAGCTAAAACATGGCCAGCAACTGCATAATAATTTCTATAATTTACTTTGAAATTGAATTTTGATGATTCTGTGAAATGTACCTTTTTGTTTAATATCTTATTACTATTTATGTGTCTTCCAATTCTTGTGAAATAAATTTTGAAATTAAAATTAATAAAAACAAAATCTTGATCAACTTTTAAAAAAGACAATTTGTCAAGTCTGGTTATATAACATAAATAGGTAAAGAAAACAAATTTTGATGAAGTTAGTGACAAATGTGCATAAGATTAAAAAATAAACTATCATTATATACATGTTGTTATAAGTTTTTTTCTTCTCAAGAAGTACATTTATATATATATATATATATAATATATATATATATATATTATATATATATAGAAGAGAATAACACTAAATGGGACAGAGCAAAATAGTGTCAATCAAAGCAAAAAGATCAACATAGTACATGACTTAAAAAACAAAATATAAGGAGATCAATAATGGCTACCATAATGCCTCTTGTTATCTTCAAAAGAATTGACCATATCATTAGGCATAATAAAATTGAACAAAGCAGTACAGAACAAAATCAATTAAAAAAAATTGGAGACAATATAGCACTTCAAAACAAGACAATAGTCCAACCAGAATGGGTATTGTAGTATATCTTATTGTTTTCAAAGTAATTGTCTATACCCTCAGACTTGATACTATCAAACAAAACAGAATAGAATAAAATTAGTCAAAACAAAATAGTGAAAGCAATACAGGGCTTCCAATCAAGTTAATAGGAAATCAAAACAGTTTACCATAATATACCCTGCTATCTTTGGAATAGCTGTCCATGCCATCAAATCTAATACAAGTAGACAAACTGAAACAGAATAAAACCAAACTAAACAGAGCGATGAAAACAACATGAGTTTCAGATCATAATAATAGATTAACAATGGCCACTGCCTTCCCTTTTTAGACAATTCCTCCCCTTTCACTTTCACGGGATGTACTGTACATTTTGGATCCCACTCATTCTTTTAGTTTTTAGATTAGGGAGGCAACCTGCTATTCACCTAAGTGATTCTGAACCTTTTACCCTTGAACATGATCTCAAGCTGTATCCATTTGTCTACAAGAGCCTCAAGGTTTTCTTTCTTTATAGCTGAGTAGTTAACTAGGAAGTATCAATCCTTTTTTTTTTCAGTTTTCTTTTTTTTTTTTTTTGCAATGCATATTTTTACTAGCGAGACTATATATATTGTTTTCTGGAAAAGTGTACCATTTGAATTTCTTTTATTTGCCATAATTATTATCCATTTATTTCACATTATCACTGAAGATCTTTTTGTCACTGAGGAGGGTTTTGGTAATGATTCATCTTCAGCTGTCAGCAGCTCAATTCTGCAGAGAAGAAAACTCAGACTCACCAAAGTCAAATGTTCAAGACCCTTAGGAAGTGTCATGAGGACGGTCCTTGAGGACTGAGACCATGGCCATTCTTAGACCCAGAGAGATCATTTCAGCCTCCACAAGGGATACGGTTAACCTTCGGCAGTCAGAGAGACTGCTGCCATCCTCTGCATGGATAACCATAAAACTGACTCGACCAAAAGTCAGCTGCCTTCCCGAGCCGTTCACCCAGACTTGCTTCACCCAAACAAAATTTTTCACTAAAAAATAAATATCAACTATGAAACAGTCTATTTACGTAAGCAAAAACATTATCTAATCCCCATTTATTATGATTCATACATATACAATGTATTTGATTATACTTTTTGGTCATGTTACATTTCTAGTAAAGTTTATTAAAAACAGAACTTTTTGAGAGATGCAAAAGGAATCACTGTGAAAATCCACCATAAACCCATCCACCCAACCTCATTCCCCTAGTTAATATCATTCTTGAAAATATACACAGGAAAGGCTTTGGGGGCCCCTTCTGAGTTGTGTTATACTATATTCTGTTTCCATGGGAATGCATATTAAGGAGATGAAATCATGAAATACTCGAGGAGGTGCTAATAATTCAATGGGGCCTAATAACCCACTGAAAATATCTACATTCACATTAAGTACAGCAAAGGAGAATAATGGATATTTGGGGGAAGGGAGAGAAAAAGCACCAGAGAGAAAACAGACCAAACTGATAATAAGGTTAGAAGATGTACTTTGTAACTATGGTTCACATGTAATATTTAATGTGACCAATTGCAATTTAATCTAGTTGGGAACAGTATTTTCATTTTAAGTCTCCAAGTGTCCCACTTCAATCTCTCACCTGTAAAATTTCTACCCAATGAGTTCTCCCATCATTTCCTCATCATTTTCATTATTTTCTATCTTTAAAAAGTTATGTTAGTTACTGTGATTATTAAGTGCCAAACAAGATTCAAAGAACATCTCATCTGTATTTCAGAGTATGTTGGTTGTGCCAGAGTTAGTTTTCTATTTGCTGATAAGGATGTAGAGATCAGAAAGGTCAGTTCAGCTCTCAGGCAGGATAAGCCTCACTGCTGGTGCTCACATTCACTGGACTCATTCTTTTGATTCACACTTGGCAGCTCATACATATTTATGAAATATGACAGCATTTTGCAGGTATAATGGAAACCCCAGCATAGCTGCAAGGTTCCCGACACAGCTGATGAACCAGGAGAAAGGAATTTGAAGGGCCATCTCAAGGGGTGATTTGGCCAAAAAAGGAAGTTCAGAACAGGCCATTTCTAATGAGGAAGTGGAAGAGGAAAATTAAGTTACCTGAAAATGTCCCCTGGGGAACCCCGTGATTCACATGTGAATTCTGTAAAGAGTAGGGCTGCGGCACCAGGCGAAGGAGTTCATGTCATTAAGGATTCTGATGCACAGAGCTGGGATGTGCTGAACAAGCCCAAAATGTGAACCAGAAGGAGAGTGAAGAAAACACCCCAGTTCTGCATGGAATGTGAAAGGGTCTGGGTGTGAGTTTGGGTTGGGAATCTGTAAGAATAAATGGAAACAAAAGATATAATATATCAAGCATGGAAATAGCTCTACTTGGGACTGAGATACAATCCAATAGGAATATGCTTGCTTGGTGTTTGTGTATGAGGTCCTACATTTGATCCCTGGCACAGTAAAATAATAAATACAATTATTGTGTGTGTATGTGTGTGTGTGCCTGTCTAATGTCTGAAACAGCCCAAGACAACTCTAAGTTAGCAGGGCAGCTCTGTCCACAAGTCACTCAAAACTTGTGTCACATTCAGCACCTTATGTTCAAGATCACCCCAAACTCCAAAAGCTTGGAAAAAATAGAGAGAATTGCCTGTGGGAGTTCAGTGGGCCAGGCCTAGAGGTGGTGTTTCTCACTTCCACTCACACCTGCTGGTCTGACATTGGCCACGTGATCAACTCTGTGATGGTAGGCAGGGAATTGTGGTCTTGCTGGGTGTTCAGGCAGGAAGAAAACAGGTTAATAACCAGCAGTGTCCCAGAAGTGCACGCCACTGTCCCCAGGAGCTTTGGGAGCATCAGGTAACAGCGCAGATCTCAGCAAAGAGGATCCTAGTCTCTGGAATGGGAAGTTAAGCCCTTATGGTGGCTTCCTAGTCAGCAAATAAGATCAGAGGTAAGAGATGTGCACTGAGACCCAGAAAAAGAATCTTGTGACCTGCAGGGAGCAGAGAAGTCCTTGGGGTGCTCACCAGGAAGAGGGTGAAATCGCAATTGGTAGAGCAAGAGCCACAAATGCCTAAAGTTAATAAGCATGTTGCAAAAAAAAATACTCAAACAGTAAAGCAAGGAAAAAAAATGAATATTACTAGCTCCCATTCCACCAGGAGGTTGGAGTTATTACCATTTGGATGGTAGAGTGCCAGGCCACATTCTCCTCCCCATCCTGCCCTTCTCTCCATCTTTCTTCCTAAGTACGATCTATATTTTTCTAGTCTAATTCCTGCAGTGATTAGAGCTTACATAAATGATTGAGTCAGTACATCATGAATGGAATTTCAATGTTTCTTTTCTCCTTGTATCTTTTTTTTTCTATAAGTAAAGCTATAATGAATAGTTCTGCATCTTGGGTCACTCAATTACTTACACAGGAAAAATTCCGAAACCAAGTAGTTGATGCATCTTTGTCAATCATATCAGAGCAAGTATAAGTAGAAATTTGAAATATATTGTCAAATTTCTCTCAAGAAAATTACACCCATTTATCTTAATGTATATGAATGTTCTATTCCAATAGCTGCGAAAGCTACATATCTGCATTTTAATATTTATATAAAAAGGCAAAAAATGAACTTATTTTAATTTATGCTTCCTGAAATGTTAAATGTAGTACGGAATCTACTCAAAGTTCTCTGGCCATCTTGAACTTACTGCACTGAACTTGAAGTTCAGTGTTTTCTCCAGATATTGCTCCTTGTCACATTTTTTTATATTAATAGTTATTTGGGGTGAACAGCACATAATTTAATTAAAAATTATTGAGATTATGTTAAACAGATAGGTTTGTCCAGAGAACAAGAATGTTATCAGAGTATTTGCATAAGAGTAAAGTGAGACTCTTCCTTTGCTTTCTTTTCCTTACAATCTGAAATGGAGTTTATAGATTTCTTTCATGTGAGGCCTAAATCTTTACTTTTTTAGCTTGTCTGAATATTTTATGTATTAATCATTAACCTGTATTTTTGTATCACAATATTCCTTATTGTATTTTCTAGCTTATCCTTTTGCTAGATGAGAACTTTTGAATTTTGTGTATTCATCTTCTAGTTAACTGTCTTATTGCTTTATCTTTTGTTATATCTAAGAGCTTTTAGTTGGTTTCTTGAGTTTTTACAAAATTGGAAGTTTGAGTTTTTCTGTAATTGTATCGTTTGTTTTATTTCCTTAGCTACTGCATGGCTAGATTTTCCAAAGCAAAGTGAAATAACAGCAGCAATAAAATGCATGCTTGATTGGTATCTGCCTTTAATGGGCCATGATGTTGTGTGTGAATATATGTTTATACAGCATGTGTGTATGAAAGCATACACACATAGACATTTATGATGTGTAAGAAGTGGCATTTTGATTCTGGTCCTGCTAGAGAACAATTGATAGGAATCATTAAATGCATTTTAAATATCTATCATGTTATTTACAAGAAGTAATTACTAGAGCTGGGCTTGCATTTGATAGAGAGTCCTCAAGCAAAAATAGGAGAATAATTGATTACATTGTGTTCCTTGTCTGTAACAGAGAATCACAAATCTCTTTAATTTTAAAATGACACAACTCCAGCAGTCTCAAATTTAGCTACAGTATAGAAACAGCTTCAGAGTACTCTTAAAAATAAATAAAGATATACAAAATGTTTAAGGAGAGCTGAAGTGATCACCATGAAATTGGACAAACATCTAATATTTATGTGGAAAAGCTCAAGCCTCCTTAGGGATTTCTAATGTGAAACTAAAATAATGATTCCTAAATGTAGGTAAGAACTCGTGCATGGTTCCTTGATATCTCACAAAGAAAGTCAACCATTGTGCTTTAAAACCAACCATTTTCCTTCATGAGAGTCTGCATACAAATGAAGGAGTTGGTCTGTCATGTCTTGTCTTTCTCTTCTGTTAGGACAGGATGAGAATTCCTTAGAAGCAGACATGGCTAACTCCTTAGAAATAGGTTAGCCAAAAAATTCAGAGGAGAGATGGCAGTTCTAATTCAGGCTGACTCACCAGAAGCACCAGATTTTCCAGTGGGGAGGAGGAACAGTTTTCCCTAGAAAGCTTTTCTCTGAAAACCTCCATTCTCAGAACAATCTAACTCTTCCTTCTAAGCCCTTTATCATTTAGTCATTTAGTCTCTCATTGGCACTTTCTATTCTAGTCATGCACTGGGACGGATTATTGAAGGCAAAATTCGTGTGTTTGTGTCATTCCCACATTCCTTAGTGCTCAGGCAAAGAGTCTGTGTTTGTTAGATTCTGCAGAAAATATTCACTCAGTGAATGAATAAATGAGTGATGAGCACGAGTTCACCTTAGGTACTTTAACAATATTGCTACTGATAATAGAAGAATAGCAAATTTTATGAAGTTTCTAGTCTGTGCCAAGACTTCAATATGTTCTATCCCTTTAATCCTTATAATGGCCCTGGCGGGTAGATATCATTATCCCCACTTAAGAGATGAAGAAACAAGGCACAAAGATGTCACCTGACCTGTCAAAACTCACATGAAAGAAACTGGAAAGCTCTTCTGACATCAAAGACCGGGCTGTTTCCAATGTGCTAAATTGTCAGGTGTCGATAGGAATTGCAGCCCTTATCACATGATCTGTTTGGTGTTCCTAGTCTGCAAAGATAACTTTGAAACATTTTAGGGGGGAAAAAATACATTCACATGTGGGTGGGATTTCCAGTGTGTTTTGAAATTGGAGAAAATGTATTGCCAAGCACTAAACAAACGTTGAATCTGTTTTATGAGCGAATGGATTAAGCTGGATTTCGGCGGCATGACTGTATCGTACGCAGCAGGCCTGTGTTCATGCCTCACTCCTCAGCTCCACGGCAGTTGGTGTTGATCACAGACATTGCCAACTGGCTGCATCGCTTCCAAGGAATGCTACACGTAGGGCTTGTATCTCAGTCTGCTGCTTTGCCAAGGAAATTGGTGAAAAACTTTCGACAGCCCAAACAGCTCTCTTGAAGACAGAGTAATTCCCTAAAAAATATCTTTCATTTTCATTTAAATATAAGGTTTTTGAAGATAAGGATATCATCTTATATAGTCTATATGAAGCATAAATTACCAAGTAATGCAGGCTAAATAATTGTTAAATGAGCTGAATTTAGCACTATGGCATTTAAACCCATTTATTCTGGTTACACTGGAAGTCCTAGCAAATCTGGTTTTGTATAAGCAATTCTAAAACCCTTGAAAACAAACTTTGAAGTGAAAAGTGTGAGCAAAAACAGAGAAAAACAAGTAGAAAAAGACTGGACGCCAGCACAGAAAGCCATGTGGATTACGCCTGGCGTGGGGAATTGGGGAAAGTACTGGAATAAACACTTTTAAAAAAGGTTAACTTTAAATGTTAGTAACACCTAAATGATGGAAAAATGCTTTCAAGTGGGGTTTAATGATCAATTCTTGGGAGTTGCTTGTTGAGAAAGGTCTAAGGGCGCACACAGATTCAGTGAGAAAGAGGGTCGCAAGCCACTATTAATGTCTCCTAGTCACAGTCCATGATGTTGCAGTTTGAATGTATTTTGCTCATGTCTTCAATACCTCATCCCCATTCTTCTCGCTCTACTCTGACAACCATCATCACCACTGAGTTTTTCTCAAAGTCTTACATGAAATCTATTAAGAAGTTAGAAATTTAATCCAACAGCCATGTTACAGCGTTTAGATGTGAACGCCGGGGGAAGTCATTAGAATTAGATACGGTCATTAAGGTGAATCCCTCATGCTGGATCTCAGAACCTTTAGAAGAAAAAAGACCACATATAAACATCCACGCTCACTGTGTCTTGCCATGTGACACTATGTGTTGGCTCAGTACTCTCCCAGTAAGAAGGCCATCACTACACGTGGTCCCTAGATTCCACCTCCAGAACTATGAGCAAAATAAACCCCTTTCCTTTTCAAAGCTACCCTGCTTCAGGTGCATTTCTATGGCAACAAACATGACTAACATAGCCCCATGATCATAGTGCTGGTGTTTGGTCCTGTACATATTTGCCAACATAGATTGAAAAATAAAAAAATAAAAGAAAGGTTGTATCTTTAAGAAATAGTTTGGTCTGTTGGAGTCATTTATTCATCTTTGTACTTAGTAAAGAAATCATTAGATTTTCTAGCTGACAAAATATAATAATTGAATAACTGAGTTGCTTACAATGACATTTATTTTAAATTAATAAATCAATCTGGACATAGTGGCATACTCCTGCAAGCTGGAGTGTTGAAGTAGGAGGATCACATGTTTTAGTGCAGCCTGAGAAACGTAGTGACTTGGAAAGACCCTGTCTCAAAACAAAATATATAAAATGGCTTGCATGGAGCAATGCAAAGGCCCTGACTTCAATTCTTAGTAGTGAAAAAAAAAATCAAGATTCTCTAGGATTGTATACAGATCAGAAGAAAACAGATGAAAAACTTAATCTTTTAAATTATTCAAATAATATGATTTATATGGAGACAATTTTTGTGCTACGTCCTCTTCCTACCCAGTGCAAACTCATACCTTTGTGTTTCCACACATGTGCACACATACACACATGCACAGAGGTAGAAGCAGGTCTACCTAACTAAAGTTAATGGGAATCGATTTCACTGGTGTGGGATAATGACGGCAAAATCATACGTCTGGATCAAGCTGAGTTTGTTTACATGGGCCCACTGAGCAGGGACTCCAAATTTAATGTTGCAGCTCATGCAATAAAGAGAGGTATTAATAGTATATTTGGCTGGTTGGCAGAAGTATGGATCAAAAGATGGTCCACTGTGAATGTTTGAGGTGCCTGACATTCTGTGGTTTACTACCGATGAGGAGATTCGGAGCCTTAGAAAAATGGGAATGCTGTAGTGGATTTGTCAAATCAAACGTAATCTGCCAAACTAGGATGATCCTAAATATGCACCCTTCACTAACATCTTGAGAAATGGTGGCACCAGTGTCCCTAAAGAGCCCTGTTATGGTTCTTCTCTGTATGCCAGATCTTACAGTGGTGGCACTTAATTGCCCAAGGCAAGGTGTGTGCACTTACTGTAAGGGACATAGAAGTGGAACAGTGTGGATCTATGGTGTTGACTGATAAGTTATGGTGGTCCCAAAAGTGAAATAGACAAGAAGCCTACAAAATTTTGACTAGATTAATATAGACAAGAATAATTAGGGGCAAATGAAGAGAAATCTGCTTCAAAGCATGGTAACAGGCAACCATGACCCCTCAATCAGTTTCCAGATTTGAAACAGGTTATAGACACAGAACCCCTTGAATGGAAGGGAGGCCGGGTTGCTTAGGGGAAGGACCCTCATACACCACCAATGTTTTTACAGTCAATCTCTCTCCCATCCTTCCCCAAAGGATCTGAGGCCTTTTAGTAAAGTAACTGTACACTGAGGAAAGAGAAGTGATCAGATATTTCAGGATTATCGGATACTGATTCTGAACTAACACTGATTCCAGAGGGTCCAGAACATCACTGTGGCCCTCCAGTAAGAGTAGGGACCTATAGAGGTCAGCTTATTAACAGTGTTGTAACAAACATCCAACTCACAGTGGGCCCAATGGATCGTTGAATCCATCCTGTAGTCTTTTCCCCTGTTTCAGAATGTGTAATTGGGGTAGACATACTTAGTACTCAGCAGAACTCTCGCATTGGTTCCTTAACCTGTAGTATGTTTGGAAAGGCAAAATGGAAGCCTTTAGGGTTGCCTTTGCCTAACAAAATGGAGAACCAAAAATAATATCGCATACCTGGAGGAACTGCAGAGATTAGTGACACTCTCCAGGACTGGAAGGATGCAGGGGTGGCGATTCCCACTACATCTCCATTTAATTCTCATATTTGGCCATCCAAAAGGCAGATGGATCTTGGAGAATGATGCTAGATTATCATAAATTGAATCAAGTGGTGACTCTGATTGCAACTGCTGTACCAGACGTGGTGTCCTTGCTTGAGTAGATTAACACATCTCCTGGCACTTGCTATGCAGCTATTGATTTGGTAAATGCCTTCTTATCCATACTTATCCATAAAGTCCACCAGAAGCAATTTGCCTTTAGCTGCAAGGCCAGCAATACACCTTCCCTCTCCTATCTCAGGGTTATATTAGCTATCCATCCCTGTGTCATAATTTAGTTTACAGAGACCTTTTCTTCTGACAAGATATTACACTGGTCCACTATATTGATGATATTGTGATGATTAGGCCAGGTGAGCAGGAAGCAGAAACCACCTGGATTTGTTAGTAAAACACTTGAGGACAGGAAGATGGGTGATGAATCCAACTAATATTCAATACCTTCTGTGGGGAGCAGCTGACCTGAGGTCAACAAATTCCTAGGGACTAGAGCAAGACCAGTCCAGCAGGTGTCTGGCCTTGGGGTTCCTTCCTGGTAACTACAGCACAGATAGCTCTGGGAATGCTCTTAGAAAAACACTGAGATCTTGCTCTTTTAGCCCTGTTGTGACCTTTCCTCGCTTTTTGCTGTGGGTAAATAAAGACTCAGACTGTGCTGGACCTCAGCTGCCTTTCCATCATTGAAGTCAGGTCTCACCCTGTCCGTTTGCCTTTTAATATGTGTCTAGTTTTTTCTTAATCTCCTGTCACTCCATTTCAAGATCCTGCTGGCTACATGGGTCATGGCACCCTTAGAGCTCAGTGAAATTTCTAGGAATTCAGTGGTGTGGGGCTTGCAGAGATACTCCTTTTAAGGTAAAAGATAAGTTGTTTCATCTGACTTCTCCCAAAACCTAAAAAGAGACACATCACCTAGTCAGTGAGCCTATTTGGATTTTGGAGGCAATACATGTCTCATTTAGGTGTTTTGCTCCAGCTCATTTATACTGTGACTCAGAAAGCTGCTAGTTTTGAGTGGGGCCCAGAGCAGGAAAAGGCTTTACAATATATCTAGGCTGTGCAGGCTGCTCTGCCACCAAGGTCACAGGTTCCAGAAGATCCAATGGTGTTGAAGTGTCAGTGATGGATAGAGCTGCCGATTGGAGTCTCTGGCAGGCTCTCCTAGGTAAATTGTAGCAGCAGCCTTTAGGATTTTGGAATAAGGCTGTATTGTCACCTGCAGACAACTAGTCTCTATTTGAAAACAGTTCTTGGTCTGCTATTGGAGACTCAATGCTTGATCATCAGATACTAGATTACCATGTGACCTGAGTTACCTATCATGAGCCTGGTATTATCTGATCCACTGAGTCATAAGTTGGATACACACAGAAAGAGTTCATCATTAAGTGGAATGGTACATATGTCACAGTTACAGCAAGTCTGAAGGGTACAAGTAAGTTAAATGCCTGAGGCTCCTACTTCTGCTACATTGCTTTCTGTTTCCCAGCATGTACCTATGGTCTCCTGGGGTGATCAGCTATTAAAGGAAGAGAAGGTGAAGATCTGCTTTATGGACGGTTCTCTGTACTACGCAGGTACCACCCACAAGTGGACAGCTGCAGCATTATAGCCTCTTCCCGGGGCATCCATGACGGACAGTGGTGAAAGAAAATTGTCACAGTAGGCAGGACTTTGGCCAGTGCACGAGGTGGTACATTGTACCTGGAAGGAGAAATGGCCAGACATGCAACTGCATAGTGATTCATGGACTATAGCCAATGGTCTAGCAAGATGGTTAGGAATTTAGAAGGAACATGACAGGAAAATTGGTGACAAATATTTGGGAAAGAAGTATGTGGATAGGCCTCTCCATATGGGCAAAGAATGTAAAAAAAAAAAGTATCCCAATATTCACCAAAAAGTGACCTCAGAGGAAGAGGACTTTAATAATCAAGTGGGTAAGATGACCCACTCTTCAGATAGATAGTGGCTAACTTCTTTCTTCAGCCATCCTTGTCATGGCCCAATGGACCATGGAAGAGAGTGGTCATGGTGGCAGGGATGGAGGTTATGCATGGGATCAGCAACATGGACTCCCACTCACCAATGTGGTCCTAGCTGATCTAGCTACTGCTAAAACACCCAATATGCCAACAGCAGAAACCTAGACTGAGACCCCAACATGGTACCAATCCTCAGGCTGATTAGCTAAGACTTCCCCCTGGTCATTTTGGTCTCCTCATACCTGTGAGGGAACAAGATAAAAAGAGAGTTACAATGTTGATAGGAGTGATCAAGCCAGACTATCAAAGGGAAAAAGGACAACTCCTCCACAATGAAGGAAAGGAGGCACATAATTGGCATATAGGAGATCCCTTGGGGCATCTCCTAGTATTACCATGTCCTGCCATTAAACTAATGGGAAACTATGGCAACTCAGTCCAGGCACCATGACACATGGTTCAGAAACTTCAGGAATGAGGGCAAGGGTTGCTTCACCAGAGGAAGAACCAAGAACTGGTGAGGTGCCTGCTGAAGGCCAACTTTACTGATTGAAAAAGCTAATCACTATTGTCATTTAAAGTATGCTTTAAGGCATATTTGTGTTTCTTCATCATGGACTTTTAAAGTTTCATCTGTCACTCAAATTGGCAAAAATAGAAAAAAAAGATGTTCCCATCATCCTTTATGTTATTAGGCTATTAGTAGATTTCTTGTCCTTTCAAGAAGTGGAGAAAACAAAAAACAAAAAAGCACCCTAATCTTAGTCAACAGTGATAGTCAATCTATTCCTTGATTAATTTTAGTTTTACATTGCCATGTCTTTTTTGCTGCTCTTCATATAACCCCTGTGATCACCAAATGCTTTTTGGTTGACTTGGGCTTCTGCTGGGATGACTTTCCACTTGTATCCGTCTTCTTCAAGGGCCAATTCAGTTGTCCCTCATACCTTCCATGCCTGCTGGAGGTAATCCTTCATCTCTGCTGAAAGTGATCTTTCTCTTTTGAACTTCAGAATAATTCACTCTGTTCTTTCCTCGCTTTTTTTAATACTCTGTAAACTGCTTTTTAGCTGAATGTCACTTTCCTAAATGATTATAAATTCCTTCAAAGCAATATTTTTATCCGATTCATGAAGTGCCAAGAACCTAAAAAATCTCGATAAACTATTTATTTGATCTATGGCTCAAAGTGAAGATAAAATTCTGAGATATGTTATTGGGTACATGCATTACTATATTATGCACTGCTAATACAAGTGACAGTTGGATTTTAGAATTTGTAAATGAGAATGACTCCATCTTTTAAACACACAATACCCTCCAAATGCCTAACTTTGCAGTAGCATCCCTTCCTAATCTGGTAAATAGTTCATAGCATGATTCTCTATCCAAAAATATTATAACCAAGTACTTATTAAAATATTTACTTGGATAATTGTTTAAAAGTAGACGTAAGGACTATGAATGATGGTTAAATAAAACAACACTTAGAGATGTGAACACTCTCATTATACCTTGTATTATTTTCCTAGGGGTGCCATAACAAAGTAACAGAAATGGATGGCTTAGAACAACGCACACCTACCTATTCTCTTAAAGTTCCAGAGGTTGTAAGTCTAAAATCAAGGTGTTGGCAGAACATGCTCCCTTCTAAGCTTGTAGGGATGAATCCTCCTGAGTGCCCTTTAGCTTCTGATAGCCCCCAGCATTCTTTGGCTTGTGACTAAGCCATTTTCTGCCTCTGCCGCTACATGGCTGTCTTCTCTTACTCTGTTTGCATGCTCAGATTTTTCTTAGGTCTAAAAATACTATTCATTGGATTAGGGCCCATCCTAATCTAATATGACTTCATTTTAACTTGATTACATCTGCAGGCTCTAACTAGGAATGTTTATCTTTTTTTAGTATAATTCAACCCACATCAGAAATCATCTTTAAAATTACTATCAAATTTAAATTTTAAAATAGAGGTACATGTTTTTAGGATAAGATATGCATAGACTATTTAATCTATGGGGTTAAAATAAAGACACATAAGAATATTGAATAACAAAGGAAGGTTTTCTAAGAATTTGTGTAACTGGCTTCCAAGGATCTAATACTGTGGTGTGTAGTCAACTTCATAGAGTTTGAAGGCAAAAACATCAACACTGGAAAAAGAACAAATCAAGTTTAGATGGTCTGCAGGATTGCTGTTCACCCAATATTTATGCTCCTACAATGAGAAAATTTATCAATTTGTCTTCCATGCCGCTACTCAATATAGAGCAGTGGTACTGAGTAGCATTCCCTTCAAGCCCTCTGAACAGCAGCAGTCGGCTTCCTATATAACTAGTATCAAATTGTAGCCACTGCTTAAATATCTACCTCCAATTTTCTATTTTCTATATCTCTTTATCTAACCTCTATAGCCATTCTCTAATTAAGGGCCAATAATGGAAGTGCCCAAAAGTAATTTTTCTCCTTTGGTTTTGTGAACAATGTGATGCATGATAGCATAAAATTATTCTTAGATTCTTTTCAGAATATTGTGTGTATTCCCTTAATATTTTGTCGAATTTATTTTACTAGTATTTTAAATAAAAATTTGGAAAATCCATTGGAAAGAGACAGGCCTGAATTTTTAGGTATCTGCTGCTTTTGTCAGGCTTTCAATATTATAACTATGCGTTTTATAAGACTGAGTTTTATATTTTTCTAAGATTTGGAATATGTTCTATGGAATATGTTTATTTAAAGTTTGAAAACTATTCAGCAAATAACAAGGATCACAATTGCTGGGTCAGTGTAAGAGGATGTTTACTTTTGAAGAAACCACTAAACTGCCTTCTAAAGTAGCATTTTACATTCTACTAGTAATGAATGAGAATTCCAGTTCCTCCACATTCTTTTGGTGTCATCAGTGCTCTGGACTGGGCCTCTGCAGTAGGCATGCAGTGGTATTTCTTTGCTTTAATTTGCATTTCCCCAATGACACATGATGTAGAACATCTTCTCACGTTATCATTTGCCATCTGTTTATCTTCTTTGGTGAGATGTTTTCTTAGGTCTTTGGCCCACTTTTTAATTGAGTTGTTTGTTTTTCTTATTGTTGGGTTTTAAGAATTTTTGTATGTAACCATCTGATAACAATCTCTTATCAGATGTAGCTTTTACAAACTTTTTCTCCCAGTTTGTTGCATCTCTTTTTATTCTCTTGCTAGTATAAGTCATGGAGAATAAATTTTTAATTTTGCTGAAGTCCTGTTTATCAATTGTTTTATTCATTGGCCATGCCTTTGTTGTTGTAGCTAAAAAGTCATACCATATTCAAGGCTATCCAGATTTTAGCCTTTGTTATCTGTTAGAAGTTTTATAGTTTCACGTTAATAATTAGCTCTATTATCCATTTGCAGTTAAGTTTTGTGTCTGGATTCATTCATTTCTCCCCATGTAGATGTCCACTTGTTCCAACACCATTTGTTGAAAAGCTATATGCTTTCTCTATTGAGTTGGCATGTTAGTCATTTCCCTCCATTGGGACAAATGACACTCACAATTTAAAGAAGAAGTTTGTATTTTGGCTCACAATTTTGTGAGGATTCAGTCTATAGCTGACTGACTGCAAGGCAGAAAGGGCATGGTAAAAGAGTCTGGGAGAGGAAAGCTGCTCTTGTTGTGGTAGCCAGGAAACAGAGTGAAGGAAGAACCTGGAGGGAGACACATCCTTCCAGGTCGTGCTGCTGGTGACGGTCTTCCTACCAGATTCTACCTCCTAACATGTAGTACTGGTCTCCTCAGTATATGAATCCACTGATGAATATAACAGCCCCAGTCACCTTCTAAAAGCCCAGCTTCTAAGTATTTTGGGAGACATTCTATATCTAAGCCACACAATTGCTTTTGCTCCTTCATCAAACATTAACTGATTATATTTATGTGGACCTATTTCTTGTCTCTCCATTCTATTCCATGGATCTATTTGTCTGTTTTTACATCAGTGCCAGGTCTTCTTGATTGCTGTGGTTTTATTATATGGTTTTATAATAAGACAGAGTCAGGTAGCATCATTTCTACAACTTTGTTCTACTCTTTTAGTACTGTGTTAGCTATTAGAGGTCCCTTTTCTCTCCATATAAATTTTAGAATCAGTTTTTCAAGAATGACAAAATAAATTGCTGAGATTTTGATTATATGGTCTAGGTCAAGTTGGGAAAAATGTATCTTACTAATGTGTCTTTGTATAAGTTGACATGGAACATCCCTTCATTTATTTAACCTCAAAACATGAAAACATGTGTACACACACACACACACACAATCACACACACACACTGCACATAGTTCATACAGTTCATAGTAACTTTATTAACAGTTGTGCAAAGATGGAAGCAACCAAGATGTCACCAGCAGTCAAGCTCTTTTACCCTCAGAGAATGGAATATTATTCAACATTAAAAGGAAATGAGTTCTTAATCCACCAAAAGGCATAATGGAAATTCAGTGTATGCTTCTCAGTGAAAAAATAATCTCAAAGGGTCTACAAACTCTATGATTTCAACTATGTGACATTTGGGGAAATAGAAAATTATTAGGAGACAGTAGAAAGATCAGTGATTGACAAGGTTTGGAGAGGAAAACAGAGATGAATAGACAGAGCACAGAAGATTTGTAGGTGAGTAAAATAATTTATATTTTACTATCATAGTAAATAGACTTTATTATTAAATTTGTCCAAACCCATAGAACATGCAACACCAAGAGTGAACCTATGTACGTGATAAGGTTGAGGCAATGATAATAGAGCTATATAGGGTCACCAACTGTAACAGTGCACCCCTATGGTGACAGTGTTGATCATAGGGGAAACAATGGATGTGTAATGACATAGGGTACATGAGACATATCTATCTTCTATTCAGTTTTGTTGTAAATCTAAACTTATTCTTAAAAAATAAAGTATATTTTTTAAAAGTGCCATCAACATTTTGCTCATATTATTTGTAGTTTTAATTCATTTACAAAAATATTCAGACTGAAAGTTTCTGTGTTTAATAATTTGACGTTTTCCACCTATTTCTTAATTATTGACCTATATTTCCACTTTTTCTTGAGTCCATTTTTTCTAACCATTCTACTTGTTGTTTTATCTTTTGTTGTTATTGCAATTCTCATTTACTTTCAATTGCATTTTATTGCTATATTTTGTCCAACTTTTGATTTTTGTTATGCTCTATTACTTGATTTGGATATACTTCCTTTAATTAAGATATTTTTGAATTAGGGAGTGAAATCTATTCTGGCCATCTTTGTTTCTCATATGGAGATTTTGACTCTACGTTTAAACTTGGAAAACATTTTGGTTTTTACTTAGTCTTTTAAAAAGAGTTTGTGTGTTGAATGCTCATATATGTGAATTCCATTTTCCCGAGTTACTTTATCCCTAGTAAGGGGTAAGTTAGAGAAGGGATAATTTATCTTGCATCTTGATAACTGAATAGATATGATTAACCTTGATCTGAGAATTCAGTGTGTTGCCGTTTGCTTACTTGTTTTACCACTAATATCAAAAGTCACAAGTTTAATTCTTGAGCCTAAAGTTTTATGAATTAGTACAACTAATATCAAAGCTTATTCTCCTAATGTCAAAACAGTGTTTTTTTTCCTGCTTGAACTTATGCTAATTTTTGCCTACTCCACATAGATGACTCTTTTTTTTCCTCAACAATCTACAATCCAAATAGTCAGTTTCTCTCATTTTCTTATCATGTCTACGTTTTCCCCAGTCTTAGCAAGCCACTGAAGGCTGCATACCCACAAAACAACTTAGAAATAAAGTCTTACTGGAGCTGGAATCCTTTATTCAAAGAGGTAGATGCATGACTAAGTAACCATAATACATGGTAGACTCTAATACGCATCACAATTTGAAAACCATCTTTGACGAAATAAATACAGCACTCAATGAAGTTTGTGTGGAATAGGCTCTTAAGTGGTATAATTTAAAAACTATCTTTAACACAATAAATACAGCACACAGTGAAATGTACTCATAACTCCCTGTCATCATTTCTCTTTGAAGAAAATGAGTGTTTCAAAATATTCTTAATAGAGATTAATTTACTCATCTGCCTTTGGATGGAGTTGGCATTTCCATCATAAAAGAATATGTTCCTATATAGAAAAGCACACAGAAGGACACATACCCATAAATTAAAAGATCAGGTTTTTTTGCATTATTCATAATCAAGGCAGTTCAATTGCAGAATGAAGGAGAGAAGGAAGAGAAGTGGGGAGGAAACTTTTTTTTAAAAAAAAATATATAAAAATGAAAGAAAATGACTCATGAAGAAAAGAGCAGAACTCATCTCACCCTTTTCAGTCTGTGTGAGGTCTAAGCGAAACTCTTTTGAGTCTGAATTTCTTTACCTGTAATAGTGTCATCATGTCACCTTTCATAAGGCTTTGCGGATGTAAATTAAATAAGGCAGCAGCTGAAAACCGCCAGCACATGGCAACCTCTCGGTAACGGATGTCACTGATTGTGTCACAGTAACTGAGCACCTTCTCTGTGAGACCTGCCTGGGTCCCACTTGGTGTCTCTATAGCTATAACTCATTAGTTCACCAACATCAAAATCTGGCCAACATAGCCACATACACATAAAAAATGATTAATGATTGCATTTTTATTTTTGACAGACTCTTGGTGACATTGACGCCTTCCTTTTTGTTGTACCTCCAGACACTCGTGTTTTGTGAAATTATCTCACACTCCTCTGCTCACAAATTAAATTCCAGTAATGCTAGTGGTTGCAATAAATCAACCCACTAAATCTTATACTTCAAAGATGACTCCGTAAATATGCAGAAAGAGTCTTTCTCATCAAGAAATTTTTATATATAAGAGATCATTTCAAAAGTAAACAATTTACGGTTAAAACAGATCTTAAGTTACTTTTTGAAAGCCTATCCCCAGCATAATTAGCATAGAAATCTGGAGAAGATCCAGCGTTGTGCTTAACAACGTCTTTAAAAAGGTGCTGTTTCTGACTTTAAAAAAGTGCCTCACTGACAATGCTTCCTAAATCTGCAGCATCCTATGAAGGGCCAGCCTCATTGTATAGCTCTTCTGTTGGTCTTGTCGCAGAAGATGATTACAATTCTTCTTTTTCTCCTCATACATATTTTCCCATATGTTCTCTCTTGCTTCAGTGCTAAGAATTTTATGTGAAAGCTGAATAAATACTCCAGGTCATTATAATTTTAATTAAATAATATGTTTTCATTTTAGAATAATATTTGAGCTGAGCTTTGTGCTCAAATTTATTCATTTGTGCTCTTATTTATTCATTTGAACCTGAGGTGAGCTAAGCATTTTACACATATCTTTTCATTTAATCTTCACAGCAACTTCATGTAAGGAATGTATTATTTTTAACCATAATATTATATGAAAAGATCTCGACCTAGAGAATTGAAGTAACTTAAAATAATTTCTTAAAACAAAGCAGCCAGCACTCAAGCCCAAGTAGTCAGATGGCAGAAACCGTGCTTTTCACCTGTGCTTTATATTGTTTTATGGAATCTGCAATATATGAAGGGGGTAGGGGAAGGAATTTCAGAATAGTATTATTAGGTGGATCCCTAGTGCAATGCACATTTCTTTGGTATGTATGTACCAATATGAAATATGATGTAAAGTATATATCATACATGTTTTCTTTTTAATTTGTTTTTTGAAATTTTTATTAATTCGTGTTTGCAATACATAATGATTACATTAATTAAGGGGGAGTGGTCCATGTATGCAGCACATCTTGTTTTTACTCTTCTTTCCCCTCCCATCCCTCCTCCCTCCCTTTAGCTCTTGGTCAGCTTTCCATTTGAGAAAGATCTATGCCTTTCTTTCCCACTATCTATCTTGTATTTTGATCTTTAAGCTATTTTTATTTTTATATCCATGTCAGAGAAAACATGACATTCAGGCTTCTGTGTCTGATTTATTTCACTTAATATTATGGTCTCATGGATACATTTTGCTACAGATGACTCAAAATTTGTCCTTTCTTACGGCAGAGAAGTGCTCCATTGTGTTTAAATATTACATTTTCTTTATCTGTTGATGAACAGAATGGCCACTTCTGCAATTTAGCTATTATGACTTGTACTGCTACTAACATGGTTATTATACATGTTATGATTTTCTATAATACAAAACTGAAATACAATGGAGGTTATTATGTAGGACTTTCTACACACTGGGCACTTCTTGTATGTGACACATTTCACATACATTATCACATTTACTTCTCAAAATATCCCATTAAGATAGATACCATTATCACCTCCATTTCACCAATGAGAAGCACAAAAAGGAAAAAAAATTAAACCAATGTCATAAAGCTAGCACCAAATAATTAACATAATATATCATGCAATACATTACTTATATGTGTATATGTAACTACTTGTATTTATGTACATATATGCATATATATGCTCATATACGTATACGCATGTTTTTAATCTAAAAAGAACTCTTCAACTGACATGCCTGAGATATCGTTTCTCACATCAAAATGAGCTTTAAAAATTGAGCCTCTATATGTGATTTTCATTGGTTAGGATAGGCCTTCCTGTGTCCTTGGGAAATGGGCACTGCACATAGAGTGCCTTGGGACTCTGCTTTGTCTTTCCTTCCATGGTTTCTTCAAATGGACAAGATTCCTTTCAGACTGCCATGTTCGTTTTCCAGAGGAGGTGATATCTCTTGATGTAGCACTATTGCTAGGCTAAGAGAAAGTTTGTTTCTTTCCAATGACTATGCCTCTATTTCACGTATCAGAAAACTACAGGTTAATTGCTTAGTTGATTGGGTTTTCTAAGCTCATGAAATCGGAATGGCTTTAACATTTAAAGTTCATTTTTAAAATCAAAAGAAAGCATAACGTGAAAATTATATGAAAGTCAAATTTCAGGATCCATAAGTACTTGTTGGAACATGGTCAAGTCCATTCATTTATGTTCTGTCAGTGGCTCTTTTCACTCTACAGCAGCAGCATTAACTCCAACAGAGACTATAAGGTTGCAAAAATTAAGATATTTGCTCCCTGGCCCTTTACTGAAAATACCTTTCTACCCGTGCTCTATTATAATGCAGTTTGTTTATTTAAATGTTCAAATTTCTGGGAGCTTTTCTTCTTTCCAAATCCATTGAGAGTACTGCCCCATGCCCTCTTTTCATCTCTCAGAAATATCACTTCAATCCTTCTCTGAACATAACCACAGTTTTTGTACACATAAGAAAATTATTGCTAGTCTTAATAGTCTAAGAAAACCTAGATATAGAATTGTGAACCATTAACTAAAAGTAGAAGCATTCACAGTCTCTCTCTTCTCTGCATCTGTGTTTTCTCACCTATGAAATGAGTGACCTGGATGGCTGAGGACACTGCTAAGGGTAAGAGTTTATCAAATTCACCTTGTTGACTAAGCTCCCACATGCTGTCACATATATTACCCATCCCTGCTATGTACATATGCATATGTCTTCTTGATGGCATCCAGTTCAATATCCTGATGAGGTTCCTGAAGCTTGGGGAGACACATCTTGTCCATTGTCAAAGTACCTTAGAGACAGCATGGATCCAGAAATACCTCATCCATTCATTTGATGAATAGATATTAACTGTACACACATGCAAAACTGCTGCTGTGAAGTATATGTTTTTCTCTTTCAGCAATGGTTCCAACTGGTTGCCATTGCCTGGTAATGCTATGAATAATTTTATCTGCTAAATATGGTGAAAATTTACCTTCTTTTTTCTAACTAAAGAAACACAGAAAGGCAGTACTTCTGACTTGGCATATTCTTTTTCTGAACATAAGACAGAACACAATTTTGGACAGTTATTTTGAAGGGAGAAAAGGCTGAGAAATCTTCAGACCAACAATCGTGTTGGTCTAGGTCTAAATCATTAAATCTTTATATCATAGTTATTTTTCCAAACCAAAAAGTAATCCAGCTTTGCTAGTCATTTGAGTCATAAAAGATGAATACCTTATCTCTTTTTTTTAAGCTTGGAGAGAATGATCATAGCCTTGAACAATTTTCTAAATGTTTTGAGGAGATGTAAACAAATTGCATGCTGATTAAGCCTTTGGGATTAAAAAGAAATGAAGGGAAAAACATTATGACGAGGAACAAGCTGCTCTATGATATCCAAGTTATTGTGTCCCAGGCTGCAAGGATACAAATTCAGAAGGCTCAGCACAGCAGCTGTGGGAATCAAGAGTAAACATAATCAAATCCAGGGGACCAAAAACTTCTAACAGGATGGGTTGCCCCAAGGCATAAAGAGCAAGGAGGGGTATTATAGTGCTGCTCAGTCTCACTTCCTCAGTGCTATTTCCTCCTCCTAAGGCTGGCCCGTGGGACTTTGATCGGATTCTCTTTCTGAAGACAAAGGTAGTATTTACCTGTCTAAGGGGGAAATAAAATGTCCCCATTTTGTAATATTTAGTAAATTAATGGGTAGATAAGTGAAAGAGACATCACCGATTACGATCATTTTGCAGTCTTCATGACTAACACTTTTAACTGTGACTGGTTTGGGTCCTTATAAGAACCCTGTGAAGTTGTCATTTGTTTATTCACTTGTAGAGAAGGACGGTGAGGGTTGGAGAGGTAGAAGGGAACCGGTTTTAAACTGGACACTGTATGATAAAGAATTTTAAAATATAAATATCATTGTTTAATTCTTATTTTAAAAAAATAACCTCCAAGGCTCAATATTATCCTCAGAGATTGGAAATTAAAGGAGACGAGTCCTGGCTTCTCACTACTTCCTGGCTGTGTGTCCATGGGACAACTAAACGGAAGCAGCCAGATGAGAATTAGAAATATATCCAAAGGAAATTACAGATAGATGCATATTACAGAGGTAAAATGAGAAGGAAATTTTGAATAAAGCAAGCCCTGAAATGTTCAGTTGCTTTAATGTGGCAAATTATATGACCAAAGGAAAGAGTGACAAGAATCACAATGCTGCTGTAGTAAATCAGAGTGTCCAAACATGTGCTTTTCTTCTTTTCTGACCCAGTTTACAGATCCCATGAGTCCTTCGGTTTTGCAAATGTCTCTTCATATAGTTCAGTCTCAATGCTTTCTCGAAGTTATGGAGACCTCTATCTCCAATGGACTCATAGCATTCATGAAAAAATAATTTCCACTCATCACTTGTCCTTATTGACCTCTCACTCACTCCTTGATTTGATCAAATTTTTATTCCCAACGTGCATCTGACGTTGCTAGTATAGGGCCGCCAACAACCTCTATACCCTGCGTCCACAAGCACACAGCCACATTGATACTTCTTGGGCACTTCACATTGCTGATCACCAATTCCTTCTAGAAATGACTTCATTTATTGGTTGGATGGGGCCATTCTTTCTCTCATGTCTTTCCTTTCCCTTGGAGTTGTTTTTTCTTGGCCATCTCCCAACTTTTGTTCCCCTGCTCCTTCCTTAGTGTTGGTGCAACCAAAGCCCCTGTTAGACAGCGTGTTTCCTTTGAGGCTTCAACAACACCTGAACACATGCCTGTAGCTATGAAAGCCATTCTGTATATAAGCCACTTGTCTTACATACAGTTTCCTACCAAACATTTCAATCAGGACATTCTTTAGGTTCCTCAGACTCAGTGAATCAAAGCAAACTCTACATTTTTCTCCCACCCCAAACCTACATTATTACCTGTCCTAGCTTCCTACTGCTGTAATAGGAAGTTATCACAATTGATTGGCTCAAAATAACACACCCTTTTATGTTAGAGTTGTGGAAATGAAGAGCCCTGAACTTGAGATGTCAACAGGGCTATATTCCTTCTGAAGGCTCTGAGAGCTATGAGCTGTCCCTTCCGCTTTTAGGGGCTCCTCTGTATTTCTTAGCTCCATACTCCGTTAGTGCCAGCACATTATTTTCATCTCTCTTCCTCTTTCTGAGTTCGGCTTCTGCCATCAGATCACCTTTAACTTGACCTTCCTGTCCCTCTGTTATACAGACATTTGTGACTGCATTGGACCTTCCTGTCCCTCTGTTATATGGACATTTGTGACTGCATTGGACCAGCCCAGGTGAACCAGGATAGTCTCCCCATCTCTAAATCTTTAACCTTAACCACATCTTTGAAGTCCTTTTTTCCCTGTAAAGTAACTTCCATGGGTCTTAGAGATTAGCACATGATATCTTTGATATGGCAGAGGTAGAACATTAGTCTGCCTACCTAATGATCGTCTGTTTACTCTCTGTAATAACACTACTTCATCTAGTTGTTTAAGCCAATACTATTCAGTCATCTTTTATTTCTACCTCACCTTACATTTAGATCACTACCACATTCTGCAAGCATTATTGCCTGTATCTATCTTCAGTTTTTTCTCTCTACTTCCTTCTTCATCATCTTAACCTTTGCTTCTTGGGTTGATTTGGCATAATTCAATTCCAGTATCTAAACTTTGGAATATCTATCTATCTATCTATCTATCTATCTACCTTTATAAAGATTGGGATTTTTTCTTTTTAATAGGAAGGAAAAAAAATCTGCCCTTGAAATCTACATAAATGTTCTATTGAGAACATGCCAAAGTGAACCAGCAAGCCCTATAGGAATCATAAGATAATTTTGACTGACAGCCTGCCATTTTTTACCCATCTGCTGAGTTACTTAAGTTTCCTCATCTGTGACACCTAAGTTATGTTATTCAGACACACAAACTTCAGTGACATAGGTATTTATACCATTCATATTTAAGTCATTAGTTACACACTTGATTCAAAAGCCAAGCCATTATATAAGTAGAGTCAACTAGATCCTGGAAACATTTTTAATATTCAAAAACTCAGCCCAGAAAGGCTTAAACCTATATGCACCAACCTGTCTGTCGGTGAAACTCCAATGAAGTGACTTTCTGCAAATTCTGGTTCAGCCATAGATTTCTTTTCTTTTCTTCTTTTTCTTTTAATATAAATGGGAAGATGGAAGTGTACTCTAAAAAAAGACCAAAAAATTCTAAATATGACAAATTATAAACATGAAGACTTATATGGCATGAGAAACAAAAGTACAACAAATTATAAATATTTTTATTTAAAATATTACAACATACAAATTGATATGGACATGTAAAGGGGCTTGAACAAATGAGTCATCCCGAAGATTATGTCTTAGCAACTTGTGAGCAAATCTGTTCTCTTCTTGTCCAATGTTGTGTCAAAAGAAAACAATAGTTCTTATAATATTAAACATCATGATTACTCCCTCCTCCTATGTGTATTAAATAACTTCCCTATTTGCAAAATTTAGGTGCTAAATATACTACTAACAAATGTTACAAATAAATATCACATGATTCTGTGGCTTGGTAAGCATTAAGCATTTCAGCTACAAATTTGTTTCAGTCCTGTGTTAACAAAACTCTGACTGGTATGGAAATTCAGTCTAAATTCCAAACAGCCATGAGGAAAAGAAAATATTCCTTAAAGAACTAGACACATATATCAAGATAATTTTGGGACACTGGCTCTTTGGAAGGTTGAACTTTGGAATTGCTAGAAATCCTGGGAAGTATGACTGACATGAACATATAATACATCTATTATTTTTTAAAAATGGAATTTGTGAAGTGAATATCTAACTTGAGATCTCACATAACGTTGCTGCTATCAAAGGTTCCATTTTCTACCAAAGAAAATGTAGGAGTGAGTTCAGCTATGGGAATTTGCCGTTCCTTTTACAACACATGCTTCCTGGAAACCACCGGGCTGATGAAACAGAAGAAAGGCCTGTTAAAGATGCAGCAGAAGTATCATGATCTTTAAATGGTGATGCATCTTAAAACAGTGAGTATATAGGTCTAGAAACACCGGGCAGAGTAGAGGTGATCCTCCATGATCTTCAGTGGAGGATTCCTACTTCCCATCTCAGAAGTCCTAGGCTTTGCAATCTAGAAAATCTACAGCTTCCCAGAGAGTAAATATTTCCACCTGGGAACACAAGAAAATCCCATTGAGTGTAGGCACTGACTGCTACCTGGTTTCATTGTAATCCCCAAGTCAAGAAAATAGCAGATAGAATCCAGTACACTTGTAGGGGTCATTGATAGTGATCATCAGAAAGTAGAAGTTGTCAAGAAGTCAGCTGTCAATTCGTCAATTCTTAGTTGATAGTTTGTTTTTCATAACTGCTTTTAAGATATTTCTTTCATCTTGGTTTCTCTGAAATTTGGGGAGTGGATTTTTTTAAATTAACATGCTTGAAATACCTTGACTGTCATGAGATTTGTTTTTTATCAGTTTTGGAAAGTTTGGAAACAAACTTTGCTTCCCTTCTATTTTCTCATTGTAGAAACTCAGTTAAATGTATTTTGGAAATTATCAATTAAAGGCCACATTAAACTAAATTTTTGCTTTGGAGCCTATGGGCCAGAGATATAGAGTGAATTCTAGACCCAAATGTGGTATAGGTAGGTTTGTGGTTAGAAATATCAAAGAAAATATATACTCCATTCCGTTTAATTCTGTATTCAGTTGCTCCCCAAGAAGAGGGTGAAAATCATCGAGTACACTCATTTTTTCCTCTTTAGCAGATTTTATTTTGACTAAACATTGAAAACATCTTGAATTCTTAATTTCAGGTAGTAACTTCTGTAATCACATCCCGTTGTACTTAGACCCTACATGTTGTCCCCTATACTGTGATTTTTCTGGCTCATTAATTTAAGCATACAGTATCTGCAGATTTGATCAGGACAACCTGTACTTCTTTATACCCCTGGGCTCACATTACACTAATCTCAGTCATGATTTGCTAAAACTACTTGATCCAACTCTTTAGGTTCCTTGTATATTTACTTTGCAGTATTGTAGAAAATCAGGAGAGCCGGCAGATCCACCTCCACCTGCCAGGTACCACAACCAGAAGGTCCTTCCCTGCAGGCAGCCAGCACAGGCAGAAAGAGCCAGACAGATCTGCCCCTGCCTGCTGGGTGCTGCCACTGGAAGGCCCTTTCCTGCAAGTGTCCAGCACCAACAGATCCATCTCTACATGCCAGGCTCAGCAACCAGAAGACCCTTTCCTGTGTGCGGCCAGCACAGGCAGAGAGATCCAGAAGATCCACCTCTGCTTGCTGGGCATGACCACCAGAAGGCTCTTTCCTGCAGGTGGCCAGCAGGTTCAGGAATACACAGCCAGGTGAGCCCTGTGCACCTGTAGGCCACCATTGGAGGCCCTTGATTCCTCTGGGCAGCCTTCACCCACCAGCAGAATCCGACACATATGTCCCTGTGTGCCTGCCACCGTCACAGAAGTCCCTGTGTAGACACACACACTGAGAGAAGCAGCCCACCTCCATGCAATCCTGATCATCAGGAAAACCCCAGCGTAACCACACAGGTCTGGAGAAACCTGCCCCAAACCCTGCTACCTCCCTGTAAATCTGAGGTTAGAGGAACCCAGGTGCCTGTCCCATTCCCCTACACTGTGGTGGGGCAGCCAGTGTGGGAAGTACCTGGGCCCACAACCAGCTTGTAGGGAGGAACCCAGGAGAATATCAAGACGAAGGAGCAAAAGGCAATCTCAGACCTCCAGCCCACACAAATCAACTCTGGGAGATACAGTTATGGAAGAAAATGGAAGTCACCCACGTGAAATCTCTGAGAGGATAGCAACTGAAGTAAAGAAACAACTTCATGAGATTGTAAAAGCAGTTAAATCAGAAATAATGTCTCAGGTAAAAGAAGAAATCACAAATATACTGAAAGAATTGCTCAGTAGATCTAAAGCAGACATAGATAAAAAGAGGAGCATAGGATAATGATGGAAATCTTGAATAAATATAGAGAAAAATTACAGTGCATGAAACAGATTCAAAGAGAGATCCAGGAAATTAAAAAGACAATCAAAACCTGGGAAAACTGCTTGAAAAAGACTGAAGATAGACTTTCAAACCTTGAAGACAGGATTGCAGCTACTGATAATGAAAGGAAAGATCTCTTAAAAATAACAAGAAATCAAGAAATAACAATTCAATTGCTGCAAGATGATGCAAAGAAACATAATTTAAGAGTGATGGATGTCAGTGAAGAAACAGGGGTCAACACAAATGAAATTAAAAGGCTATTTACATAAGTAATGGCAGAAAACTTTTCAGACATAGGAAAAACGGAGCTAGCATGCATGTAAGTGAGGCATATAGAACTCCAACTAGCCACCAAAGTAAATCTACACCTGACATTTACTAATCAAGATCCTAGAAATTCAATTCAAGAACAGAATATTAAAAGCTGTTAGAGAAAAGAAACAGATCATCTATAAAGGAAAACCAATCAGAATCATGGCAGACTTATCAACACAAACCATCAGGTCAAGAAGAGTTTAAAGTGAAGTGTTTCAAACCCTGAAAGAAAACAACTTTCAACCCAGATTGATCTACCCTGCAAAACTATCCTTCAAAATTGATGGAAAAATAAGATACTTCCATGATAAAGAACAACTGAAGGAATGTATGACTAGCAACCCTTCAGAGAGTGCTAAAGGATATTCTAGAGAAAGATAAAGATGATCATGGTTCCAGGAACAGCAGCAAAGGAGGATCGTCAAACAAGACAGGCAATTGAATGAAGGGGAAAAGTGGAGGGCCAACAACAGGAGGATAGCAGGGCAGAGACAAACCAATGTGTGCTGGTTGTAACCATTAATGTAGATGGCCTCAGGTCAGCAATAAAAAGAAACACAGGGAGAGTGGGTCAAGAAACAAGATCTATCAATATACTGCATACAAGAAACACACTTAACTGGAAAGGAAATTCATAGACTGAAAATCAAAGGAGAGAATACAACTGTTCCATGTGACAGGAGGCCAGAAAAAGAGGAAGAGTAACTTGCCCATTGACTGCAGAATGGTTAAGAAAGATATGGTATTTCCATGCTGTAAAGTGGAATAATCTTGAGGCTCTTGTATATAAATGGACACAACTGAAGATCATGTTCATGGGTGAAACAGTTTGAACTCATACACGTGAACACTAGCATAAGAAACAGAAGGAGTTAGTGGGATCCAAAAGCAAAATAGTTATTGTAAGAGTGATAGGGGAGGAAACACGTAGGAGGGAAAGGTGGTAACTACTGTTAATTTCTTATTGTCTAGTCTTGAACTCTTGTTTTGTTTTCACAGTTTTGTTAGGTTTGCCTTTGTTCTGTTTGGTTTTGTGAGATTTTACTCTGTGTGATGGTAGGGGCAGCTATTATGAATATAATGGGACATATTATGGTAATCATGGTCTCCTATTATGTTGCTTTGAAGTCCTATTATGCTCTCATTTGTTTGTTTAATTACTTTTATTCTGTTTTGCTTTGATTTCATTATGTGTGATGGTGTGAACAACTATTCTGAAGAAAATGAGACATTATGGTAGCCATTGCTGATTTCTTATCATCTTGTTTTGAAGCCCTATCATGCTTTTGTTCTTCTGTTTTGATTGGTTCTATCCTGTGTTTATTTGATTTTATTATGTGTGATGGTATGGACAACTTCTTTAAGGAAAAATGAGATATTATAGTAGCCAGTGCTCATTTCCTGTTTTCTGATTTTGAAGTCCTGTGATGCTTTCATTCTTTTGAATGGTTTCATACTATTTTGTTACATTTCATATTATTGTGTGTGAAGGTATGGTCAACTATTTCGAAGAAAACAAGAGATATTATGGTAGCCACTGTTGATATCCTGTGTTGCTTGCATTGTTCTGTTCTGATTTGTTTTGTTCTGCTTTGTTTTGTTTTCTTCTGTTTTAGTCTCTTTAAAATAAAAATAAAAAATAAAAGAAAGAAAATCAATGTCACTAATTTTTTCATTTGGGGAACATTTCTGAAAATCTACTACTTTCTAGATTTCCAAAAAGGGTAAGTTACGTCCCCTCTCCTTCCCTTAGCTTGTTGGTCCATAAGTGGTAGACAATATGGTTCTATTTAACAGGCATTGTGAGAACTAAAGGGCCTAATATTTATGCCAGTGCAAAGCAGGGGCATAATCCTATGGATTGAGTCTGAACAATGATTTTTAAATTAGAAAGACTATTTTGTGTGCTAGGTCTGCAGATGAGCTTTCCTCAGCTGGCTGTTGCAGACATGCTTGGCAGGACTCATCCCATAAGGCTCTCTGTTCACCAATTCACTAAAATGACTTTTAGTGGAAGGCAGATGCAGTGAGGGCTCTAGCATTCACCCATGGGAGACGTGCTCTTAACTTTTTCAAAGAAAATTAAGCAAAGTGAGCCCATCATAAGACATGTATTAATGGTCCATGGATTTTGCAAATGTTTTCCAAAGGTTGTTATCAGATTTAATTTTGGATTTTTTTTGGTTTTAATATTTTATTTTAAAATGGAAATTGCATGTTTTCTTTGTGTATTTTCAGAACTGCTGAAGTTTCATTTTCATGTTGTTGCTTGTTTGTGCCAAAGTGACCATGCTGTTCTTTTCAAAGTAGAACAACCTTTTCCCATATTAACAGTGTTCGTAGAGTGATTCGTGTTCACATTGTATCATCCTAACTTAGTTCAAATAGAGATGAGTGGGGAATACACACAGGCCAAGGCTTCAGTTTCCCTAGGACTCAGCTAAAAGTCAACCCTTTTTTGTTTCCTCCCTTAAACTTCTGCTGCCAGCCAAGGTCCAAGATCCAAGATCTAGGCACTTGCTTTCCTGTGCTCCTTCAGCAATCCATGGCCACATAATATTAAAAGATCTAATCTTGGGGCTGGGGATATAGCTCAGCGGCATGAGCGCCTGCCTTGCAAGTGCTTTTATACCTGGTAACGATAAAAAAAAAAAGAACAAAAGATCTGACAAGTTGACTACTTTTGCTCTCACTAGTCGATTACAAGCCTTAGGAAATGTAAAGTATGTGGGGCAGAAGAGCTGTGTATATTTTTTTAGCAACTCCAGAATCCATTGTAGTGACAGCCAAATATTAGCTGCTCAATAAATGTTGGTTGAGTCAATGTAAAGAAATTTTGATATTATTTTACAACAATAATTTTGATATTACTTTACAAATCTATTTGCATAGATTTATGGATTAAATTCAAATGATAGGCTTATTTTTAAAGTCAAAGTATGTTATCAAATTCTAATTAAGAGAAAATGTGTTTAAAATATACTTGGAGGGCTTTGAGATATGATATTTCCTGGATTCTATTTTGCAGCACTTGGGTAGCTGAATTATAGGGCATTTTCTAAAATAAGGAATTAAATCCATAAATACAAATACAAGATCTAAGAAATTATGAAACTTAGCAATGTTTCTTTTTCCTGCTTAATGTTGTTCAGAGTATCTATAATGAATAATGTGTTACTGTGTATTAGAATTCTAGTAAGATTATTCTTGTATGATGCTATTAGATGTCAATTCATGATGACAACAACCAAGATATGGAGAACAAGTGGTCAAACGTAAAATGCAAGAGATCCTTTCTGCAGATGTTCCTAACACTAAAAAATTACAAGAACACTCATCTATTCATTTATTTGACAACTCAATAACTATTTGGTGGATACCAATTACATGCAAGTAATAGTTCCAAATATTTGCTTACATCAGTAAACAAAAATATTAATACACCCTGTCTTAGTGAAAGGTTAAATTCTGTTGGGAGGAGCAAAGATAGACTAAGATAAATATAAGAGTAGACAGTCTGACTAGATGGTGATAAATGCTGTGGACATAATAGAGTAAAGCAAGAGGACTGGGAAATGCCATTTTACCCTGATCACTGTGTTAAGAATAATGTCTACAGGGCTGCGGGCACAAATACAAAGACCAAAAAGAAATCAAAGGAAATTCCACTGCCCATACCACAGAGACACACACATATTTATACATAACTTACCCATAGAAAAAAGGGGCTTATGTTGAATCTAAAAAGCAGCGTATGGATACCGAAACAACACTTGCTCCCTAAACAACCAGCTGTATGTCTTCTCCAGTGACAGATCTCATATGACATCCCATGGCAGGTGTCCATAAGTTCCTCTTGCACGTTTGGGAACAAGGAGCTCACCTCCATCCCATGAAGCCAATTTAGTTTTCAGATGTCTAGAGTAGTTGTCACTACTCTAGTGAATTCACTGAAATCTCCTATCGTTTCCACCGCTGCTCTATTGCAACAAACACATCCAGAGAAGACAGAAGAAACATGGGCTTCAGAGCATTGAGTTATAATCCACTGGTTTTTTGTTAAGTGCATTCTCTAAGCCACACTTTTTCCTGTGCCTCAGTTTAATCAACAATAAAACATATCTTACAGTATGTGATACCTAAAGTATCAACTACATCATAGAGACTCATTAAATGCTAATGAACACTAGGATGAATATTATATTTATTGAAATAAAGCATAGGTTCTACCTTCAATAGACAGACCCACTTTTATGAAAATCACTTTTGATCTCTGCTACATAATTGACTAAATTCTTACCTCTATGGAGGCCCAACTTTTTTAGTATTTACCCATCCTGATGCCTGGTCTTCTCTATTTAGAGACTAATTGATCCAAGGAAGCACATTTTTGAAAAAACACCTCTTTCCTTGGGTTGGTTAAAAACATATTTGGTAATGGGGCTACCAGGACTGAGATTCAGGAGTCTACGTACTCTCAGTACACCCATAAACCCAGCTCCCCATGTGACTGTGCTCAAGTCACTTTCTTTTTTGGTCACTTGACCATCCTGCTTGTAAATAGTGATGCAGTTTAAATAGAATGGCCTTGTATACACTTTCTTAATTGTACTTCAGTCACCTAAGAGTCTACAAAGCAGATGTGTAGATAGATTCAGGGACAGGAGATCTATCTTGACGCATTGCAGTGACGCATTGGTTCTTTGAATCATTGCAGCTTCAGGCACAGAAGTGTTCTTGGCATTTTATAAGCATTCCTGCTTTATTATTTTGAAACTTCAGTAAGATTTCTAAGTAGTAATGCAAATAGCCTTTAATACTAGAAAACATTCTTTGAGCTCCACGCTCATTGCCATCTATAATTGTCTCTTCAAAGAAAATTTACTTCTTAATTACAAGATCACGTACTAAAACACAAAATTGAATGTAGCATGTGAAATGAGTAAGAGACGTGTGTATGTGTGTGAGTGCCAGTGAAGGGGGAGGTGCACACGCATGTCCTGTGCGTTTCTCTAATTTTAAGAAAACAAGCCAGAAACTATTTAGAATTCGTACTGAGAGTACATGACTAGAATTATATTGAAAGATTTAACGAAAACCCCAAGATAAGATAACCTGGCAAGATCAGTTTCCAAAAGGCACCTTCACAAGTAGAACTTTTCGAAAACTGTTTTTGGAAGTCCCAAGGCTCATTTCTGCACTGGTTGCTGACGTGTTTCTTGCCCTGAGGAGAGAGTGAAAGAATGGGGGGGGGGTCTCTGTAACTAGGGTGTATTTGGGTGTTTTATCCATGAGCAAATCAGAGAAATTCATTGCATTAGAAGTCCTCACAGTGTTCATGAGGGTTTATAACTTTCCCCTGAAACATACTCTGAGGAAGTAGATTTGGGACTCAAATGGACATTTCCTGTTTCAGGCCTCAATTTGCTCAGCCACAGTGGTAGGGAGGAGAATACCATAGTGGCAGCATAGGGTAGGGTAAGGTAGGGCAGGGCAGGGTAGGATAGGGTAGGGCTTATTCTGAGTATTAATGAAATACAGGAGCAACTTCCTGCACTGGGAAAACTGACTTAGACTGCAAAGATGAAAGTGGACATCACATTCTCAGATGAAGAAGAGAGATTTCCCCCAACAGGAGGAAAGAGCTGACACTAATAACCAAAGGAAATAGAGGAGTTTATAGCGCGTGGGGAAGATACTTGCTGCAGTTGTAAGGACTGCTGCAGTTGTGCCCTGGAGCTTAGAAGAGGAGAAGTCAATACCAGGAGCTTGTAGTGAAGGAAGGGCTGAACGTGCTCTTTGGTCCAGGAGAACTACTTACTCACATTCGCTGCACGCCATCATCCTATTTCTAGAGCCCCAGTAACAGGAATAAGCAAGAAGCCTGACTTGCAAAACAGTGTAGGTCTCCAGCTCTCCATCCTCCAAAATGAGGAAGATACCCGCATGTGAGGCTGGATGGGAGCTCGCAGTTGTTACCTACCTCACTTTGTCATTCCCTGAGTTTTCATAAATAAACCTTGCCTGGTAGCAGTAGGGATTCCCCTTTCTTCCCCCCATCCTCTAACTCAGGGCCTGCTTTAATGTGTTCATGAAGTCCTGACTCAGCCTCGGCCACTCCTCCCTCTTGGCTCAACCTCCTGTAACAGCAGGGAATCCAGGTTCTCCGTGTCCAGGGCTCTGAGACTGCCAGGGAGCAGAGCCAGGGCTGGGGAACAATGATTAGTTCTCACGGTCGGCGGGTGGCAAACTTGCATGCCCACCTTCTTCTTGGGAGCTACGCACAGCCTTCCTGCATCTGTGAGTGTCCCAGAGCCACCTCTGAGATCTGTGTCCACACCTGGAAAGCCCTCTAGCGAGGGGTCCAGAACCAGACAGAGTGGGCTTAGCTAGAACAGAGGCCTTTGCTTCCTGGACTTTTATTTAAGCTTGGACTGTTGCAGCCAACTCGAGGCAAGAATAGCTGCAAAAATTCCATCTATTTTTCAGGATGAATCTGGTAAAGGAGCCAAATTAAAACAGTTAAAGGAAGACAGTTTCTAGCTTTGACTTATGACAAACTAGCTTTCACACTGATTCACCTAAAGTGTTTGATTATATATTTCCTCAACTTTGAATGTTCTTTTCAAAGATATCCTGTCTTTATGTGATTCTAAAGCTTATATCAACCTGTATCAATTAGGAAAATCTATTTCTATTAAACTGAGAATGGGAATGAGCTAGCTGAATGAATCATGCTTAAAATTTGTTTTATTTTATATTATACTATCTTTGTATAAGTAATTTTATTGTAAATCTCTGTTGACCACCCTTGTATCCAGTAGTAGATTTAAGTGAGAAATGGTAATTAAGCCAATCCATCCAGTTGCTTCCCAAGTTTTACACAACCTAAAAGGCCCCACCTGGCCTGGTCCCTGGCCACCTTGTTGACCCCATGTATCATCAGTTTTCCTCCTCTTGCTTGTTCAACTGCACTGGCGTTCTTGCTTTTCCTTCAACATTGTTTAGGGTGATCTGACCTTCCAGTTGTTTCTTCACTCTCCTTCCAGTAACCCACAAGGCTTATCCTCCCTCCCCAAATGTCCCAAAGGCCTTCTCTAGGAAGGTAGCCTGCAGTGACCACTGCTTTTCCTCCACATCCCTGCCTGGCTTAATTTTTTTAATCATTGCCTTAATCACTGTTTGGTACTGTATCATGTTGCAGAACTTTTCATTATTTTGCATCTAATTCCTAAAATGTAAACTTCATGATTCCAGGGACTTGAGTACTGCCTGCATCCTTCATGACTGAAATGGGGCTGGCATACAGAAGCCTTTAAATGAATATTCACTGAAATGGGTTTCTTTGAGTATTTGCTGTTTTTGAGATAGCATAGAAAGCATTTTCATATGTATTACCTCAAAATACATCCTCTCAGATATCTGATGTTCACCCACCCTCCATTTCCTTCTATCATCTTCCCATTTGCTGGTAGAACATTTGAAGCTGTGATTTCACAGCACGTTGTTGATTTTTACTCACAGAACAAGTCACATTATTTTTATCTTGTCTTGCCTGTACCTGTCCCTTCCTAGATTTTGTGCTTCTGGAAAGTAACAACGTGTTCTTGTCTATCTGTTTTCCCATTACTGAGGCAGGCCTCAGATGCACAGTCAGTGTGCTGCACACAGTTACTGAATGAATGAATAGCTAAATGGGTGGATGATATTATAAGCAGAGGGAAAAAAGGAGCAGAGACAGGGAAAAGACAAGTATCTTGACTTTTGCCTTTCAAAGGCAGAATAGTTAAGAATCGAATTTGGAATCAGTTATACTTGAACGTGGTTCTTGCCACTTAAAAGTTCTTTAGTCTTGAAATAATATACTTTTCCTAAGCTTTGGCTTCCCTTCTATAATCCAGGAATGCATCCAACTTCCTGTAAGACTAGGCAATTTAATGTGGCAAGTGTCTGGCATGTGGAAGTATTATCTTTTCTTCTACATTTATGAAACTGCCCCACTAGCTCAGGAAGTGACAGTCAATGTGACTGGATTTGTGACGCTGAGGAGACATGAATGGGGATGCAGATACTGACTACTTAACCATCTCTATAATGGATTTCTTCATGAGTAATTTTTTTCTTTTTCACATTGGTCATAGCAGATACAATTCCCAGGCCCTTGAGAGATACCCAAGGTTGCTTTACCTCCTAGGGCACATTTTACTTGAACTCCATTCCCGCTTAAGACTTCTCTATAATTACACCAGGAATGACCTCAATCCACAGACCCCTGGGAGCAGAACACATATACAATTTTCTCCATTGGGCCTTTCTTTGAATTTATAAACCCGTTGAATAACAGAATCTCTGCTGCTTTGGGAAGGGGTTTTCCATCACACTAACATTTTAAAACTTCTTTCAACTTCCATCTCTGTATTAGTTCTTTAATTTCATTTACTTTTATCCCAAAAGAAGATTCTCAGGTGGGACAAAGATAAGAGAACAACTAGAGTAGTGTCCCATCCTCCTTTTTCTCACCAGCCATAGATAAAAGAGGAACTTTTCCCTGCTTCAAAGTACGGCTTCTGGCTCCTGTCTCTGATTGGTCAGATGTTCAGACACTTTCTCTTTTGGAACAGATAAACAATGTTACTCATGATTGCTTTTTCTCCCTTGGATACACTCAAAAAACAAGTAGTCATTCCAACATTCTTTCAACTTCCATTTCTGTACTAGCTCTTTAATTTTTTTTTATCGTAAGATTCTTATTCTACACTATCCATTTTTAACTGTATCTCATAACCATGAAAGATAATTTCTTCAAAACTACCTGTGATTCTTCTTATACAGTTTGTTGGGGTTACTTAGGAGACCAATTAATCCCACTGCTCTGAATCCATGAAGTAAGAAACAGTGGAATCATCAGGAATCTAAGCCTTAGTATTCATGATGGACAATTGTTACTAGGAAGTAGGAAATTAGGCCTACTTGAGCCTCTGTCCCTTTACCCTAGACCTGCAGATCTGCACTTGGACAGACCTGAAGGTACCAGCTTCTTGCAGCATGACTACTTGTCTTGCTGGGGATAGAAAAGCTAAATGATAAAAACTAGTCATGAGTAGCATTGTTTATCCACTCCAAAAGAGAAAGTGACATCTCCCCCACCATCTCACCTACCAGTGAGAGGTTCCAGGAAGCAATACCTTGAAATGGGAAGAAGTCTCGATTTTATTTATTATACCTGGCAGGAAATAGAGGGAGGTTGGGACACCACTCTGTCCTTTGTCTTTGTTCCACCTGGGACCCTGGTCTCTCTTAGAATACAGCTGAGTGTGTGACCTCCTTCTGTGCCAATTCTAGTGTAAACACTACCCGGTTCCTTTGATTCTTCCTCGCGTTATTACACAACATTAACTATTTTTGTCATCCCATCCCTAGATCCTGTTTAAATTTCACATTTTTTTTAGTCAAAGAATCTCAATAAATAACTCCTATGACCAGGATCCACTCTATGAGAATTAGATTTTTCAGCAATGGAAAAATCTCCTTGCCATGTCTGATGCACAACTTGTGATGGCTCTGAGCTTTTCTTTCTCCTTTTAGTGCAGTACAGCACCCACACCTCTTCCTGGAGTGACTATGTTGAACTTTCCCTGATGGCCTTCCCCTAGCCATTGGGCAATCTGATCTTGACAGTCAAAATATAAGGGAAGGGGTATACGCATTAGTAATGGGGGATAAACATGATCAAAATACATTGTACATATTGAAACCTGCAGGAAAACATGGGAACACGAGGGATGATGGAGGGGAGATGATTAAAATACACTATGTACTTGTACAAATCTGCCAAAATGAAACCCATTAATGTGTATAAACAATATGCACTGACAAAAATGTCAAAAAATAAAAGTTAACTTGATCATTGTAGCATCAACAACTTCTTAATTATAATCTAGCATTTCCAGGAGATTCTACTCACACCAATTTTATTTCTGAAGGCAAGTTAATGAGTCTATGTACCAGTCATGGAGCTAAGACGTAAGTTAAATTGCCAAGTATGTCCAGCTTCTTCCAAATCACTAGAAGGAGAAAAGAGTCTCCAAACAAAACCAAGCACCTTAAGAACGCAGACTCCCATTTCCAGGGACCATGAGCCCACGGAAGCCTGAAAAGAACACAGTGATCTCACTGACCAAGAGATGAAGGAGGAGAAAGTTGGACTTACGGGGACAAAAGGCATCTGTTGAGGGCTAAGGGAACCAAACACTTCCCAGAAATCCTTTGCCAATGGAGATGATGACCCTCTATTAAATAATGTGGGATGAGTCCTTCTTTCCCAAGGTGAACTCAAAATCTGTTGCAATTATCTTGTGAATTAGGGGCAGCAGACGTTAGGTAGGACAAGCAGTGATGTTGATATCAATTTTCTGGTGCTACCATTCTTTGGTGCTGTGACCTTAGGCAAGTCACTTTACCTCTCTGAGCTTCAATTTCCTCATCTAAAAGATGGACATCACACTACCTAGGTCACAAGGTTGTTGTGTCGTTCAAAGAGGAGTCAGGACACACAATTTGGAAACTGAAGTACTACACAAACCACAGGTATTATTATTCCTAATAGAAGTTATTGTTTCATCATTCTTGCAAGGCATATTAAGGGTTGAATATTACTTTACCCATTGTACATATGAGAAAACAGAGGTCCAAGAGATTACAATCTGGAAAATAGCATGAGCTTCATAATCAGGTGGACTTAATTCTTATTGACCAGCTCTCTGACCTGGGGTTTACTTAACTCTTCTTAACTTCAATGTTTCCATAATATTGGAATTGTGGAAACTGCTTGAGATGAAATAAATAAGATATCTGACATATAATCTGGCATCTGACAAGTACTTCAAAAACAGTAGCCGCTATAATTATTTAACCAAGTCTGCTCTTCAATCCAGGCTTATTTTAGTCATTCTTATTTTATTAAAAAGGGAATAGTGTAATTTATCTTTTTGTTGTTTCTGTATGGTTCGTGATAGACACAACTCTTCACTACCTTTGGTTGCTAAATCAATTTGTTTTTAATGGAAAACATTATAAAAAATAGTCACATGTTGAAAGTTCATGGTATCTTTTAGGTGGACAAACATGAATAATCTCCCCTTTGATGTTCACAGACTTATTGGTTAGCAACACTTACAAGCCAGGTTAACTGATGTTGACTATGATGGGAAAAGGTTTCCCCTAATGTTTAAAAAGAAGTGTTTAAAATAGAAAAAAAATGGTGCAGCATGAACTATGGATGCTGCAAACCAAAGACTTGGAGAAGAGTGACAAGGTGTCCCAACCTTTTTCTGCTCTATCGTCAACAAGGAAAGGAAGAGTTGAAATGAGACTTGACTGGAATGAGTGAACCCAGTGGTCTGGAGCATTGAGGACCACTTATATCCTCTCACTATCTGGGTCCCCAACCTCCATTTGTCAGAGGACCTTGGATGTCAAAGAGCTAACATGGTTTTACATCACTCTGGCTTCCTAGATAAAGGTGGCTTAGAGATTTGTTATGGGCAAAGGAAAAGGTGTGTGTTCGAATGTGTTTATGCTTGTGTCTGCATGTACATACACATACATGTGTGCGCATGTGTGTGTGTGTGTGTGTGTGTATGTGTGTGAATTCACTGTCAGGCACACAACCTCCCTTTCTTAGACCCTGCTTGCTGCCAAGAACATTAAAAAGAGAGTTGAGGCAAGAAGGAAGGGTAGTCAAGAGCCATGGGGTGAACCCGGCTTGAGGGACCTGCTCTGGTAGCTTTATAGCTCCCTCTCTCTGAGACAGTCTTCCTTTCCCTCTTCACCTGGTGAAATTCTTCCTGCACTCCTGAGACAACTGGCCTTTCTTAAGGCAGCCACCCATGGTCTTCAGGACTTAGCTAAGCCCTTCTTCTCCCCTCACAAACTCCCAAAGCAGTTGTGTCCTCTCCCCAGAGCAAACTATCCCCTTCTTGGCATATATGAAGAGTGTGATTTTACATTTATTTGGGTTATTTATCATGGCCAGTGGCCCTCACTAGGTCAAAAGAATCCAAGACATAGTACTACTGAGGCAGAAAGTCAGAATGGAGTTGTAACTGCTGAAAACATTCCCCTTAGGAAATCTGGCACCTAGAGGCCTTAATTATAGTTCTGTTCTCCAGAGATCCTGGTGAGATTTGGTCTACAGAACTGAAATGTTTTGCAAGTTCCCCAGGTGATTCTGAGGGCAACATGGGCTAAGAGCCACTGTTCTTGGACCATAGGGAACCTCATGAATCTGCCTTGTTCTCTGCCTTCCAGTACCTCCTCTCCAGAGGGCAGGGCAGGAGAAACCTAAAAGAGATCCTGGCATCACAATGCATAAGGGCTGAAATGAAAAGCTTGTAGTAGCAGCTATAAGATTAACTAAAGAGAAGGTGAGTTATCTGTGCTTGGATAGATGTTCAGGAGTGACCCTACAAGGCCCATCCCTATCTGCCATTCTGACCTACAATCCAAAGGGCAGAGCTGGGGGACTTGCAATACAGAAGGCAAACAGGTCTAAAGATGCAAAGTCATGAGAGCAAGAGTAGAGGAGGGATTTTTTTCATACATGAGCTGAAATGAAATAGGCTGAGATGGGATATGGAAAATGATGCCAAAAACAGAAACCTGACTCATATTCTGGCTTATGAGGAGTCAGGCAGTCCTGCATACTTTGGTGGAAAAGGACTCAAACCAATGGCCAAGTGCAACAACAACAAAACAATAATGTGGAAAGACAGTTCAAAGAAAACCAGCGACCAGTTCCAAGACCTCAAGCAATGGTGCAGAGGGTTTTGACAAGTGTTTCCTGTAAATGCACCATTGGCATCACTTTGGAAACTGGGTAGAAATGCAGATTTCTAGGCCCCACCACAGAACTAGGAACCCAGGGACTCTGAGGATGCAGTCCAGTGCCCTGTGTCTCACCAGCACCCCACCCCAGTGACACTGATGCTACAGTTAAGGATTGCTGGCTTAGGAAATCTCCTGGAGGGCTTCTACGGAAGTAATGCCTAGGTTCATGAACACTTCTGTTCGCAAACAATCTAGTACCCAAACAAAAGCACAAAGTTTTGCTTCTGTTCACAAACTCCATATCAGGTGACAAACACAACTGCAGCTATCTTCCCCACACAAACACAAACGTAGCCATCTTCCCCCAAATCATAAAACAAATTAAGTTCATGAACCAAATTACCACCACCACGTATCACACAAGTTGATAAAAGGGACTCTGGGTGCACTTTATTTATTGGCAAGTTAACATGGGGTTTAAGATAGGCCAGGGACTTCAATCACAAAGAGATTCTCCTGCAGGGAGACTGAGCGAGCACCAAACAGCACCCCCTGTGGTAGGGCGGGTGTCTGCCTGGCTGCGGAGGAGGAGGATGCCATGCGGTGGGGGAAACGAGGCGCCTCCCCAGACACAGCCTGCCAAGCCCGCCTATGGGTCTGGAAATCAGGGCAAATCAAGATTCCCACGTACAAAATTAGATCTTGGAAACAGGTTAGTTATCGTCAACAGACTGAGCATGAAGGAATGTTATCACTGTACAGATCTACACACAGATCTATACGAAACCGAATTGAAACCATACAGCCTTTCAAAGGGAAAGTCACCAGCCAGGCAGAGCAGTGAAATTATCAGATGCCTGTGCTTCTGCTGGCACAGAAACTTTCAGGGAACTGACCTTCTGTAGACTGTCCGATGCTGACCTCTCCCCACTGTACCCTTCCAAACAGTGCGTCTGGGTAACTGACGTCTTAAGGGGGCTCTTATAGGTGGAAAAGCCTTTTGAAATTTCCTGTGAAAAGAAGTCTCACAATGTGCTAGAGACAAGACAGCAGCCAATTTGCAATGCTTTATTTTTTCAGACTCTAATTATTCCATGGAAACAACTAAATCAGCAAAGTCCTGTGGCGTGGCATGACAAGTGTGCATTGGGTGCTATGTAAATAAGCATTTCCTCCCCTGGGTCATTGACTTGTAGCACCTCCTCCTTTGGCTGCCTCACTTTCCACTTGGATCTGGCCACTTCTATGGAACAGGGAGAGAACAACAGCTTTAGCACCCAGAGCCCCTGAACTGGGCTTTGTACCCACCCAGCTGGTGGGCCTAACACTCACCAACTAGCTGACCTTGCACAAGTTGCTTCACTGCTCCAAGCCTCAATAATTTGTGACAGAGGGAAAAAATGGCCAACTCTGTCGATATTTATGGAAAATCAGGACAGTGAATGGCCCTCTCTAAGAATCAATAAATGTAATGTTCTTTCTTCTTTGTGCTTGTGTGAAGGTTAGAATTCACATCTCCTAACACTTAAGACAAGGTTTCCTTCCCCACTCCTAGGTCTTTCCGTGATACTTACAGTCTAAAGGATCCTTCCTTCCCCAAGTTACCACCCAGGAGGCTGTAGTTTGACAAAGAAAACTGAATGACTGCTTTTCCTCACAGTATCTAATCCTAGAGTGGGGTGAGGAAGATGCACGGGGAGCAGGGGTGCTTAGGAGCTTAGTTCCTGTTTAGCCTTGTGTCATTCTTTTAGCCCCCCCAGGCTACAATATCCATTTAGAAAGATTAAATAAAAAGAGACTGAGGGCAGAGAAAGGGGAGCTACGGGGTGGGGGGAGACAGAGGTAGAAGAAAGTAGAATGCTTTGAGCCTTAGAACAACGAGCCTAAAACATTACTCATTCTCAAATATGTCTCACTTCTTAAAGACAAGCTGTTCCTTGGGAAATCACGGGCAGGTGAAAGGCACTTGGACGATTCTTTAGACACTCGGATGATTCTTTTTGGTCTATGAAACTCCGTTTTTCTTTCCAGCATTCTCAGGTGTGCTGGGGGCCCTGGGGAGAGGATTTTTTCTAAAGATACTTCCACCTCCTAATCTCTGTTCCTACAAACCAAATATTGGTTTATTTAGTAAACCAGCCTGTGGAGAGCGATTGTAAAGCCCTGTTTACTCAGCAGTTGGGCCCCCCTGACAGCTGTTCAGTGGGGATTATGATGTCACAGTGGTAATTACACTGTAAACGGGTGGGGGAGAGCAAAGCAAGGGGAACTGTGAGCTTGTTACCAGGCAACACCAAATCTGTAACCTGAAACCCAGCAAGCATGTCAATTTCCTTACAAGCCTCCCAGATGTCCTCACTTCAGGGCCAACAGCTCAGTTTCAGTTTCAATTTGTTTATGTGCCCTTCTTCCGTCACCAGAATGGAGCTGAGGACGTTGGAAGGGAGAGGAGAAAGCAAAGGAAAATGGGAAAGGGAGGGGTCCTGTGCTTTCTGCCTGGGGTATCTATCTGCCAACAGGAGCAAGCCAAGAAGCTGGCCCCTCTGCAGAGAGGTCAGTGTCCAAAGAGGTCGCTAGACTAGGTACAAGGGCCAAAGGCAACTAAGAAAATGGACCATGGGGTGGAGAAAGAAAAAAGAAGGGAGAATGAAAAGTAAGAAAATGGAACTGATTAAGCAGAGAAAGAAAGAGCCCACTGCCTGATGAGACCTAGGGTCTCCGAGGTGCCCTGGAGTCCTCACAGCCATAGCCCCATCTAGTGGCTGCCCCTATCCCTCTCCACCTCCCATGCTGGTGTCTCCCCAGCCCTGTTCACTCAGACTCCAGGGATCGGGAAGAGGACTGAACAGCTCTACAAAGATTGGGCAGCAATCTCCTGGGTACCCTGCGCTTTCCTCCCCCTGGATGTTCGTCTCAGCAATAGTGGGCTTCTTTTCAGCAAAATTACTTCTTGCTCAAATTGAACAATTTTTAGTCTTTGAAAGTCCCCTTACAATCTAGACTAGAAACAGGTACACTCTCTAAGGGAAAGTCTGACCTTCCTAAGCAGGATCAAGTACATCTTTCCCAGTCTATCCCTGGTCGTCTTTTCCAGAGAGCTGTGGAGACATGCTGTAAATGGCTGGGGAAGGCTCCTGGACTGATGGTTACATTTTCAGGAATTCTGCAATCTGGTATTAATTGCTAGTAGTTTAAAATCCACCATGGTGAAAGCATTTACACCACAATATTGACAAACACAACAAACTGAAGCTTTCTCTGCAGTTCTCAGACAGTTTGGTGACCAGCACATCACTGTTCCTAATCAATCACTTTTAACCCCTTTTGGGATTCAGTGCTTCACGAAGGATGCAGAGAAATCTCTAACCACTGAGATTTGCAAATCATGGGCCTCTGTAAACAAAGCTATGAAAGAAGATGCTTCCCCAGTAAAGTCTAAACAAAGCTAACCAAGATTCGAGTTTTTCGGGTCTGTTGTCCGTGTGTGGTGACCACTTTCACTGACTGGGAATGTTTCTGTTGAGATGCATTCCTATGATGGTCACACAAACTTTCCCAGGGCATGCTGAGAGTTAGAGGTTGGATGGCCAGGTGGCAAGTATAAAAGACACAAAACAAAACAAGAAAATCATTCACTCAACAGAATTTCCCAGTCTGTCACTGTCACTGCTGTTGGCATAAGTACAAACGCAGCAGCTGCACAGTCAATGAATTTTTTGCAAATCTGGGGATTTCGTCAGATTTCTTTTTGCTAAATTCTCGGAACAAGTGTCCAAAATGACAGTTTGATGGCAGAGTTCAAATCCAGTCCTGGCTCAACTACTCCCTTGGTGGTTTATTGAAGGTCCATCACTTTCCTTCCCTGGACCTCAGTTTCCCTTTTTGTCAACAGTGAGGTTTGAGTCTTAAGATCACTTAACTCTGGAGCAGTTTTGCAGCTGGCTCCAAAGTGAGCCATAGTACTCAAATTCTGAGCAGTGCAGAGAGCAGAACTCAACAGTGGGTGAGCAGCGTTTTTCCATAAACTAATTCTCACGGTGTGGACTTGCTCCCCCTCTCCTGTTGTCCTGGGGATGGTTTGTTTGTTGTGAGTGACTTCTCAGATGCGCTACAAGTTCTGAAGAAATTGTCCTCACTATTGCAGCCCTGGGCCATGTTACCTCCGGGAGAATCTCCCAGGCATGCGAATTTTAAGTCACTTTCCTAAACCAGGCACTCAAAGGTGCCTAGTTCTGCTTCAGATGAAGCAGAGGTGTGGGAGCCTTGTTAAGGCTCCCGCCCCTTGGCAAAAAATCTCTTGGGACACTATCTGAGCCAGTCCCAAAAGCCAATCCCCAGCAGAGTTTTCTTTGCTACATGCTAACACTGAACCTGCCTCCCGTGATCCTTGCAGGAACCCAGGTGGAGAGCTAAGAGAGCCCGTGTCCCTCACCAGCCCATTCCCCCATCTCCTCTCCCACCACCATCCCAGCTCCTATGGATAATCTGGAGCCACATTAGCTCTCCATCACTTTCCCTTTTCCTAAATTGCCTTCCCACAAATGTCAGTGTGCCTTGATTTCTTTGAATGCTCCAGATGTTACCTCCCTGCCTTTCCCATACTGCCTTCTATGAACAGGAAGCCTTTCCTTTACCCTTCCCTCATCCACTCCCCATTCCATGTGGCTCCACAGAGATCACCATGTGACCGTGATGTACTTCCTGTGCTTATCTCTTCTAGAAGGCTCAGTCTATGAGCATAGGGGCGTTGGTTTATTACTAAATCCCCAGTGCCTGGAACAGTGTCTGGCACCCAGAAGACCCACAACACTTGCACAGTCAATGGATCCACAGTCTATTCTCATTATTCATAGATTCTGCAATTATGAACTTGCCAACATTTATTTGTAACTTCAAAATCAACACTCACTGCAATTTGACGGTTATTCACAGAAACACGTAGAATGGTAAAAATCATGAGTTACCCAAAGCACCTGTCCTCACCTAGGGCTGAGCTCCTTTCAGCTTTCAAATCATAAACCAGTGTCCTATTTGAAGTCTCCATGATGCTATGCATTACATTTTTGTGCTTTTTGTTAGTGATTTCACTGAGTCCAATGCATAGGGCTAAAGTGCTATCTCATTTTTCTAGGTGCAAGAAAGCTATTCCTTACAAAGGAAATAGATGTGATACACAAGCTTCTTTTGGGCATGAGTTGTAGCTCTATTGGCCATGAGTTCAGTGTTAATGAATCAACAACATATGAAGTTCCCTTAAATGGATTCAAATGTAAAGGTTATATAGACAAACCTTGGCCTATAATCAGATTACTTCAAATAAACCCATAATAAGTTCAAAACATTGTTAAGTGACACAGTCCCCTAAGAGACCCTGAGTTATCGCCCACCATGATCACATGGCTGACAGGGGCTGCTGTCCAGCATTATAAGAAAATGCATACTACATCTTGCTAGGCTAAGAAAAGATCAAAATCTAAGTTTGAAGCATGCTTTCTACTGAATGTATATTGCTTTCACACCATCATAAAATAGAGAAATCCTCAGTCAGCCCATTGTAAGCCAGGGATTATCTGTATATCGATCCGTTAATGACAATAGGAGCAGAGCTTTAAACCTAAACTTGTATTTCCTCTGTGAGCAGCTGTTGAGTATTTACTAATTCGCTGTTTAGAGACTCAGAGACTTTATAGACCAAAGCTACTATGAACAACCACATTACCTGGTGTAGAATCTTGAGCATTAGCCCATTAACATAATGGTGGCTTGGTAACTGGCTTTACTTTCCTGTGCCCCAGGTCCCTAATCTATAAATTCATAATGGCAGTACCTATCCTTGTGGCTATTCTGAAGAAGGAATGAGGTGATAGAGGCCCCAGCACAGCACCTAACCAACAGAAGGTCCACCACAGACATTCTCTCTCTTCACCCGTCTCTGTTCACGTATATATTTGCAATCTGCAGGTAAAATACATTTTGTTTTCTGTGTGACCAAAAGCATTTTTTTTGTAGTTCTCATGACTTTGAAACAGATCAACAATGGTCCTGGTCCATTTCCCTTTTGTTGACGACATCAAGTTTTGTATTAAGCAATGGGCATCTTATTTTAATGTAGCTTTTCTTCCTTCTCAAGGAGTCTATTTTTTACAATAAACTCCCAAGTGCTGAATAACTAACTTGAGGGATACGAATATGTGTACATCCCTGAGCACAGATTTGGGTAGCCATGATAGGAGACATCTTGATAGACACACAGGTGTGTGTGCCTGAGACTTAAAGAGTCACCAAGTGACTCTTTCATTGTGGTGCAGTTTCCAACTTCTCAGAGGATTCAGACCTGGGAGAAGCTTTAATGATCACCTCATCATATTAAAGAGGAAAATCAAGGCTAGAGAATAGAAGTAAGTTGGGCGAGGTCATATGTACTGTCAGTGATTGACAAGGACCCGACCCCAGGCCTTCTGACCCTGGGATCAATACTTCTGTCATCACCAGTAGCTAGGAAAAAATTAGGATGCTCCTTTCAGGTATCATAGGCTGATTTCTGAGATTTTTAAGGACCCATAATTTTGAAGAAAGGAAATGTGATAGGTACACTTTGTTTCTTTTTTAACCAAGAAATGTAAACATGTTACCCTGTTTACACCTTCCCTGTGTGGTTTCTGTGTTGAAATATGGTCATTAGGGTCAAGAAGAAGCTCTGTGCTCAGGAATAGGGTGCAGTGTCAGAAAGGCCAAAAAGGAACCTAACTCTGACCAGCACAGCACTGTCTCTGCATGTGACATTCAGCTCTTCTCAATCTACTGTTTCCTGTAGGAGGGAGAAAGATTACAACTTTGGAGCATACACTGAGCAGCATTTTTCTGATATGAAGATAATGGATGCACACGTATAAATCATCATGACAGTAATGAATGGTTCCTAGAGAACGGCAGGGCCTCACGGGGTCATCCACTCCACTAGTAAGACTTTTCAAACCACTCTGGAATTTAGCTCTCTGCTGTGCCTTAGAAAGTTCCTGGTGCTCTCAGAATACAACAGAAATCCCTCACATTGACAAAAAATATACACTGACCATAAAATGCATATTCTATTCTTTAATATTTGGTAAAAATATTTTCTTTTGACCAAATCCAAAGCCATGTTTTCTTGCCATTTGGATGTCGTTAACTCTTCATGCCAATCAGCAGCTATCGTGTGTTTTGGATAAACGGTGGGCTGCTCCACGAAACAAGTTACTTTTCCACGAAGATATTTGCATATTCTAACACTGCTACCAAAATATTAGCCAAGTTGTTATATTTCTTAAAGATCTATCCCAACTCTTTACCTAGTATACACTTGTGTGCTAAGCACTATCCTTGGGGGTGGAGAGCACACAAAGAACAGAACAGAAATTATGCAACTCATATAGCTCCCACCTTGACTAGAAAAAATTTTAAATACTAGATTGTAGGGAACCCAGGACAGAACCAGATAAGCAAAATTTATTGAATAGTGTGTGACAGGGCAACTACATAAAGAAGTATACATTACAAAAATAATGCAGAAAGATAAAGATTGATTTATCAGGGGAGCGGAAGTGACCATGGAAGATTCTACTGAGGAGGTCGTTGCTGAGTTCTGAGTTTTGAAGATTGGCCAAGAATGTTTCAGGTGAAGTGAATGAAGAAAGAAAGGACACATGGACCAGTTGGGAAACTTGATTATGAAAACATAGAAATGGCATCTAATAAGAGAACGAGAGGAACATTAGGTTGGAGGTAGAGGCAGAGACCAGAAAGTAAAGGTTGTTGAATGCCATAGTGAACAATTTAGATGCTATCAAACAGCCACAAGGATCTGGGAACTCTCTCAGGCAGGGGATATGTAGGCTATACTGAAGAGAACAGATACCGGCAGTGAAGGGATGAACCTTGGAGGTAAGGTTGCCACAGCCTCATGGAGCAAAAATGAGAAAAACACACCAGAGGAACCATGTCAGGACACTTGATTGAAAAAACTGTCCGAGAAACTGAAATCCTATATGGCAGGCCACCATCTCTTAAGAAATGCCTGAGACTGGCGACAAACTATAGGATGATCATCACCATCCACAGCTAACTCCAGATCTTTTTTTTCCCTCTCTCTTGGCAAACAGATTCACCATACTACAAAGGAAGGAAATCATATGCTGCTCACAGATTAGCTCTAATCCAGGTGGATAGATGCCTCCATGCCTGGGGAGGGATGTAAGAATAAGCCCAGGCTGTGTTACTGCAGAACAAGTGGAAATGTGAGAGTTGGTGACTTTCAGGGACTCTGATATGATTGTTATCAATCAGAAAATAACCATGTATGGAAATATTGAGTATCTAGGGATGTGAACTTCTCTCCTCCTTTCCTCTATAAAAGCTAGATGATGCCGGACACATGATACTCTTTTGAATTTAAGAGGAAGAAGATGATAAGATGATAGGAACACCCTAGTGGTATGTTTTGGTGGTAAAGTCTTTCCTGATCTCTCCTTACTAACTTAGCAAGTTGTGAAAACCCTTCTAAAAATGTACAGATCTGAAAAAGTAAAAGAAATAAAAAGTATGCAAAGAAGGGAGCAGGTACCAAAAATGGAAGAGGAATGCAGAATTTATGACATATATTTTCTCCTTCTCTTTAGTCCCATTGGTTCTATCAGGTGTCTCCCTAGAGAATCAAGAGGAGAAACTCATTTATAGTCATAGGCCAAAATGATAGAGGCCTCATTGACTAACCATATACTGTTCTACTGAGTGCTACCCTAAAAGTTCACAAGGGCATAAGGATAAGTGGCGGTACACAATGAGGTAAGCAAGTGAGGAGGATCATAAACCACCGCAGTGATGCACCATAGCATATACTAGAAGCATTGTTAAAAGGTTTTATTAGACCAGTTTTTGAAAGAGCATGCCTCGTAATTTTAATTTCAATTATTATAACTCGCATCCCTGGATTCTTGTTATACCAGCCTTCCTACTCAAAAATACGTACAACAATTGGCACTTCTTCTACATGGAGACCCACAAGTGACACCAAAAAGCATTGATAATTTCTACTAATCTCTTATTTTGAACATGACATGAATAGAGATGAATGTGGAAGTGAAATATCTTCTGAAACTTCCAATTTTGATCTAAAGGGCAGATTTGTCACCACATGAAAGCACAGTGGGTAATTGCCAGGTGGTTGAAATGACAATTAACTCCATCCTTAATAATTATAATTTGACAGACAATAAATCAAGATGGCAGCTATCTGTAAATAAACACCCACAAAGCCAGCTGACTGGAGTTGCACAACACTTGCCCTCATAAAACTAGCAAACCAGTTCTGACTAGTAAGCAAGTAAATCTCCCGAAGACCAGAGAGAAATAAATTTTTGGGTCACCATGTTCCTTTATTTGTCAGCTGGACACAATTGAAGGCCCAGTGTTGTTTTGTTTTGTTTTTATTTGAGCTTTTCTAGGACAATTATTGTTATTTTCCAGAAAACATTATCTCATTTTAAAATACAGGATTATGACTTTCTGGTTCAAGGAAAATTATTCTCTCAAATAACTTTAACCCAGGGCCTTACTTAGCCCTTAGTGTATTTTTTCTTGGCCAGAGAACATCTAAGGAGTTTACCATCTTTCTTCAAAGCCTCTCTTCAATCATCTTTCACTGTACTTCCCTACTTTTTTTAGGGTTGTTCCTAGATTCTTTGTCAGCATAATGGTGTTTTTGTTGACAACAAGAATGCATGTATTATTTGTTACTTTTTGCTCGCTGATTTATATGTCACTTATTGGTTAATCCTCTTGGCAATCCTCTGAATCAAAAATCTTTTTTTTTCAATTATCTTGGAGAATATAGAGGCCAACAGTGACTCAGTCACTCTTGTAGGTCATACAGCTAGTAAATAGTGCAAGGTTTTTGACTCATGTCTACCACCGAAGACATTACCCTCTGTTATACCGCTTCATCTGTGCAGTCTTCTTTATTTTCTCCAGGTTTTATATTGGTCTTCTTTTTAAAAGCAAAGTTTTCACTAACCATCTTTTTCCTTGATCTACCTTAACTACTCCCACAGCTGCCACGTCATTGCTAAGGATTCCCAAATCTATCTTTAACCTAGATCTGCCTTCTGAATACCAAATCCTTGTAACAACACATTGCTAAAGTCCCTGCCTGGATTCACACTATCCCTGAGCAAATACCTATGAAATAATTTGTGGTCAGGCACGGAAAAGGTATAGAGTGAAAAACAAATCAAGAAGTAGTGCTCTCCTGGAACATTTGATAGAACAAGAGAGTGGCAGGAAGACAAAGATGTAAAATATAGAGTATGGTAGATGACAATACATCTTAATTGGGGAAAACACAAGGAAGGTGGTACTGGGGGATCAGAAGTAGGAGGAAGACTGCTTCTCAGCTGAGCTGGCATAGGATGCCTCCCTGAGAAGTGATGACCTAACAGAGGCAAGGGAAATGATGAGGTTGATGTCAGAGGAAAAGCCACCCCTCACAAGGGAACAGCCACTGGAAAGGCTTCTAGGAAGGGACATACTAGAATCCAGTGTGACAGAGAGGTACCAGAGAAGGCTGGAGTAGAACCAGAAGTCCTTCTGGGTGTGAGCCAGGCGCAGGGTCTGGGGCCACCACCGTAAATGCTTCAGGATTTTACCCTGGGTGGAACTGGTCATCCTTAGGAGGGGTCATGAGCTGACTTTCCTTTGAGAAGACCATTCTGGCTCCTGCGCAGAGAGCAGGCTGAAGGAGGGAGGGCAGGGTAGAAATCTGACAGGCAGCTAAGAGTTTCAACAATTCCACAGAGATAGTGGTGGCTTTCGTGGCAAGATATGATCAGATGTTGGAAATATGTTGGAAAAAACCCTGATAGGATTTATAAAAGTAGCAGATACCAAACGTTAAAGAAAAGAGTCATGGAAAACTGAAAACCATTTGCTGAGAGGGGGAAATTGGACAAGGCAGATCTCGGGTAAGAGTGGGAAATAAGAGCATGTCAGTGTTGAATATTCCTAGGTGACTCTGATACATGTGTATACAAAATAGGCACACACTGTTTCCTATTCAAATCGTAAGTAGGTATATCCTGTCTCCTATGTATCCCTCATTTCCATTACCAGTGTCACCATCTATCCAGGCATTCAAGCCACATTTAAGGTCCCTTCCGGATACTCCCCTCTCTCTCATTCCAGCTTTTAAGCTGAGTTGGCATAGCCAGCTTCCAAAATTATCCAAGCTCTTGTTCCATGAAAACACCTTTTTTTTCCTGTCCTATGCCACAAACCCCTTCCTCAACCTAGGTGATGCCTCCAATCATCTTCTAACCAATTTTTCATGGCCAATGTAAATGTATTCTTTAAGGAGCACCTCGAACAGGCCTCCTCTCACTGCCTTCCATGGAGCTGTCAGCAAAATTAGCTGCTCACTCCTCTCACTCAGGTATTATTCATCAGGGTAACTTTTTCCTGTTTGGGGTGTTTGTTGGTACTTGTAGTGAAATGTGCACGTGGGAGTGATGAGAAATGAGGCCAGAGGAGGACAAAAGGGATGACTTCATGCAGGACCTTGGAGGTCATGTTGAGAAGGTTGCACTTAATCTTGGAGCTGACAGGAATCACAGAGCTTCCAGCGGGCCAAGGGCTTGGTTCCTTGTGAGTGTTCAGGGTTCACTCTGGTGATTTGGACGGTAAAGCAAGTCAGGCAAGACTTGATAGAATCTTGAAATAAGTTTGAGAGAACAGAGATGTGGAAGAGATCTGGCTTTTCTGAACATAGAGAACGTGATTATAACATGTATTAAGCCCCACCACTTAGGAGACGTTTTAGCTCAGTTAATTCTCTCAACTATCTCATGAGAGAAATAGTAGTACTTATCCACTTCTCCGGAAATGTTAAGCTAAGATGCGGACAGGCTGAATAAGTTGCCTAAGCCACATAGGAAGGAGAAGAGCCTTGATTTGAATACGGGCAGTAGCTCGTGGACCCACACTCTTCCCATCCCCCAACTTTTCTGCCAACAACATAGTGAATTAATATAAAACTGTATTTAGCTGCACAAGAACATTTTCTTACCCTATAGCAACACAAATTGAATGTCTACTTCAATACTATTTGCAATGTCACTCTTTCAAAAGGCATTGTCGTGAACAGCACACTCTATAACTTATGTTTATGTGGATGCTTGTGATGTTTGTCTTAGTCTTTTCCCCCTCAGTCAAATGAGGGGAAACATCCAACATATGGAAACATTTCCACATTGCAAGTTATGCTGAAGGGGAGCATTATGCAATTTGCAAACACCATCAAATGAAACATAAATATTCATTAGAAAAATACTACATGGAGAGATAAAAATATCTTTATATTGATGACTCAGTCGGTCATTTTTTCATGCAACAAACATTAATCAGTCACTCATGCAGAGGGAGCAAGGATTCATTGGACAAGAGAGATGAATAATATTTGGACTGCTCATGAGGAAACTCTTAGTCTTTGTGGTTGTTATTTTTAAACAGTCATGGCAGGATGAAAACATCAAAATTCAAAGGTAACCAGAATTCTGTGTTTTGATTTAGGTAGATCTATAGTCTCTATCTCAGCTCTGAGCCTCAGTTTCCTAAACTGAAAATAAGACACTACTTTACAGAATAGCTATGAGAAGGAGCAAGTACGCTTAGGACCTACACACCACTTTGAAGCAATAAATAGTTCAACGAATAACCAGAGTAGTATTTTTATTTTTCAATCATCAGCACCATTTCCAGGCTCCAGTCAAAAGTCCCAAGTAGCCAAGCATTTCCACTTGTTCCTAAACTAGCAAACAACAACAAATGAAAACCTCCATGGCAGCTTCAGATAGGAAGAGGATGACCAAACAATGAAGAACTGAGTTGGCTGAGTTTTTGCAAGAATAGCTCCTGATTGTCAACAACTGATGGACACAGGGGCAAGGGACAAGGGTTTTGAGCAGGGGGCATGAAACTACCTCTCTGATGGTGAGGACTTGCAGAACAATGAAGGGAGCAGTGACCTGAGATCTGGTGACCTTACAGATAAGCACAGCTGGGTTTCTCCCTGAAGATATCCTGATAGGTTTCCTTCAAAGAGGCGACACCAGCAAAGGGCTGATTGAAATGGGCCTCAATAAACCAAGCTCCCAAAGTAGCACAGGCCCTGCCGTCATCACCCACATTAATGTCGGATGTGGTGGTGCAGGGCTGTAATCCAGCAGTTGGAAGGCTGAGGCAGGAGGATTGCCTCAAGTCAGAGGCCAGCCTGGGCTACATAGTGAGACCTTGTCCCAAAAACAAAAACAAAATTCCATATTGCAGGTATGAATCAACAGCAGACACAGGAAACAAATGGTTCTCCTGCCTCTACATGCTAAGCATCTTTCCATATAAGGAATAACTGACAAAAAATCAAACAGGAGGAAAACAGCAAATATAAACATATTGGTTACATCAAGATTTTGCGAGGCTCTTTTGTTTGGGTATAACTTGTTTAACAGTCTTCATAATTCATTTACATAGGTCTTCTAGTTTACTGGTGAAGAAACTGAAACTCAGAAAGTAAATCCAAATTCTCCTGAAGCTGCTCAACAGGTTTTCACTGAAAAGATCTCAACATCTCACCACTAGTAGGTGGAATCTGAATCCAGATCTCTGTGACATCAAAGCCTGCAAAGCCTTCTACGCTGCTCCCTGTCTAGGAGGAGTAAATCTGGTATCAGTTGCTATACGCTATCTGATTATCTTCCCCTCCCTTACAAGATCCTTCTCAGTCTGCTGTCATGGAACCTCCAAGAAGCCGACCTCTGATGAACATTACAGTGTTCTTTGCTTTCTGGTTTTTGGCTGAGCTTAGTCAATAGGCAACACCACCAAATGATCAGAAGGTGCAAGAAGGGAGAAGGTGCGTAAGTGTTCTCATGTTTCCTTCATTGAGCCATTGTTGCATTCCTATAGCAACAGGTCCTAGTAAGCTGCCTCTTGCTCCAGGGCTCCAGCCTTCAGGGTTACCCAGTTCCCCTTCTACCTGGGGCAGTAAGAGTTTCCCACCATTGAAAGTCCCTGGGTGCCTGATCATTCCTTAGCAATTCTCTTAACCTCATTCTTTTATTTGTAGTTACTTTTTATGAAATTACATTCAGTTAAACCCTTCTGAATACATTTTGCTAAGACTCTACTAATACACTAAGTCTAAAACTGTTGCATATTTCATGTCACTGTACCTTTCGACTCTTAAACTGGGTTTTGAAGATCCAGTAAATACCATCAACTTGCAACTTATGGAAATGAGTCAGCTAAGATTGCAGTAAGCACGTTTTGTTTGGATTTGATGAGCTCGCTGAAGGGACAATAAATTCCCCACATGTTATTGGCAATCACTGTGATGAATGAAATTTCCCAGTTATATTTGGAATGTGCTGTTTTTCCATGAGGCCATGCAACAAAGATGAAATCCAAAGAACATGAAGACATGTTACAGATCCTGCCAAGAAGTTCTCTAGCATATATGCAAAATGGAACTAACAGCATTCATAACTGTCATAGCAAGTGGGTCTTCAGTGGGGACAATGTGATTGAAATCACGTGGAGCTCTCCTCCCATTGGTGTTTGGAAATTAGAGTGAGTAACTTGAAAATGAGCTGAGAAACAGCTCAGACTTCACGGATTTTCTGAAATTTTCACCAGAGTCCTACCCAGTAGTAGGAAGCACATATATCAAACAGGCCAAATGTGGGTCTTGAAATCATCACTCAATGGCTCAGTTAGGTAAAGGCCAACTCTGTGTATCCATGTACAATAATAAATTGAGCTTCAAAGTTCCCTGTCCCCTACAATATGTCCCACCGTACTAAAACTAAGAACATTGAAAATAGGTATTAGCTATGATTGCTGAAAATAATCTGCACAATGATATCATTCCCACCTTAATCCACACACAAAGACCTATTTTACATTTAATTGCATACATGGTACATAGAGCAGAGGTGTTCCTCTCTGGTAAAGTTTTGGGAAATGGCTTTAGTCATTGTTGGAGTTCCTCAGTCTTGTTGCTCTTGACATGAAGACCAACATGGTAATTTCAATTTCTATAGTCTCTCCTGAGAAGAGGAGAACATGGCTACATGTGTCATGAGAAGACATGCTTGCTTTTCAAACTCACCTATGAGTCACTCAGTAGCTAGCCTCCCTTTTCGCGTCTGTACTCTCTAAAGTTTCCCTTACAACTTTTAGGGCTTTATATCTGTAGTTCACAGTAAGTGATCAAAATTTTGCATGAATAAATATAAGCCCTTCAGGAATCTATCTATATTTCTAGTCTCTGAAAATTTGTGGAGAGAGTAGGAAGCCCAAGTCTGTTTAAAATGCCTGGGCAATAGAGGCCTGGGCGCTAGTCTCCCAGCTGGGTGGTGTCATATCTGTTTCACAGTATCTCTGGTTTTCCCTTTCCATAGACCAGGGCACAAACTTGCTTAGTTACATTGTTATGGTGATCACACATTATAATCTTTTATAATCCCAATGCCCAGACGGCATCATTTCTTCTGACTGGTATCATGAACACACCATATAACGTGATATAAAGACGATAAAGGTGCTTCAGGAAAGGTTCTCTCTTGGGAGGAAACCTGAATTTAGTGGAAATCTAGTTGATTCCTATCCCCAAATTCCCCAGCTTCATTGATGTGTTATACCTTGTAGCTAGACAACCTTCCTCAGGTCTTCCTAGAGGGACAGGTCGTATTGTTAAGCAGTTAACCAGCATCTGTTTACTAGGAAAGTTTTAGATGAGAAACATTAGATTTTATCCAACGTCTACATCTTGGAATCCTCTTCTAGCTCTCCAACAGGTGCCATGTGGTCCCTGATAGTTTAATAAGTCTCTGATACCATATGTATCACTGATGCCATCATTCCCCTATTTCAACCATAATTTTTCAATGTTTCCTAAGTGCCACGCATAGTACCAGGTGTGGAGACTGTAGCAATAAATAGCATGTGATCCTTCAGGAAAAACATGTGTTTACATTCCAGCAAAACAAACAGACCAACAAGTAAATTCTATGCAGCACTCATGAGGAAGGATAAAGAAAGTGTTGAAACCAGAGCCAGACAAGATGAGGCAAAGGAGCCATGTAGGGTGCACAATTTAAAGTAGCCCACAATCTCAGACTAATGAGACTTGCAAAATAACCCTTGCACTGCCCTGAGAATGAGGGTCTCCTTAAATTTTGTTTCCAAGGCATCACACTTGCTGCACCTTCACTAAAGCACTGGTCTAAACACAGAGGAGAAAGACCCAGCTCCCCTGATGAAATCCAAGAAAGTTTTCCAGAGCAGGTGACTTCGAATTTTAAGCATTTGAGAAAAGGCAAGACTTGGCCAGGCAGAAATAGGTAGGCAAGTTGGAGGTCTCGGCAAGTGCCCGACTGTGACGGTGAGAAAGCTCATTGAACACAGGTGCGTTTTCCAGTAGACTGGGAAGGTTGGATCACTGCAAGGCAGAGGATGCTTGGAGAAGTGGATGGCAGGAGACAGATTGGCCAGGGATAAGACCAGGCCAGTTCACAGAATGCAGGAGAGCGATATGCTGTATATTTACGAGGACCAGGCAATTTATCACTGAACTAGGGCAATTTGTTGGAAGGTGAAAGGGGCAGCAAGATAAGACAGGAATGGATAATACTTTGGCAATACACAGCACGCTGATGTCGCCTGGCGTCATCTTCGGCATAGCGCTTTTTCCATTCTGCTAGGTGACGAATACTCATTTTTGTCTGCCAGTGGGGCAGACCTGAAGGCAAATAGGAAAACAGCTTGTGATTGGAAGCCCAGGAAGACCTCTCTCTCTATACAAGTGTAAGAACAATATTCAGCCTATTATCACTCCTCATACATAAGAACCAGGTAGCTAGCTCAGCATATATCTATATTTAAACACCTCTACACTTCTGAATGTCCATATGTTGAGTTTTTATTTTTAAGTGATAAAAGATTACACTGTTTCTATCCATAGTAAAAAGGGGAAATTGTTTTTAAAAGCTTATTTCATGGATCATGGTGGCCGATTTACATTCATATTATTCTCCAAGAGCCTCCAGAGACTTCTGATTATGCTTCCTTGATATGTGGCTGCTGACTGCTGGATGCGGGGGGATTCTGAACTCAAGGGAGGTCTTGATGCTCAGGACAGTGATGCCCAGGAAGAAAATCATTATGAAGAATATCCACTTATTTAGTAATATTTAATACCAAGAAGGTGTTTTGGATATGTCTCTCATACTCACAAAATTATGAGTATGATTTTACCTATTTCATTTGTTGTTATTAAATACAGAATAGTAGAGAGCCTAGTGTAATAAATACCTATGTGTATATCACCTGTTCTGAAATAATGATTTCAATTATATGTATAATCACATATATACACACTCATACTCATATCATTTCCAGGATAAAACATGGATGTCAGAATATTTTTCCCTTAAATACTTTGTTATGGATTCCTAAGTGATGTGATAAGTTTTCTTCAAATAATACCTAACAGAATTAACTGCTAACAAAATCAACGATAACTTCCAAACATTGTTATACTTTTCATATTCATATTAGCATCCCATAAATTCCCAGCTTTTCTTTAAAGCTTATACCAGACCATTGCATTTACTTGTTATATAGCTGTCTCTCAACTCTTTCATCTTGAACACGTCTTATCTCCTGGAATCACCGAAGAGCCCATGCCAGTTGTCATACAGGATGGCTATCATCGGATTTGTTCCTGCGTGAAACCATTTGTTGTTTCTTCTAAACTAGAAATTGAACCAAAAGGTTAAATTATATGCAAGTTAAATCTATTAGGCCTCATTTTCTCTTTACTTCAGAGTATATCACATATGGAAGCATAATGTATCCAATTGCCTGTAAAGGATATGGGTGACACTGACATCTTTTAAATTGGGGTCACTTAGAAAGAAGGGGCCTAACATTATGCAGGCTAGGTAGGGTGACCAAACTCACACAGTTAGTAAAAGACTGAAGCAGAATTCAATGTGTTGCCTGCCAGCACATGCCAGGGATCAAGTGCTGAAGAATAGATTCTTAAAATATCCAATGTGGCAAAGCAGAACTAACTGGAGCCACACAGGTAAAACTGCACGCTATGTTCATGAACAGAGAATAACCGTCAATGGTGGCAGATGGAAATGAGAATGTGGGTTGGAACCAGCTAAATAGTTGACCCAAAAAAAGTTTAACGAAAAGAGCTTTTAAAGCTGATTTAGCTGTCAGAAATAAAGTAGACATTGTAATGCTCTTTTCTGGACAGATTCATATTATAATAGATGAGAGGAGACAGTCAGAAACTTGGGGAAAACACCATCCTCATGGAATTGGAGCTGATAACTATTTGTTGAATGTGTAAAGCTATTTGAATTGAGTGTGAATACTTCTTTCTATATCAACCCAACAGCCAATTGATCTCAAAAGCTATTGATTCCAATTCCTCAGTATCTTTTGATTCCATTTGTTCTTCAGTGCTTTAGGCCAAGTCACGCTATCTCCTCCCAAAACACTGTCGCATCCTCCCTGTGAGTGTGCTCTTCTCCACTCATGCCTCTCTCCAACCCATTCTTCACTCTGCTGCCAAGTAATTTTTAACACGTTGAATTTAACATTACATTTAAATCCTTCAGTGGTTTCCAATTAAACTTAGGACAAAATTCTAAGGCAAGTCTTACCTTGTCTTGTGAAAATCTACATGATCTGCCTGCCATCCATTTATTCTTCAGGTTCATCCATTTATTCTTCAGGTTCATCATTTACTTCTGTATCTTTCTGTTGTGTGCTCTAACTCTGCTAGTTTTTTCTTTTTCCTTGAACATGTTAATCGCATGCTTCCGTACCTTTGCTTGTGCTGTTGCTCTTGTCTGATATCTCCTTCTAGCATAGATGTCCTTATAATTTCACCTTCAGTCGCAGTTTCTTAGTGGTTCTTTCTATGACCGATTGACTGGGTTAGCCATGCGGGTTGCACATATAATTATGAGTATGTATGTATGTCTCCCTAACTAACCTGTAACTTCCAAGTGGTAAGAAATGATCTAGCTCATAGCCATGTCTGTACTCACTAGGTCCAACCAAGTAAGTGCTTAATACAAATTTATTCATAGCATATAGGACCCTAACATATTTCCACTTATACTTTTACTGGGAGTTGGTGTGAAAGTGATATTTATTCAGTATAAATCATCTTTTGAATTTTGCATTTTGATCTTTTCCTGGGCTACTTATATTTCTCCTGATGCTGGGCAGCAGCCACTAGCAATGTTCCCAGTCAATCATAGAATCACAAGGGGTAAACCACAGATACTCTATGGTGAATGAGTGAATGAATGGATGAATGAATACATTACTTAATAATACCAATCTTTTCTAAGAGTGATTATGTAGTACTCATGGTTCTCAGTCTGCAATAGAGTTTCAGCTTTGCAAGCTTTTTATCAATTAGGTGTCTGTAACAATAGAGTCTTGGATATCCCCAAATTTGGGCTCCACACATAGCCATAGTGCGGTTTTCTCCTCTATCCATGTCAGTTGCATTTGATAGGAAGAGCCACAAAAACTCAAAGGAAGTATCTTGACAGATTGGGAGTTTATCCTGGGAAGCAAAGAGTCAGGGAAGACTTCCTACATAAAAGGACTCTAGAGAGACACAGGAGTTATGGAGTTGTTTATCAGTTGACCAAGAAGGGAAAGGAAGATACAATGGGCATTCCAGGCAGATGAAACAGCACATGCAAAGGCATAGAGAGAAAAGAGAATGCAAAGCTTCTGGTACATTGCAAATACTTCAGTGTATTTAAAGAGTGAACAGTGAGGTTAGCGAGGACTGAATCTCTGCAGGTCTTCCAGCCATGTTAGGGAGCTTACGCAAAATGCAATGAGAAGCTGGCAAAAGAGGCATACACTGGATACCATGACTAAATACTAATTTTTAAGCAAATGCACAAACTATCCCTCAGATGAAGAAAGACGCACACTCCAAATTCAATTTGGTAAGTGTACTGAATTCTATTTAATACTTGACTTTGTCAGGGCATGTGTTTTTGCACTCCTTTTTCCATTTGCCAAATCAAACATGCCTATAGCACTGTGTGGAAGTGGCATCGTCTTCTGCTTAACCCTCTCCTTCACTAGTGCAGGGAAGGTTGGATTAACGTGTTGCCTGATTACTTACATGTGGAGCAGGACGCTTCTCAAACTGCCTTAGATATTTGGATTCTGCTGCCGCTTTTACAGTTTTTATTTAGCCTGAGCTGGAAACGTGGGAAACAACAGCCTCTGTGCACGTGGATGGGTTTCCCTGCAGGAGTCTGAGCTGGCAGTTATTTTAATTAGCAACACATTTTATAAGGGCAGATTCAGAAATGGAAACATGTCAAGACCTTTTTAGCTATTGAGTTTGGCAGACTGCGTGAGTGTGCCTGGGCAGGGTAATCAGCTCTTGACTACCTTGCATCCCTCCCAAGGGAATCCTGTGCACAGAAAGGGCTGTCTGTGCATAGAGTCTCCCTTGGGGGAATCATCAATATTACCCACCAAAGGCTCAAGAGGCAGACATCTTTCTGGAGCCTTCTGGAGCCTGGAGTTCTGGCAAACAAGATTTTTTCGGAACAGACCTACAGTCTTTCTTCTTTGATCCAGTCCCAGATGAAATTTTTTTCTGTTCTCACTAGCTCTCTGGAGCCATACCTTCTAGAGATGCAGCCCATTTACTAAGATTATCTGTCTAACAGCCAGTTTGCATCAGAAAACTGATTTCTGCTTTTTACTGAGACATGGTTTCCCAGAATCTTAAAGATGAGTTTTGCATATACCTGGATATATTATGTATGTGATTGTTAACTTGAGATATATCTAAGATGACTCATGGTATACTCATACCATCTTTAAAAAATGGTAACTGTATATACCATTCCAACAGGAAGACGTCCTAGTTGAGTAGATTAATTCAACAGGTTACCGTCTTGTATTTGCTTATCATTCATTTAATAATCAGTGACAGGAGATAGGAAGGAAAAATCTCTTACTTTGAGAAACCGTCAATTTAATGGAAAAATGACTCGTGAATGAGCTTTTTTGGTTTGAAAGTGGCAGAAGCCAAACTGAAGCAGCTTAATAAAGCCTGAGAATTTGGTGGAAGGAAGAAAAGATATGAGATTCAAAGTCATATGCTGGGAGCAACCAGGCATCCTGGAATGTCCTGGAAGACCACAGACATAGGTACTTTTTCAAAATGAAGAAGTCAGTGAAGGAGGATGAATCTTTATATTCTAGAAAACAAATGCGCTAAAAATTTCTAGCATACATTTGAAAAAATACTACTTTTTCAGTATGTTCAAGTTTTAGGCCAAGAATGCCAGGATTGAGGCTTATTAGTTAAGACCATCTTAGCAATGAGGATACGAGCACATAAAAAAATTGTACGATTAAAATGTGCCCCATTCCTACAGTTTCCTGTGCCTCCCGACAAACACCTCTTGAAAGCTAACAGGGCCTTGTGAAGGCCTTTTCTTTGGAGTCAGGCTATCAACTAAACAACTAAATTATTTTTAAAAAATAACAAATAAGTAAGCAAATAAAGGATCTCTTCCATCTTGTTCCAGTGATCCATAAATGATGGCGAATAGCCTTGACTCTCAGGCACACGGCCTCCTGTTGAAGATCTGTTGTCTTCACATTAAAAATACTCTAAAAATAGGAGGTTGTTTTGCTTCTAGAAGTTGGCAGTTTCAAAACTGCTGGCAAGAAACCGAGGCCTTCTCAGGAGGAGCTACAATGAGACACATTAGCCCCACACCTAGCAGTCATGCGAGGTGGACCCACCTAGATTTGTTCTCAGGCGCTTACTCAGCCGACATGCTGTCTCTAGGAACCACTCTTGCCCATGAGGCTCTGTGGAGGCTTCAAGGACAGGCAAATCTCAGTCACAAAACATGTATCGCTCCCAGGCCACTAGGAGGAATGGACAGGAAGCCAGATTGCTACACAGCGAAGCAAAATGTCTAAGTATGCTCCCCAGTTCCTGAAAGTTGAAAAACTGATGTATAAACTCCAGGTGAGCCGTTTCCACCTATGTGGGAGTAGTTATATGCTTGAGTGTCACTGAACTTTTATGTTTTCATCTGGAAAGAAACCATAAAGTTGCTAAGAATATTCACCTAACAGGATTGGGTATATACAAAATTCACAAAGATTGGGAAATACTGCTGTCTAGATGAAATGTCATTTATCTTAAGTTTTAGTGATAATTTTCACATTTCCAAAACAATGTGATTTGAAGCCTCAAGTAATAGGCTCAGAAAGGCTCCAACTGCCACTGCTTTCACATTTTTAACAAATTTTTCTTTGAATTTTACAAATGAGATGGACTAAGCTGAGGGAGCCCTCTCTCAGAACTGGGGCCTCTAGCTCACGTGCCTTCCCTTCGCTTACTGCTTCCTCACCCGCCTCGATGGGTGCTTGCCCTCTTGCTACCTAACCCTGGCACCCAGCTATCTACCCAGCAACTAAGAGACTCTGCACTCAGGGCATCAACCAGGTCTTGCTGGCAAGAAGATGTTCACCACTTCCCTCATCTCCCACTCCAGCAGGGATCTCTAGGTCTGGAGAGCACTAGCACCCAGTATGTGCCTACAGCACCCCGAGAGAAGACAAGGTACTGGGTGCCCTTGCCATACACTAGCAGCACCGTCACTCCTTCAGGAGGTGACTCAGTGGGTACTTCTCACTATTGCCATCCAGGAAGAGTGTCCTTAGCAGGGGGTATGGTCCTTTAGAGTTTACCCCCTGGTCAGTGGCTGATAATTCTGTGGGAAAGGGAGACTGGGTTTTCCAGCTAGGGCATCCTGTGTTCATTTTTCATGGCTATGGATCTAGCCCTACCAAGAATTCAAATCAGAATGACCTCAAAGCTTCTGTTCCCTTCAATGTCCCTGAAGAATAGGGTTCCTGTGAAGTAGCGTAAGCATTTGAGGTTAGAGACCTCCAGCCAGCCTCACACCACATGTCAGGTGAATCTCACAGTTCAGCTGCAGAAACTTTGGGATCCTACCCTAGATGCCAGAGGGCACATCCCCTACTCTTTCTGCACATATGGCAGTTTTAATGGTGACCATGTTGTCTTCTGTTTTCCCTCTGCTCTGAGCCAGCACTAACATATGAAGTAACTCCCCACTGACTCTGTGCCTCAGTGAAGTCATGCTGGAGGTGATAGGTGGGTAGTGCTGGGAGAAGACAGGGCTGAGTGATCTTGGAAAGACAAGTACATGCAAGAAGTTCATCCAGAAAGGAGACAAAGGGAACAGAGATAAAAGGAGTGGTAGCCAATTATCTTGATTTGCAAAGAATGGAAGGGCTTCCCTAGATATGGAATTCTCAGTGTTAAAACCAGTAGAGTTTGGCAAGAGCTAGGATAGGTTGATCATCCTAGAAGGTCAAATCATAGATGTAGCAGTAACTAACAGTACTAGCACCTCACAGATAACAAAGCTCTTTCTCGTCATTATCAGCTCCCCCAGCAACAACCATATGGGGAAGGCAGAGCAGATTATAATCTCATTGTATTATGAGGAAACTGGGCTTTCAAGATTGCAAATGACTTACCCCTAATCAAACAGTAAGTACTGGAATAAGACTGCAAGCTCAGACTGGCTACTAATGAAACAGAAATGAGAGCCTGATAACCAAATGCATGTGCTGAGGAAGAAAGAAAGAAGGGACAAGCATCTCAGTTGATTTAAGAGACTATTTTTTTGTCAATAAATAGGGAAACCAAGAGGAAAGAACCTACGGGGATAAGGCAGGCGACATGGGTTTGGTTTGGAACTTATAGCATGGTCTGAATGCTATGAACAACACAAAATTCTTTGGCAGGTTGATGCCTTGAAAGTAATCACCCACTATTATGTTTGCTTAATTGGTTAATTTATCTTAGATGCTGCGAGATTAGGAAAGAAGCCAGGCAATGACTTTTTGCTTCTACTCAGGAAAAATTCTGGGTCACCTTCTTGACGAGGTGCATATACGAACGGGCAGGTACTACAACGGTGCAGAGAGCAAGAAGTAAGCACCATGTGGCCCATTCTGTAAAGGACCTGAATGTGGGAACCAAAAGCCTCAAAGTGGAAGAGAGTGGAGAGGTTTGGATGTTGTCACTGTTTTTGCTTTGTTGTTGTTGCTAACCCATTCATTCATTCATTCATTCATTCAACCATGGGCTTTCAGGAACTGCTACCTTCAGGGAACATAGCCTCAGTTTTGACACCTAGGATTTCACACTTGGTGGCTGGGTACAGGGGCAGTGGCCAGGGTTACAAAGAAGATATTCACAGTGCTTTGGGGGACGTCTCCAGCAGAGTTAAACAGGGCTTTTAGGAATGAGTTTTTAAAAATCCAGGTAGAAAAGAGTAGAAAATTGCAACTCATGCCTTCTGCTTTTATTAGACAAGCATTCATTTTTTGTCTCTATATGTGTTTGCCTAATCCTGTGTTTTTGTTTTCTTGTGATACTAGGGATTGAATCTTTGCAGCGAGCTATATTCCCCATCCATTTTTGTTTTGTTTTGTTTTGTTTTGCTTTGCTTTGCTTTTTGTAGACAGAATCTCACAAAGTAGTTAAATTGCCAAGATTTGGCTCAAATTTGGGTTCCTTCTGACTCAGCCTCCCAAGTGCTGGGACCACACACATGTGTAACCACATCCAGCTTCCTGGTCTCTTTGAACTGATTCATTTCAGGATGCATAGGTCAGAGCCTGAGCTCAGAAGTGGCTGCAACTTCCACCAACAGCTGATTCCTCCAAACAGGGTAACCACCAGCAAAGGGCAAATACTCCAGGGGTTGTGCGCAATGATGAGTCGCCCTACGGTTTTATGCGGCAAGCTTACCCCAAGGGTAGATCAAACGCTCAGAGAATTTGTGGAATGGGTACAACAAACAGAAGCTACCACTCCACAAACACATACCACATTCCCCACACTGGGCTGCAGAACATTTTAGACTCATTCATTAAACTCAATTTCTGATGCCAAAACAAGAAACTTGGAGAGATTAAACACATTGTCAAAATAACACAGCAAATAAGAACAAGAGTCCAAAGTACTTTTAATTTATATTTTAAGGTTTTTTGACATTGTTAAACCTCCCCCAAAGTAACTCACTAGAGTGCAACCATTTGCTCAAATAGTCATTTTACTCAAATTCTCAGTCTTCCTCATCTTATATCCTTGTATTCTTATAACTGTCATTGCTCTTTCTATTATTATGCATATTCATAAATAGCAAGTGTGACTTTTTGTAGTGCGCCTATTTTACAACAGAATACATGAGTCCTAACTTCTTTTGGGCTCTTCAGGTAGGGAATAGCTAGCTGGGTGGAATTAATGATTACATGAGCTTTAACATTTTGCTTTTGTTAAAATGCAGATTCTCTGAAAACTCCTGAAGGCTCAAAAGGCTCAATCTTGTTGATTTTCACTGGTCACAAGCACATTTGAAACCTCTCTGCCCCACTATTCCAGCTCTCTGTTTGCTTTTTGCTTTTGTTTGGTTGATTGTTTTACTGTGTATTTGTTTAATTCTCTCCAAATGTTATTAGAGGTTAGTAAAGTTAGGCAAGACCTCACATTATCAATCTAGGCTATTCAAAGCATATGCCAGCCCTGACTGTGTTGTGGATATTATTCCTCTTGGTTACAATTTATGACAAGCAAACAGAACTTTTGCTATAAACAAAGTTGCAATTACAAATTTAAAAAAAGAAGAAGAAAGAGTATCTGGGCAAGGCGGAGAGAAAGGCTGTATCCCTGAAACTGACTCATGGTTTTGAGAAGAAGTGGGGCAGGGGGAGGGAGAGGAGAGGGAACTTTTCCTTCTGAAATCTAGAGAATCAGTCCAGAGAGGCAGTGTGGCCTCACTTCTGTGGCTGAGAACTTCGACTCCAGCGTCCATCTGGTTTCCATAAGTCAAGGGAACTTGGCAAATTGCTGGCCACAGACTCAGCACGTGTGTATCCTGACCGCAAGCACCAGTCAGAGCAGCAGGAGGGCATGGACGAATTCTCCTTCCTCACCTCTGTACCCCCAAGGCAGAAAAAAATCTGCTTTAGGAAGCAACAGAGAGCTTTTCAACCCCACGGGGCAGGTTCCTAAAGACCTGTGCATTAAACTCCATCCAAAGGTCCAACCCCCAGTGATACGATGTTACCAGTTGTTTAATGTCTAATCTGGATCTAATGCCGTGGCTGCAGTTAATTCCACACAGTGTGCGCACAGCAGCAGGATTACATTAAAGAGCCTAAACTGGGGTCCATGTGCACATGGTACAAGTCAACGATTCTGCTACTCACTCACTGCGGCCTTGAACAAATTATATAAACTGAAAAAAGATACAGAGTGTTTTGTAATTATGAGATTTCTGAGGGAATTATTAGTAGTACATGTAAAACTTCCTGTATACAGCAGGCGTCTAATATGTGATGGGTATTTTGGGGGCTGAGGGGATGTTTTCTTCCAAGATTCTAGTTCATTAAAACACGCTCACAGTGTCACTGGCTCTTGGATACTGTATGCTCATCCTCTTCATTAATCTTTCAAACCCAGCTTTGTTGTTTTTATGTTACAGCTTCAGTTCCAGGAACGATGGGGTATGTGTTCTGAATGGAGTCTTCTACTCCGTCACCTCTTGATGAGGGTATCGAAGCAAAGAAAATGCCCCAACAAATCACCGGCAGATTCTGGCTAGCCCAGCATTCTAAGTCTTAGTTTGCTGTTACTGTTTCACCTGCTCTCATAAATCTTCCTGAAATTAGGATACTTGCACTTATCCTTCTGAAAGCCTTGTCAGGAAACTGCAGAACTGTAATAAGTCTGAGAAGGTGCCTACAGTATTGTTTGCAGCAGTGAGGTAGGCTGAACGATGGTCCCTAAATATGCTAATACTCAAAATTGTAAAACACTTCCTTGTATGAAAGAAAAAGACTTCGCACATCTGATTAAGGATGTTGAGATGAGGAAATTGTTCTGATTATTCAAGTGGGCCTGATACAATTGCAAGGTTCCTACTCCACTAAGAAGTCGGAGGAGCCAATTAGAGGGATGGCCATGTGACAGCAGAAGCAACAGCAGAAGTGACAGGACTGATGGGGGTGGAGGATGAAGGAACCAAGGAAAATAGGTCACCTCCAGAAGCTGGACAAAAGAAGGCAGCAGTTGTCCTCTCCTGCTTCCAGAAAGAACCAAGACACCCACACCGTCAGCCAGTGACACTGATTTTGGATTTCTTGTCTCTACAACCATAAGAGAATAAATTTATCCCGTTTGAAACCACTGATTTTAGTGATTTGCTATAGCAACAAGACAAAATGGACATAGCCATATAACATAGTATTTTGAAAGCATTCAATGACAACCGAAATACTCATCACCAGGGAATTAGGTAAGTAAGTTGTAATAAAATACAATGCAGCCTTGCAAAAACTGTGGATTCGTGTTTACTAAAGAAGAAAATGCATGCTTTAATTTTTAAGGAAACAAAGGTAGAGAGGATCCCATTTATACTCCACATTGTTTATAGCGTCATCAATGGTGGAATTTGTCTTTATTCCTTTACATACTTCTATGTAATGCCCAGCTATACGACAGAAAATGTGCTAGTTTTATGATTAGAAAAAGGTCTTTTTGAAACAAATCTACTTTTCATTTATCCTTTCATTTTATTATTATTATTTATTTATTCCACAATGCTTGGGATCAAACCCAGGGCACACAAGCTAGGCAAGTGTTCTACCATTGATCTACACCTCATCCTGATTCTTTTGTTCTATAAAATAGAAAACATAAATATAATGCAGAGGAGTCACTACTCTAGAAAGACATATCAAAGGAAAGGGACGGCTTTACCAAAATTTTCCTAAATTCATAATTTAAAAGTTTATTCTTAAATTTTAAAAAATGTTTAAGAAGCCCAACATTGAATCAGGCCCTCAAAGCCCACAGAAATGACACACATTTCTCTTTGTGCTTTTAGGCTTCCTTCAATGGCCCGTCCTTTAGTAATTAGAAGAGTTAGTAAGTGCTTTCACTCTTAGACAAGTTGTGAAAAGTGCTGGAAAGCATAATTGCATGTGGGAGTTTGCAGTCTTGCATAGAATCTCTCAGAATGAATGTTACACTGAACAATTCCACGCTGAGGAAACAGTAAAATGTAAAGAAACTCTGCTATTATGGCAGCTTATAAAGTCAAGGGATTTGAGTGCTTACCATTCTTTTATTACTCATTTCTCTTCTGTTTTTGAGTTTTTGAGTTCTTCAACTCTTCTTGCTTTTTCTCATCTCTCTCTGTTTCCTGAGATCATGGAATTTTCCCATCAATCATTCTCCAATCTCTGTTACGAATGTTCTTCCTTCTTTAATTCAGTATAGACCATTGTTGAGCGATAACAATAATTCTTAAAATAACCCACACAATGCATAACCCAACAATGAATGAAACAGGTTCTTGTTTTAATCAACTTCCACTCCAGGACCCAATAAGCATAGGAAAATGAAGAGGATTTTATACAGGGGAAACTGTCAGAGAGGCTCAAATAATACAACAGAGAATGAGACTGAGTATAATACCAACAGGAAAGGGATGATTTCATGGAGAAGACAGATGCAAGTTATTTGCTTCTGTACTCTGGGATCCATGATTGCCTTTCTTTGCTCTGCTCCGTATCATAGGAGTGTTGACCCCTGAAAACTGTATTCTCCCAGTTTCTTTGCCAATTGGCTCCAGACTTGGTTTAGCCAATGTGAAATTTTGGCAGAAGCCTGGAGGAAGGCAGGAAGCCAAACATTTCTGTGTCTGGCTGTATTTGGGTGATACCTCTGTCTATGGCTGAGCCTCCATTTCCCATAGAACGCCCAAGCTTCTGGCTTCCAAGAACACTCTTTTTTGCTTTCCTCCAGTCTCAGCAATGCTAGCAGCTTCCTGTTCATGCCAGTCTCTCAACTGCCTCACTATCCCTTGTTGGATCATTCAGCTTTGCCAAAGAGCTTTTTGATGATTTTCTAGATTAAATACCCCATATTTAGTCTTCAAAGCCTCTGTCTTTCAGACTGGACACTCAGAAGGTGTTTGAAGAAGCAGAGGATTCTTCACTGGAAAAGTGAAAAAAGGAAGCCTTCCAGGTAGAGAAGACAGAGTGACCACAGCCTAGGGTGCAGAAACGTGATGAGCTCAGGGAGCTAGGTCTTGGATATCACTGGGAATATGTTGGAGAATACAGTTGGGAATCTGGGGAGGATGAGATCACAGAGGCCACTGAACTGACAGATGTAGGAGCATGGATTTTATTCTGCATACCTGGAGAGGCACTGAAGGTTTTGAGCCCAGAGAGTTGGTTAGGCTCATCTAATAAGAAGAGCAACGTAGCAGTGGTCAGAGATTCACCTACGCCACGTTAAAGCAAGGCTAAGGCAGAGCAGCAGCAGCGCAAACAGAGAGAAAGGGGTGGGTTTCAGCAGAGTCAGTCTGATCTGGAAAGAGAAAAATGAGGTGTTGTGCTCCGTGGAGCTGAAGTGTCTACAGGGAGTAGCATTGCCAGAGAGCAGGACGTGACTGCGCTCTAAGCCGAGATGGCAGAAAAACTCTTGTTTGAACACGTGAATTCAAAGCTTATGATGAGAATCTTTGGTGGAAAATTATTTTAGAAGGCATTTTCACTCTAACTGCAAATCAGTTTGTTAAACTGAAGGTGAAGTTTAGGATAATTATGTTGACATGAAGCCAATGCTCTGATTAAATGAATACATTATAATTATTTAAATTGTCTTATTAATGACCAATTTATAAGAAAATGGCATTTTCATGCCATAATAATTGTACTTGAATGTGTTTTTATTAGTATTACAGGTAGACTGAAGAAATACTTTAATAATCTATATTTTAAATCCTGGAATAAAACCGCAGGTCCCGGCAGTGATACAACAAAAGGTCTTTGGCCAGATCTTCTTCGCAAAGGTGGCACTGTTTTGTTTGTCATGTATTTCAAGCCAACATTAAAGGCACAGAAATAATTAATAACTGTGAACACATGTATATTATAGTCTCCTAACCACTTCATCTATCTTTCTATATTCTGAAAATGTCTGTTACACAAACAATTTCCAAATATCATTATAGCTATGTGTAAGCATGCTAATTACAAATTAAATGCCAGTAATGTGCCCTATTAAAAGTTAGCATTTAAGGAAAGAATGATTTATTTCCCTATAATATCACCAGAACATCGTAAAGACATAAAAGACTGATGATGTTTGGGGTTTTAAGGGCTTTGTCAGAAATCACTGTACTGCAAAAACATAAACCAGCATCAAGTAATATGAATTTATGGGATTCTGGGATCATGAATGATTCCTGGGTGAATCTGTTCACCCCAAAATTCACAGGGACTTTCACTGCCTGAACAAGGTGCAATTTCAAAGGGCATCTATGAGGTCTTCTCATTCATTTTATGGAGGAATAAAAGAAATCAGCAGGAAGCTCAGATGATCAGAGTCAGCCTGATTTACTATCTCGAGGGCTCCATGATCATCCCACATCCCTCTAGCCTTCCAGGACTGTGGCAATTTTGAGCATCATACTGCACGAATCCAGAATTTGTTACGTGAGTTGGAGCAGGGTGCCTCCACCCCAGCTCCATCTGATTTCTTGATTCTAATAACAGGAAGGTCTGAGAACAGTCACAAAGCATCACCTTTAAAGACTGGACTTGATTATCCTTGTCATTTGATTCTTCTTCTGGAGTTACAACCTCAGCGGTGTGTACATGGCCCATTGGGCCTCAGGAGTCTGCTGCTACTTCCATGTCTGTCTGCCGGCCGCGGACTTGGGATGACCCTGGTCATCTCCATGTGCGGTCATTCAAGCTCACATGTGCCACAAAACAGCAAAGGGAGACACTGTGACCTCTCAGCCTTGACTCAGCATAGCGGTGTGGATGCAGGTTCCAAGGTGCACTGCTGCCTGGATCCAGGACGGCCCCTTCACGGGAGGTCTTTTGACCAGATTGCATTGAAGTTCTACAGTTGTCATTAAATGCAATAACCAGGCTGCTTTATTTCTTTTTCCATGCAACTCTTTCAGAAGGGGCTCTGCATGCCTCCTCTGTGGTATGTTAAGGGGAAGTGCCTCTTCATCCCCGTGCTTCTTCTCACAGAATACCTGAGCCTTTCTTTATCTCAGTGACTCAAAATAAACATGTATCTTCCAATAAATATACATCATAGGTATAAATCACATATATCTATCCCAAAGTAAATCACCGTGAGCTTCCAATACCTTCTCTCTGCTAAGGGAGGTAGAGATGATAAATGTGTCATTGTACACGCTCCGATTCTCATGTCTTTGTGAGGAGATATGCACTGAATTGTGTCCCCTTCTAAATTTCCTATGTCGAAGTCTTAATCCCCCATACCTTAGAACATATTTGGTCTTTACAGAAGTAAACTTAAATAAAATCATCTTGGTGGACCCTAATCCAGTATGATGAACATCTTTACAAGCAATGATAAAAATCTGAGGGATATTCATAAACAGAGAAGGCAGAGAGGACACAGGGAGATAGTTATCTATAGCCCAAAGAAGGAGACATTTCAGGAGGTGCTAAGTGTGCCAACACTTCAACCATGAACTTCCAGTCACCAGAATATGGAGAACATAAATTTCAGTGGTTTAAGCTACCTAGGCTGCAGTATTTTGTTATGAAAGCCCTAACAACTTTAGAGCAATCCAAAATGAAATATGGTACTAGATCTTGATTCTAGAATCTGTAACCGGGTAGGGTAGGATGATTTTGTACTCTGTCATTTTTTTTTTAAATTTTGAGACAGTGTCTTGCAACGTAGTTCAGGGTGGCCTTGAACCCATTATGTAGCTCAAGCTGGCCTCAAACTCACAATGATCCTCCTGCCTCAGCCTCCCAAGTGCTGGGATTACAGGTATGTACCATTATGCCCAGCTCTCTATGTTATTTTGTGTGATTAAATCTTAGCAATTTTTCCATGAATGGAGCACAAACAAAGGTAATATACCTCTCTGGCAATAGAAGGCCTTAGAACAAGTCAGATTTCTTTTTGGAAGTCATGGAACATGGTCATATTTCAGGGAACAACCCATATCCAAAGGTTCTCTTGCCCAAGAAAATACCTATCATAATGAAACTCTACTCTGTATCTCACAGTCCTGGCATATGTACTTGGACTTGTTAAGCTTCAACTTCCCACTCATTTAAACTTTATAATAAATACTGTATGAAAGTTTGTCTTTATATGAGGTATAAATCAGGTATTGAAGGAAATAAATCAAATTCAAGGGAAAAGGAATACTTGCTTAGGTCAGCTTCAAGCAAGTAAGAAATACACATTTGCATGTCAGTGATGACTTCACCAACTCTAAGAGCAATAATGTCCCTCCACAGAGTAACTCCTTGCCTTCCTCTTTCTTCCTAACAAAATGGTTCTTAATGTTTGCTCAAGCTGATTTGGGAGAAATTAAGAGGTTAAATGAAAACCCAACAGCTCCTATAAGAACGAAGAGAATGATGTGATTTATTGTGCTGAAACATCTCCCAATATACCAAAAATATTGGGCAAGTAGGAAGCACTCTATAAGTATTCATTTTATTTGCCTTGCCCAATTAACCTAAACAATAAATTTTTACTATAGTAATTATTCTAAGATATAGTAACTGAGGTGTTAGTTTTAAAAAAATCTTTGTGAACAGATGCCTGAGAAAACCAATTTCAAGGAAGAAAGATTTATTTTGGCTTCCTGTTTCAGAGAGTTTGGTCCATGGCAGACCAGTTCCATTGCTTTATCTCACAGAGATGAGGCAGAGCATCATCTTAGAAATGTGTGGTAGAGGAAAACTGCTTGTCTCATAGAAGTCAGGAAACAGGAAGGAAGAGAAAAATCCAGAGAGGAAAGGTCCGGGGACTGTGTGTCCCTTTCACTAGATCCTATCAGCCAAGTTTTCATCACTTCCTGGTAATGACATCAAATTACAATCCCATCAATGGTTATCCACTGATAAGGTTATAACATCTTGATCCAATCACCTTCTGAAAGTTCATCTCCGAATCATGATACTTTAGGAGACATCTTAGATTTTAAACATAACAAGAGGCCACTGGAGGTTAAGAAACTTACTCAAGTTCATTTACTCATCAATAAGTGCCTTTTATGTGGCAAGGCTGTTCACAAAGTTAGCAGGTGACTAAATCAAGGCCAGGACCCAAGAGCGCTAGCCTGGAGTTCCTGCTGGCACCAGTGCTTTCACTGAATTAGTTTCATTTCAGAGATCACCATATGACCTTGGGCAAATCTTCTTGCCTCTTTTACATTTATACTCAGAATTAGTTCTCTTTTGTGAGTGTAATAAAGGATGTCACCTAAAAGGAACAGAGAGAAAAGAAGAAGAAAATCTACAAATGGGGTTTAATGTCTTTAAGAATACCTAAAATGTTTTATTGATCCTCTGTTTTGGTTATGAATGAAGCAAAAGCAATACTTGCTGAATAGAACCAAATGTATAAGGAATCAGAGTAGGGGCCCTGCGGAGATGCGGAGCAAGTTGATTGAGGAGAATCTTGGAGATGGAGATGCTGAGAACAGACTGAGCTTGTTGAAAAATGACACAAAGTCCAGAGAAATAAAGGAAGGGTATTATAGGTAAAGGGAGCAGAATAAATACATTCACAGGAGCGTATGTCTAGTATAGGATCTGCTTAAAAACTATAAGGTATCATTAATAACATGCAACCTTGCAGCATGAGGATTTATATAAATAAGTTATATTCAGCCTGATCTTAATATGTTCCATTTTGTTTGTAAACTATCTTTTTCAAGTCTCTTAGAGTGCCTGGTATGCATATACAACATCTGTATTGAACAAGTCTAAAGTTTCCCTTTTATGTGCTTTCTAATGTAAGCTTTGCAATTCAGCTAGTATTTCAGCAGTGTCTCTATATGGGCCATAAGGAGGCTTCAGCTGCTTCCAACCTGGTGAATGAGCCAAGAATGCATAGTACTATACCTGGTATGCTCATAAATCAGCCTTGGTTCACCAGTGCCTAAAAAAAGATCAGCAGTAAATATCTCCAGAAGAGAATTTATGAAATCCAAGCAGTAGCAGCATGCCCCACATGCACCCACAAACCTGCCTATTCAATGACTTAAAATAAAATGAGATGAAAGTCTTTCAACAGCACCTTGGAAATATTACTTTAAAAAGAAAAGCATTAATTCATGAGCATATGCTCCCATGTTCCCATGACAACTACTAAAAATAAAGCTTTGCTTTTATTATAATGGAGCAACAATATCTGGTACCAAATTACCTCTCCTAGTGAGAGCCTTAAAAAATAAACAAGTAATTATAAAATAAAATTATTTTGGCACAATAGCATCAAAAACATAAAACTATAAAAAACAAATTAAGGACAGCTGTACAAACAGTCTACATGAAAAGTCACAAAATTTTCTGAGAGAAATTTTTTTAAAACCTAAATAAATTTATAGGTATACTATGTTTATGGATCAGAAAACTGCATATCATCACTACTGTTAATATTATTAAGTTTAATTTCATCAATAATTGTTTATAGGTCAGAAATCTCAATAGCAGAAAACTCAATATTGTCAATACTTATATTTACATAAGTAAATGCATAAGTGTTCTATGTTTATGGGTCACAACATTCAAACTGATCTCCCCATTTGCCTATTTGTATGGTTTAGATTAGAATGTCCCTCCAAATTCTCATGTGGTTGGGAGAGTGGAAGTTTGAAAGGGGATGGGGTCAAGAGGATCCATGATTGTCAGCAGATTCACCCACCATTGAGTTAGAGGGTGTGGCCAAGAAAGGTACCTCTCCTTCCCTGTTTCTACTCTTTACTTTCTACTTCCTGGCTACCATGAGGTGAGCAGATTTCCTCCATGCCAGACCCTTCCATCATACCACTTCTGAATTTGAGTCTGCTAACTATGGGCTGAAATTTTGAAACTGAGAGCCAAATGCATCTAGAGGTCTTCCTGAAGCTTCATGTGCTCATAGGTGAGGTTTTTGAAAGTTGCTGGATCATGGTATGGGATACTGGATTAGTCCCCTAATTGGATCAGCATGATTCTGGGTGGCTGAATGGATCTCCTGAAAACAGAAGACCTACCCTGGGTGTGAGTGACATCGACCAATAGGTTTGTATCCTGGTTGAACTAAAAATGGAACAAAAGAAGGAAGGTTGTTGCTTGCTGCTTCCTGCCTGCTATGTCATAAACAATTTCTCCTCTGCCATGACCCTCTGCCAGACTACCACACTGTAGAGCCAGCCACCTATGAACTGAAACCTCTACAAACTTTGAGCTAAAATAAACCCGTTTTCTTTAACTTGTGGATGTTGAGCATCTTATCTTAGAAACAAGAAAAGTAAGTAAATCCTCGCTATACTCAATATAAAGATTCACTATAAACTTCAAGAATACAAAGAGGACGTAACACTTTTGGCTAAAGATGCACATAAAAGTGAACAAGAAAGAATAGAGAGTCCAGATATAAACTCATACATATATTACCTATTGACTTTTAAAAATATATCAACGCAATTCTGTAAAAGCACATTTTCTGTATAATGTTTGGAAACAGTATGATCTCCACATGCAAAAATTTTTAAAAATTAAAATCTCAGCCTCTACATAACACTATATATAATATTTACTTCAAAAAGAATCACAGACCTAAATATAAAAAGTAAAACTACGCAAGTTCTAGAAAAAAAATAGGAGAAAATGTTCATCAACTTTGGGTAAGCAAATTTTTTAACCAAGACAAATTAAGTATCATAAAAGAAAAGTGATGAATTTGTTATCAAAATTAAAATTTTATGCTTTCCTAATGAAGTTATTAAGTTATTCTCAGGAGATAGACATTGTGTGTCATAACTGAAGTTGTCACAACTGCATGTACATTTGTCAAAACTCCTCAAAGCACAAACTTAAAATGTAAGCAATTCAAAGTGTGTTCCAAGTATAGTGGAAAACTTATTTAAAAACTAAATCATAAGAATAAACAGAATCATACTCACTATATTACAGTTCACAAAGTACCTCACTGCTAACACTCACAAAGGTATCTCTTATTAACACCTACCATCACCTTATGAGTCAGGCATGCGTACAAGTTCTGCTGGTAGAAAAGCCATGAAATCAAACAGTCTGTTCATGAGTTCAGTACCTAACTTGGATCTGGGATTTATTGGCACACTGTGAAGAAGTGAGACAAGGACACCTACTTTCCATGTGCATTAATCATAAAAGATGTTTTAGATGGTGCATCACCTAGATTTGAGAGGAGGAGAGGGTGCCCATAGTAATAGTAGTGACACTGATTATTATTTTTGATGCCTTGCTGTGGGCCAGATATGTACCAGACTCTGTTTAAGCAATTCTCAAAACAGTTATCTGTGATTCAATTCACAGATGAGGCCACCGAATTTCAGCAAATGGAAAGTACTTGCCCATGTCCACATAGGGAGCAGGCAGCACCTCTGGGGAGCAGATTTGTTGGACTCACAATGCAGCTTTTCCCACAGTATCACAGTGGCTCCGTATCTTAGATGACTGGAGATGTTTCTCCCCAGTAACCACAGCTACACAAGGGGGCTGGCTGGGGTTGTTCTTTGGAGAAATATGGTAGAGTCAAAAGAACTTCAAGACTACAATGATGCATTCTGCACTCAGATGATCATGTGGGAACCAATGTCTCTCTGACCTGTTAGGCAGACACTGAGCTCCAAGAGGAGAAGAGTCAGCACTCTGAGGGAACCAGAAGTACACTTGGGTGCCTGCAACAAAAATGCTGTAACAGTGAGGTGCAGAAAAAAATGGGAGAAAGTAGAGTATAAATATGCCAGTGGTATACACTGCTACATAATGGCATTTCTTGAAAGAGCCCTTGATGCAAAGTATTATAGGATGGCGATTTCATGCTGGGAAATAGCTCATGCAGACTCATTTTGTATTGAAAGAAAAGAAAATGAAAATAGAATCCTAAAGCAATGGATTATTATGACAGATTTGAGATTGAGCTCCTAGTCAAACATTTTGCAAAAATGAGTTTGAAGCTAGATAATACTGGGATAAAATCGTGGATTTGCATTTGTTAACTGTGAAATCTTGGGAAAGTGACTTCACCTGTCTGGGCCTCCTCTTCAGCTTGTGGATGTAGGTAATGTCACTCACTTTTACAGCACAGATGGGAGCTGGATATTTACAAACTGCTCAACCCTTGCCTATTAGCTTGTCTACTAAGTGGGTACACGTTTGACTCTTCTTTCCTCCTTTGGGAAGCCCATCTGGAAATCCAGGCTCTAACCTTTATTTGAGTACCTAAAATTTAGTTTTAACTTTTCTAGACCCTCAGCTACCCTCAACAAGGAAGTGTGGTGAAAGTCCTCTTCCCTATGCCTCACTACTCATCTTTTATTCCTGGGTCCTGTACCCTAGGCTACACACTGTCCAGTCTGCCCAAGCCTGCCCAAATGCTGCTCCAGCTCCCTGTCATCGTCCTGCCAGAGGTGCTCCCTAGCGTCAAGATCAGCTGGCTCTAGTGACCAGATGGGAACAAATTTCTGTTCAAAAAAAACTCAGTCATGAAAGCCCTCAGCATTTCTGTTGAATCTCTGTGTAACTGGACTTGATAAAATCAAACATGGCCATACTGTGTACTTGATTAAACACTTCCTCATTGCCATAAATCCAAAATCTTTAGCCAAGCCTACAGAACACAATTTATGACATCCTCTGTTAATTCTCTTATTAACCTTCTTGTGGCCTATCACAACCATTACCGTGTATGCTCTTCCTTCCAGCCGGATTCCTAGCAGTTTGCGCTAGGAATCATGTCTCCCATTTCCTTCAACACTGCCTTCCTTGTCTATTCTTCATGAATTGGTTTGGCTGTTGTCTAAGACATGATCCTTGATTCCTGAACTTTGTTCAGAGTCCTTCTTGTGTGCATATCTAAGCCTGTCTTTTAAGACTGACCACCATTAGTTGGCTTTACTGTGTCTTTGCTGATAAACTGTGAGCATTCTGAGAGTGAGACTGCCTTTGTGCTCTTGTAGCCAGCAACTAGTTCCCTAGTGTCCGAGGAGAACCCAGTGAGTTCTTACAGATTAGAAGCATGAAAAGAACCAAAGGATGCCAGGGGACACAGTTGGTGAATGACAGCCACATACCCAAGTAGACTATAGGCTCAAGAACACACATCCTCTGAAGAAAAAAAAGCAAGAGTGATGATTTCTGCAAGCTTTCTGTGAGAGTTCCCAAAAGATCCCAGCATCTGGAGTTGACAGCACATGGTCCAAGAATATTTGACCACCCTGGAAAAGCAAGACTCTCTTCTCAGAATTGCCTGGGCACCCCCTTATGCCCTCATTATACTCCCAGACCACACAGTATGAAAATGGAGTGTCACATTTTTTGGTCTGTGCTGTGTGTTGGTCTTCTCTAAAGTTGAAGAAGACAGCATTCTCTAAGCACAAAGAACGCACCCAGACCCACTGATCAAGAAAGTATTTTTAAACCAAAAAGCTTGAGAAGAGTTAAGCAGCCTGGAAGCTTTCAGGGATCTGTGGCAAATAGGATTCAGCAGAGACCTCCCAGGATGTAGGACTTGTCCCAGACAGAAATCAAAGTTGTTCCAGGTCTGGTAAAGGTTTCTAAGGGCTTAACTAATTATTAAAGATCTATGTATAGTGGGTCCCTCGTATTGACACTAAGACTCCCAGGGTCTGTTCCTATGTGGGAACTACAAAGACAGAGTGCTTTGTCACACGCAATGGACAATTTTGGTAAATACAGGCTTAGTCACAAGAGCACTACTGGAATCACTGAGTTACAGCTGTGACATGGCTGTGTCATTAATAATTGTCTCTCACATATCTCTAAAATACAGACCCACTGAAACTATGTTCCTTGGGGACCATAAATCAGAACAGCAGATCCAACAGCAGATTGATGTAGCACAGCAGTTGAGAGGGTTGTCTCTGGGTTTGAATGTTTGGATTAAATCCTGGCTCCTACAGCCACATGTTACTAGTTTGCTTGCATTCCATGCCTCAGTTTCCACATCTATAAAATGGAAATGATAAGAAGATACGTGCACAAAAGCAAGGATTCAATAGAGTGAAGATTTGCTGTAAAACCCTTGCAAGCTCTTGGCACACAGTCAAAGGAAGGTCTTCACTGCCACTCAGGAAATGGGACTGTCATTGATAGCCTAGGCACACAGTCGCTAAGAACTAGGACAGAATCCTTGCAGAAATGTTTGTCCTTGCAACATTCCGAAAGAATCCCAAAGCTTAGACTGTAAGATGATTACTGACTTAGATTTGTTCTCCATTTTAATCAGCACATATTTACTGAAATTATGTGCCTTGCTAGTGCTAAGCTTTTAGACTACAAAGGACAAAAAGGAACAGTCTCAGGCCTCTGAACCCACTGATGACTAGGAGAGTCGGTCCCAAAAAGATATTGCAGAAGAATCTCTGGTTGCTGATAGTATGATTGGTCAGTCATGTGAGAGAAGAGGGACAGGGTGGGGGGTGCTTTGGACAAACAGTGAAGGGGTCCCAGGTGCAAGGACACCCTGAAGAGAATAAGATGGAGTTAACAAGCTAGAGAAGGCAGAGAAATGCAAGAAGCACAGCTAATGCCAAGGCTCAGAGATGCTGTGCCATTGAGAACTTCCAGAATGCCTTGGAGATAGGAGAATAATTCACTGGCTAGAGAGGAGGGTGGGAGGTGAATGATGGAGCTGGAGCGTGATGTGGTAAGGCCTGGTGGAGAAAATCCAGCAGCTAAGCACAGTTATCAACCTCATCACTGTCATGTTCTGGCCAGAGTGACTGTTGTGAGGGGTTGCCCTGGGCACTGTAAGATGTTCCGCCCTGGTTTCTATTCATGAGACCCCAATTGCCCCCTGTCTTCCCTACCACCCAACCCACTGTAACAACAAAAATGTCTCCAGACTATCATCAAAAGTCCCTAGGGGTTGAGAGCACTCTTTCCCCTCCTCCATGTTGTCCTAAACCAAGAATTTTAAACTTTTGAGGGTTAGAAGTTCCAAAAGTGAAATAATGTGGTCAGATGTGCATTTAATTTAGACTTTTTGGATTAGAAGGACAGCACAAAGAGCTGATCTAGTTCCAAGCCATGACAATAGTCTAGGAAAGGAATTTTAAATAAGAATGGAAATGCTACTGAAGGGATGCATATGATTAATAGCTAGCATATATGCCAGTAAATATAATAGTTGCATGTATGATATTCATATATATACATGATATAAGACATCTTTTCCAAGAATATGAAAATTTTTGAATTGCTCATAATTCCTCAGAGAAATTATAAACATCCCTTTTAATCTTTAAAATTGTTAATACTACTTTACAAACATTAATTTAGGAAATTCTCACAAAAGCTCCTAAGTTAAACTTGATACTCCAAATAAGGAAAGGAAGGGTTAAGGAGTTAATGATTTACATGAAGCCACACAGCCAGTAAGCTGTAGAGTGTGGACACATTTCTGGAGGCCAAATCCCTTTCTCCTCCACTAAATCATGAAAGATCTTTCATAAACATAAGGCTCACAGTAATCTAACTCACTGCAATCAGTTCAATCTGGGACATGTTAAAATTGACTCCATCTAGTTTTTCAAACAGTGGATCTCCAAGCAAATGATCTCATAAAAGTGCATTGGGAAGAGAACCACAAAAAGTTCTGGGAAATTCTGAATGGCTTGTGTGCTTTCTTTCTTTTCACCCTTTTTGTTATGGTGTTACTAAACATTATTCTCTCTTCAACAGTCAAGGTTTTTGTAACTGGAGCTCCCCAGCCCCAGCTGAAATAATGACCTCATGTCACGCTTTTCCCCAGAAACTTCAGGTGTCTGTGAACTTGATGCCTGTGGTCCATGTGCAATGGTCACACAAGGTCACTCAAGGCAGAAAAGTTCAAACCCTTCAATTTGCTTGAATTTCATTTATTGCCGATGAATCTTTCTATTTTTTATCTTCAAAAGGAGTAAGTGCACTTTAAAAAATCATTTAATTTTATTTTTAATTGGTAAATAACAAATGCATATATTAATGGGGCACAGTGTGATGTTTTGATATGTTTTCTAATTCAATGAGTAAGTCAACCTAATTAAATGCATCCCCTCACAAAATTGCTATTTGTATGACGCAAACATTTAAAGTCTCTCCTTTTAGCATTTAAAAATATACAATGCATTATTTATTGTGGTAATAGTCTATGCAATACATAGCTAAAACTCATTTCTCCTAACTGACTAAAACTTTGCACCTTTTGACCAACATCTTTTCTCTCCTTAGCTACCCCTCCTCTCCTGGCCTCTGTTTACTACCATTCTAATTTCTGAATCAATGATTCAACTTTTTTAAATTCCACATGTAAGTAAGATCATGTGGCATGGGTCTTTTTATGTCCAGTTTTCACCTAATGTCCTCCAGATTCATCCATGTTATAAATGACAGGATTTCCTTTTTAAAAGTTGAGTTGTATTTCATTGCATTATATATTCCACATTTTCTTTATTCTTTCATCCGATGACACTTAAGTTGCTTCCATACCTTAGCTATTGCAAATAATGCTGCCATGGACATGTGAATATATACATCTCTTTAGCATACTGATTTCAATTCATTTGCATTTATACCCAGAAGTGGAATTATTGGACTGCACAGCAATTTTATTTTTAGTGTTCTGAGGAATTTCCATGATGGCTGTAACTTTTTTGCTTGGTGCAAAGTTTGCAGTTGATAAATCTGTCTAAATGTTGTTAACAGGTCAAATGCACCTGGGGGCTAAACATGATTTTGCCAGACTCAGGGAAAAAACGTGTGCTTTCCTCAGTTGAGTCCTCACCTCGTTTGTTACACTGTTTGAAAGTCTTGGCAGGTATCTGTACCCACCCCCAATTCAACCCGGGCTTTAAATCTTGCCCCCATTTACAGAGCAATTCTGGGAGAAAATGAGTTGGATGGAATATCAGTACTGTTCTGCATCCTGGGCAAGAAACAGAAATGGGACAGGAAATGTTCAGGCTACACAGTTCTTTTTCTCTTTTAAATAAATTTCCCTGAGAATTGTATAGAAAGTCAGAGGCTAAGCTGGTCACAGGCAGTTGAAAGAAATGAGCACTTATCCAGAGCTTATTACGGAGTGGTATTTGTGCTTTGCCTGCCTGTATCATTAATTCTAACCATAATCCTGTGAGGAAATCATTCATTTACCGTCATTTTCTAAAAAGAATGATGGAAAGACAGAAAACTCAAACCATTTGTCTAAGACCAGTCAGCAAGGGACAGCAGAACTGGCAGTATTCACCCCTTATTTGGCCATCTGTTGAGTGTCCACTATTGCCAAGCACTTTCTGGGCACCAAAGGTACATCTATGACTGCAACACATGACACCCTGTGTCCTCACAGTGCACCAGGTGGGGAGATGGACAACACCACAACAAATGCAGAGGTATATCCTATGTTAAGTGCGCAACTGCTGCAGTGATCACTGATGCTATTCACCAACTATTTCCCAAGCTTGGCTTTCCAGGGGTCTAGCTTTGGTGAATGAGTGGTAAGTGGTATCATGACTAGAGCATGTAATAGTTTAAAACTCTCCAGGGCACCCAGACTACCTACTATGATGGTCAAGCATCCAGACAGTGGTCACTTCATCAACCTGGATCGCAGATAAAAACCAGAGTCATCTAGGGGATGCAGGGACAAGATTACATGCAAGAGAAAGGTTTGACTGCTACTGGTATAAGTAAGGACTATTTCACACAGAGCAATGCAGAAAGGGCTACTGTGAAGTTTTGTTCTGGAGCTTGACTGTACACATAGCCTGGAGCCCAAAGCCAATGAAATGGTATCTAAGGTGGTAAATCTCATTATAGAAAGGAGTATGGTACAGTGGAAAACATACAGATGAGTCCTGTAGACATGGATTCAAATTCTGACTGTACTGCTAACCAGTTGAACAAAAGGTTTGAAATAATTAACACTAAAAGCTCGGTTTACTTGCAAAGTACAAGTAAGAGATTCCTGTTCAAAGGATCATTATACACAGGCCCAAAGCAGACAGACCTATGAAAAGACAGTGGTTGGGCCAGTGTCAAATTAAGTATCAGTGTCCCTGTTGCTCCTATTTCCTTACCTGAGTGAGCTTCCTTAGACACGCTTTCCTTAGGATTGTAAGTTTCACGTTATTTGGGCTACAGAATGTCTTTTTCTCAAACTGCTCTAATTATACTGCCTTCCTCCCTGTAAAACCTGGTTCTTGTTTTCCTCACTTTGGTTTCTTTGCTCCACTTAGTTTGTGTGCTTTTTTGCTGCTTTTCATTTCTCTCCAAAAAATTACTTATTCATTGTGCAACAGTTTCAAATTGAACATCCTCTTCAGGATTGGTTTTATATTTTATAACAAATAAGCATTGCATATTACTTCCTGTAGCAACCTCTTCGTCACCTCTTCCTGTTTCTCTCTTTCCAAAGAAATGTGAAGAAGAAAATTTCCTAGAAGGCTTCTTCTGTATCGTACCCTCTCCTCTCCTCTCCTCTCCTGGGATGCTGTCTGTTGACTGAAGCATATAAATGGGTTAAGTAGATTTATGTCTTCATGTTCTGTTTCCTGCATAATTTATGTTTTTCATGACCCATCTATAAAAAAAAGAAAACAAGCACTTTCCTTGTTCACAGAGTAAAATCAATTATCCTTCCCTCTAAAATGAAATCATATGTATTTATTTGATAGGAAATCTTCAAAGAAACAAATATGATTGTCCAAAATATTCAAGCTATTTTCCCAACCTTCCAGTGTCTGGATCAAGGTTAACTAAAAGTGTATTTTCTGCTACAGACATGAGATATCAAATACTAACAAGACCTGGTCCTTCCCTCAATGAATTCAGTGTCCAGATGTAAAACCAAATAGAGCACGTTGAAGCACAGGGTGAATCACGCAGTGGTAAGAAAACAAATGTCCAAGGTATCCCAGGAAGGTCTGATTCATGAAATGGGGCTGGAAGTTCTGCAAAAAGGGCAGGGGCATGAGTGAGGCTCAGGGGAGCCTGAGATGGGAGGTAAGAGTGTCCCTTGTTCGTCCAGGCTTATTGATAAAAGCTGTGGTTCCGTGGGAGGAAAAAGTGTGGACAATTTCTTGTTTTCCCCATGAAAAGGTGGGTTATTAAACTTTGGATTTGGAGACTGACTCCACAGTGAATTTAGATTGGTTCTAACACAGAAATAGGAAAGAGGAAGAAGCAAAAGAATGGACTTCAAAGGTGCCTACACATTATCTCATTTGATTTTCACAACACCCCAGCAAGTACCTGCTTTATCAGAAGCTATAATTGCACTTATTTTATACATGAACGGACTAAGGTGTATAAAGATTACTAGGGAGAAATCTCTGTTCTTCATCCCAACAAGACTGGCATTTTGAGATTAGCAATGTGTCTGGGGCCAGCAGTCTCTGCATGTATCACTCTGGGCTGGGATGTATGCCCACTGGATGGTCTAAGAATCATGCTAAAGCTTTTTTCAGTGCTGGTTGAGAAGCCAAAACGACATGTCCTTACCCTATGGTGTTATTTTCCTGCTAATTTGTCTATTCCATTGGCTTTTGTGACTATAGCTTCTAGAAGCAATAGAAGCTATTCTAAATGAACCAATAGTAGCTGCAAGAAAGATGAATTCTCAATAAAGTATACAATTATCAAAGATGGTATATCCTTTCCCAAAGTTCTAAAGCCTCTCTTTCTTATTGCTTAAGATTTCAATGTTACTATATGGAAGTTTAGATCCCCGATCATCACGACTGGATGAACAGGGTTTGCATAAAAGACATGCAGTACTCATGAAGCTTTGTTTTAGAATATAGAGAGTTATGAAAGGATCAGATTAAGCCGTCATACCTGTCTTAGTTACTTTTCACTCTTGTTGTTGAGACAAAATACCCGATGCCCACCATGAAAGAAGGAAAGTCCATACTCAGTTGGCTCTAAGACAGGGTGGCATGGTGGGGCCACAGTTCATGGCTGCTGCAAACAGCAAGGTGGAAACCGGCAACAGAGACACACCTTCTTCCTTCCAGTTACATCATATCCTGGCTCCACCCCTGGGCGGGTGAAACATTTACACCACCAATCCAAGCGCTAGACAACGAACCAATCACAAATGCTAGATTTGGTCACGCCCATAATTCCATGATGCTTGGGGGCCTCTGGCATAAACTATGACAATATCTTTACCAATAGTCCACATTTCCCTCTGACAAGGAAGGGAGATGGTTCTTCTGTGGCTCCAATCAGCTCCCACCAAAGAGCAGCTTCTTCAAAAGCATCAGAAGTGGAGTATACTGTGTGCACATTTAAGCGCGCAAAGCCTACTAATTGCCTGGGAAAAAGGGATCCATTCACCCTTGCTTTTTGCCAGTCTGAATGACTTTAGCCAGTCAGGAGGAGTTTACCAATGAACTCGGTCTTTTTCTCAGGCTTATATTTTCTTTCTTTCTTTGTTTCATTTTGTTTGTTTTTTTAGAAGGAGCCCTCTCTCTATCCCAGACTGACCTTGAACTTGGTATCCTCCTTCGTGAGCCTGCCCAGTCCAGAGTTACAGGTGCACACCATTACTCCTAGCTAGAGAGTAATAGTTATAATGAAACGTTTTTATAATTAATTTAAAAACTGAGTATAGTGTGGTGTCACATTTTTAAGAAGCACACATATATATCACGTATACAAAGAATTGGGGGAGGATAGATAACTATACTGTTAATCTCTATTAGTTCATCAAAAAATAGTATTGTCCCTGTTTGACTGATCACTTTTGTGTCTAGATATTGTAACCTGAACAACTTCTAAGAAAACAATATGCAATATATTAACTGGTGTTAATTCCCTTTTTTTTTGAAATTCTGTACCATTTCTGTCTTTCTTCTATTTTGCTTTTTAAAAAAAAAGTTAAAAGTTTTTTTAAAACATTTTTTAAAATTTCAGGCCTATATTTTCAAAAAGAAAATTAATTATTGGTGATTTGGCTTTGTGCAACTCCATCAAGTCCTGTCACCAGGTAAGAAGGATTGATAAAGACCAAAACAACATGGATTTGGGGCAGGATCAGAGCATCTGGACAAGAACATGATTCTCCAAAAATTACTCAAAACCGTCTTTCCAGATCACATGAGATAGAGTTGCCTGCTTAACTGGAAGAAAGTCAGATATGCAGCTGAAGATCAACTATTCAACCAGTTTGCAGGGGTAGGCTTCCAAGGAGACAGGTAACTTACAGAAAGGTGTGAGGGATCTTTGTAGGAGGGACTGTAATTTCTTTTCACAGGTTAGCCTTACGCAGGCCCTGTTTTATCACACTTGATGTAACTCTCTTGCTTTTGTTTTTTCCTTGGAAATTATTATACAGGTTTAGTGGCTTCCATCCACACTGTGTTTAGACAGCGTGATTCCTTGGCTCAAGATGATTCGCTGGAGTTCCTTTTGTTGCCTGGCACTTTAAGTCTTCTTTTGTCCCCTTGGCAACCACTTAAGATAGAGTAGAAAAATGCCAATGACCAGTCACACAACACATGACAGAGGGTAGCTTTTCCAGAATAGGAAAGAGTGACAAATTCACGTTGCTTTCTGCCACATGCTGTGGGATTGAAGAGTGATCCTGGTTCTTGCTGCTGGATCCTAATGTGCTGTAGTTATAAACTATAGTGCTCTTCTCCTTTCAAAGTGCTATTAGGTTGTAGCTTCACATGCAGAAGGGTCCTGAATTTGGATTTTCTTCACAAGATCAAAGGTCCTTCTTTCATGTAAGTGTAACGGGAACAGGATCGAAATCAAGACCACCGTCCTGAACTCTTGTTTTGCTGGAGGGTTGTTTTCTTTTGGCGTTAATCTCAGGGCAGTCTTACCTGTCTGAAAAGACCAAAAGAATCTTGTTGGAAATGCTATTTTCCTTCCTGACTGACTATGGTGCTGCTTGTGGTTATAAGGCTTCACGCTCCCTGTCAATCTCCATTTCAAATTGAAACTGTAGATTCTAGTTCCTCTTCACCAGCACCTTAAAGTGACATGAAATGCATCATTAGCTTGACCCTTCTCTTAGCCCTTAAAGCAGAAAGTCACACTCTTGCAATTTTTACTTCTCATGACAGTAGCATTCTTTTCCTTCTATAAAATATCCTGCTTTAAATTTATGTGGTCCTCTCTGATAGTGCAAAGTAACCTTTTATTCTTAGATAATTTAGGAAAAGAATCATGGTCTAGAAGCTCTTTCTTCTTTGTCAAAATGAAGACAGCTCGAAGGGCCATAAAGCTGGACGTTGAAAGTAAGTTCCTCTGACCCTTCAAGGATAATGGCCTTGGGAGCTAAGGGTGGCCCCAAGGTAGGCCTTGACTAAACTAAATTAACTTTGGTCTAAAACTGTCTTTGGTAAAGTCTCTCTCTAAATGGTCTCCATATATAGTGAACTGTACTCCAGCTGGATGTGTAAGCAAGTTGTAACCTAAGCTAAGAGAATATTCTTGTAACCCAGCAACTGAATCTGAGCCAATCACAGCACTCAAATTTTAGCCAATCATAGGCTGTCAACAGATCATACCATGTTCCTATAACCAAATGCCAACTGTAGCCAATCAGGATGTTTCTGTGTGTCATTTCTTTTCCTCTGACATAAAAATAACCTGCACATGTGGTAGGGTGAAGAATTCTGAACCAACTTTGGTCTGGAATGCTGCCCAGTTCTAGGGCCCTTTTCTTGCTCAAATAAACTTTGTTACATTTAACTCATCTCAGATTTTCCTTCAATACCATCAACTTTTATCTATCCCCTGAGGGCCAAAACACACCTCCCAAGAACCTTCAGGTACCAATGAAGTCTCATGACATTTGTGTTGCTGTTTTGTGTCTTAATTTGTTTAATGTGATATCTCTGGGGTGGATTGGTAAACTGTAGTGTATTCATTTATCAACCAAGTCTGCTTGGAAATTTCAATGAAAATATTTCTGTAGTGAATGATATATATAAACCTACAATCTGTCATGAGGACCCATTTGATTTGTCGTTGTTTCTCCCGTGGCTGTTGTAATGCTTTCCATTTGTGAAGAAAGTTTTCATAATTTTTCTGTGTACATTTTCCCATTGTTCTTTTTTGACAATGACGCCAACATGACGTTGAAGTCTCATAAACAGAGTTTATAGCTCCGCTTGCCTCTTGGCAAAGTAAATATTTATTGTGATTTCCTTATCAGCAACATTTTGGAGGAAGAATGGGTTGCTTTAAAAACAAATTAAGTTAAATTATTTGCTCCAGAAATATAGCCAGGACTAACCATGAAGTCTTGAGTAAGCCTAATTCTATTCGACAAGCCGGCTGCTTTATGTGATTGGATTAGTAAACCAGATCATATACCCATATATCCAATTTGTTTCTGGAGCAAGGTTTCAACTTTTCATTTTATAGATGGGAGGACAAAGGTCACAGTAAGATAGAAGCATACCCAAAGTCATGTGGAAGGTGAGGGGCTGGGCTGCAAAGAGAAGCAAGGCCCCTTGCTTCTTTATCCTCTTCTCCAGGAAGTTTGCGGCCATTTCCTTTTTTTCCCCACACTCAGCACTACTTAACTGTCCTTAACTGAGTAATCACAGAAACTTAAAGCGACATCCATTAAACATAGTTTTGGATTCCCAGGGATACATATTCTTGCAGGCTCCTCATGGGCGTAGACTCTTTAAAAATATGGTACCAGAAAAGCAAATCTGCTCAATTGAGGGCACCATAGTAGAATAAAATAGCTTTGACTTTGAAATCGGAACAATGTGGGTCTTAAACTTGGCTTATTTCTAACTAGCTGCATGACCTTGACAATGCTATTACTGAACCCCTGGGGTTTAAATTGTTATCTGACCTAAAGAGATGTTCCATATACACACTTCGGCATCTCCTTTCAGTCCATGACAGTGTGTAGCAGGTGAGCTGGTAGAACATATTGTAAATTAAAAACAGAAAAATGATCATTAAATGTGAAGAAAGCCCCTTAAAGTGAAATAACTCTTCATGTGTTACTCCCAATAGCCAATATGTTCATACAATAATGTAATATTGTTTCAATCTATAAAAGTGGCAAGAGATGACACTTTTCCTGCACCTTATATCTTATCTACCATGGGTGGGGCACTCTTAATCTTACCCAAAACTAGCAGTTTCTCAAATCCTTGTAATAATCTTATAGTGGCCTCCCCTCCTCCACCATGCCCCCACTAAAAAACAGTTCTGCCTCATTCCTGATTTTCGGAACTAAACCATCTGAGAAACATCTGATTACTTGGTAGCTACTGATCACATACATATTTAGCTTTTTGTATAAAAACATACTAATATAGGGTAAGTACTATTAGGAAATATAATTTCCTCTGCTACAAAAGCCTTTTTACATGGAAGAATAAAAGAACACTTTTGGTAAGTTGAGAAATGAATTGTTTTTCTTAGAAAACATATATATCTTTCAGCTGTTGATAAAGCATAGCTAATGAAATAAGGTTTTAGCAAATTATAACTGAATCATAATTTTTGAAGCATAAACTCCATAATAATTTTGTGTATTCCTTTACCTGAGACATTTTATAACTTCAGTAATTTTGTAACATTCACATCTGGTAGGCTAGATGGAGCCATAATTGGATCTGTTCAAATGAGGCACGCAAAATTAGCATGTTCTGCCTTGCTAACCCAGGGTACCAACATTAGTGCGACCAACTTGCAAGTAAACGGCACCCAGGAACTGAAGGTTTCTGTGCTCTTCAGCCTTGCGCCTCTCAACATCATGAAGAAGAATTCATGATAATAGTAGGATCATTCCTATCTGACCCAGAACAGGGGTCCCATAATACAAATCTGCTCCAAGTCTCCAGGAACAAAAGACGATTCTTTTCTTCCATCACTTTACATGGACGCAGATCTCCAAGTCATTGTAGATAGTACAGTTTAACGTTAAAACTTCTACTCACCATTTCACTGTTTTGCTAGAATCAACTCTCTGAGACTCTGTCCAATTTTCCTGTCACTTCTAAGTTATAACAAGTGAGTCTTTACAGTTGAATGACTATTATATTAAATTGAAACAGTCTGTACATATGATGATTTGATATGAATAAATAGGCCATTTTCTCTGATCAAGTGTGTGTGAGTATTCAAATGTCTTTAGGATGAAAAAGGTGTATTGAATGAATACACTTACCCACATAAATTCCTGTGTCAAGTTCCATACTGCCTAATGCCAGTTTTCAAGGACAATTCTCCAGTGCCAGTCTCCAATTGCATATTGTTAATGCATGCCATTAAGATTAATCTCTGCATTAGCTGTCAGTTCTTATTCACAGACACAATTTTCTTTGCTCTAGTTAACTTTAGTTATGAAATCTTCTAATTCTAAAACCCATATATCACTTTAAATGGACTTCATTTGGGGATTTGTTGTGTGAGGTGGTTAAAACAAATATGAATGCACAAACCAATCCATATAAGTGAAATCTGCTTATCTTGTAAGTTCATTAAAGGAAGTATGGTCTCGGCATTTTATCACACAAAAAGAATTGTGGTGGCATTCTTAGTCACATGGAGATATTATAAGAGAAGAAAATGATCATTGAACACCTGTCATATATGGCCATTGTGTTTCCTTATAGATTTACAGACACCGATTCATTTATAAGAATACATAGCAACATCATAGATGCTATGGCTTGTGCCCTAATGTCACCCCAAAGCCTCATGAGATCATAGGGCTTTTCGGAGGTAACTGGATATAGGATATGATGCTGGGATCAAAAGTGTCTGAACACTAAATTAGTCCACTGATTGCTTTGGCACAGTTCTGGGTAAGATTAAGAGTGCCCCACCCATGGTAGATAAGGTATAAGGTGCAGGAAAAGGGTTATCTCTTGCCACTTGTTGCTGATCTCTTGTCTCTTGTCATTTGCTGCCTTTTCCTGGCATGTACTGTTTCTCCTCTGCCATGACCCTCTGCCATGCCACCCTGCCTTGGAGCCAGCCAACTATGAACTGAAATTTCTACAAACTGTGAGCCAAATAAACCATTAACTTTAGGTGCTGGTATGTCAGTAACAAGAAAAGTAAGACAGAATTCATATTTTCCCATAACCAATAAGAAATACAAGTCTTAGAGAGATAAAGTAGCTTATGTCTCTAGGATTTTAAGCACAGTGGCTAAAAGCAAAAAGCAAGCAAACAAAAACTCGGGGATGCTCTTATAGCTTCAATACGTAGAAAAAAGTCAGGAGTTTTCAATGTTTTCTTACCTTCCTTACTAAAACCCATAGAATTATGGCCTGTGAGTTCACACAATTTAGTCCAGAATGCTAAATTTATCTCATCCCTAGATTATGTCCAGCTCTGAAGGATGTGAAGAATGAGTCAGCTGATCTACTAGAATATGTTTCTGTCACTTTCATTTCAGTTGTTACTCATTAACTGAATAATGACGAGGCTTTGTTCTTCCCGTGTCATCATTGTCATCTCCATCAAACAGGTGACTGTGGGTAGGAATTTTCACTAGTGTGCTTAAGGATCTATTTTACAATTTACATTTCTTAGAGAACTTCATCTCTTTACACTCAGTGAAGATAGATATTCTTAGGTTCAAGTCTTACAGAAATTCAACAGTGAACATCTTAACTATAATGCCTAACTGTGACTCTTCTTACCTGGAGGAAGAGTTTGCTTAGCTCTTAGCAAGGGTGGCACAAAATTGGAATCAGGAGAGATCAGCGGTATCATTAAGTCTTACCCAAGGATATAAAGTCAAAGGCATCAACATAACAAGTTTATCAGCATGAGATCTGGCATAATATATTCAATTAGATAAGTAAAGAAATGAAGATGCATAGCTTTAGCATATAAAATCTCTCTTTAAAAAAATCTTAATTCCCCCTTTGCTTAAGATACCAAGGTGAGCACATCTATATAATTTTTCTTTGTTCAAGTATTCTACTTAAATATCATTAGACATTGTTGATACTGTTTATCCATCTGAAAGACTATTGAGTTTAATGCATAAATACACAAGAACTACAAAAAGAAAGAGGAAGTAACATCAACAACAGCAAATGACAGTATGAGTAGTAATAGGTTAACAGTTACCAAAATAGAAGAAGATACAATTCCAAAACAACAATAACCAAAAAACAATGCCATACATTTGAAAAGAAGAAACAGTTTTTATGTGAAGAGCATAGTTTTTATTCAGAAGTTCTGTTGAATCATTGTTTTAAACATAGATTTTGAAACCAAAAGAAAATTGAATAATGTCTTTAAAATTCTGAAGGAAAAAGATGTCCTATCATGAAGACTATACCAACTAAGCTATCAGTTACATGCAATGGTATAATGAAGCCATACTCAAGCCTATAATATTTTTTAAAAAATAATTTCTCATATAAATTTCTTAAGAAAACTACTAGGGAATATGCTCCTTCAAAAAAAGAGAGTAAACCAAAGAGAACACACAAGTTCCAGTTAACAGTGAAACCAACACAGCACGATTCCACTCCTGTGAGGTATCTAAAATAGTCAAATTCACAGGCATATAAAGGCGGTAATGTGGCCTAGCAGCAAGGAGAATAGGGAGTTATGCTCAATAGGTACAAAGTTTCACTTTCACAAAATGAAGAAACTCTAGAAATGCTCTCTACAACACTATGTCTATTAACAATTCTTATTACAAATTTAAAATTTAGGGAAGCTCTCCTACTAAGTGTTCTCGCAATAAAAATAGCAATGGAAACAAGTAGTGAAAACCAGTAAAAGTACTTGAAATAATTTTTCTATAATAGTGAAAATGCAGCAAGAACACTTAAAATGATTTTCACAAATCAAGAAGTAGTAGTGTAAGCTTGATTTAAGTACACGAAGACATGCTAAAATGGTCTAAGTGTTGTCAGTGGATACACCTAGGACAAAGAATTTTGGAATGACAGAGAAATACTAGTCTTCATAGAAACGTGCACATTCATAGATTTGATGCAATAGAACTCTATCTTATAAGATGAAATATGTTGCATTCTGGATTCCAAAGAGGAAAGCAGGGCCAGCCTCTGACTGGTGCTCATCTCAGCACTGAAAGAATTTTACTGTGAAGTCTGCCACAGGAAGTGCCTTTGAGTGAAGGAGAGGGAAACACATAGGAACAAAGTGGGAATAATTTCTAGGGTGTAGAAGGTGCTGAGGTCTGTCTGGGAGGTCCTATATGTGATGTCCAGTCACTGGGGCTGCTGGGTTAGGCAAAGATTTTAGACTCAAACTTTCAACAGAAGGTACAAAGCTGCCCAAAGCAGGTACTGTTGGCTTGGACAGTAAGAACATCAGTAGTACTTGTGAAAACCTCAGGAAATGGATCCAAGCCCAGGTCTCTAGCTCCACTTACTGTTTTAATATTTCTTTGGGACTCTATAAGTTACAAATGCACTCTAGAGTAATAATAACATTTTTGTTATTTATAATAGCAAACAAAAAGGCCTGAATAGCTTTTATTCACTGGCTCATAAGTCTATTTTACTAGAAATGATTCATATATATATATATATATATATATATATATATAATTCCAGACTATTTTATCTTTGAATCTTTTTATGTAGGGCTACAGAGCATACCACAAGTCTTGCTTTATCTCTTCTTCACCAAATAGAATAATAAAATCAAAGACTATCAAGCCCTGAGTACACCTTGATTATTCATCAAATGTTCCACTTTTGTGAACTTGGAGTTTGCAGTGCTTTCCTGGCTTCCCAGATTGTCTTGTCCCCACTCTCTGCGGGAGCTGCTGCTTCTCACTGCAGCTTGCATGTCACCACACTCCTAGGTCTTCTAGTGGCAGGGTCCCTCCATCTCCATAAGTCCTCTGTCACTGTCCTACTGAGTCCCTAGTGTGTTAGACAAGCTGTGATTATTTTATGCATCCACTCAACTGTTTTTTTTTTTACTCTTTCTCCCTACTCAAAAGTTACTATATGTAATCAAGGACCTTCTCTTTCCTTTGTACCTGTATCCAGGACAACCGTAGTTGTTCTCTGAGTATTTATGGTCCTTAAAAGGAGAACTGTGTTTCATAGTTGACAAGATTAGGCAATCTTCTGATTTGAAATTGTATTTCAAAGCAGGAAAAATGTCAATAATGGTAGCTGCCTAACTGTTGACTACAAATGTGATTGAGTTCCCTGTTCTTTGCACACAAAGAAGGCAACTGAACTTTCAAGACCACCACAGATAAGAGCTCCAGTGTCTGAGAGCATGCCTAATTTCCACACCTCATATTTACAGTTGGTAATTCATCATGTGGCAAATACTAGTCACTCTACCAATATAGAAATGGAGAGACCAGAGGAAAGATATGACTAAACTTTCACTACCATTTATTTAATATTTATTCTACACAAAGTATTTAGCATATTATATTTAACTTCTCTATAAGTATCCTGAAAGGTAGTGTTTCAATACTATTTTAAGACAAGAAAACAGAGACTCAGAGAAGTAAAATGACTTGTCTAAGAACACACAGCAGATGTGTGTCTAAGTATTAAAGATCAGAACTCAGGTCTGTCACATCTAATGCTGGTGCTCTGTGCACTATAAACTGTTATTTCTAGAGTCAAAATATATAGATTTTTACACCAATAAGATCAAGCCATAATAGTTAATACTGTGTCATTTTAATAATAGCTCTTCATAAGCGGAAAGCAATTTCTTTGTTAGTTTATTGCGAAGAAATTTAAAGAAATATTTTTCTTCATGGAGCAGTTACATAAATTCATATAATGATTCTGAGAATCATGATTTCAGCTTTGAGGCTTTAGCATAAACTGAAAAGGAAAATGATAAAAATGTCTTTGAAGTCATAATACAAAAATACCCAAGCCTTCAAGGAGTTACAGGTTAGCAGGAAAAGATATGAAATGTAAATGAAACTTCATTTACTGTAAGAACAAGGAACAAACGTTCAGAGTAATTTCTTTCCCCCATGAATTTCTAATGATTGGTGATTTCAATGTCAAACAGGGTACTGAAACAGGAGATGGAATAGATCTTAAAATAAGTCAAACCAAATGAAGTGAGAGGAAACAGAGCCATGTAATTACTTGACTTTAGTTTCAAGAACAAAGAATATTTTTTTCTTTAGTCTAAGCAGTAATATTTATGTTTTTGGTCAGGATAAAAAGGTCAAATTTTACCGTAGAGCTATGTCTTCAACAAAACAAAACAAAAAATCTCCCCCTAAAACCTGACAAAAAGATTTTAAAAATCTTAATTTTGAGTTTTCATAATTTCATAATTCTAATAGCTATAGCAAGATAATTTATAGAAGAAACATTTATAGAAAAATCTTCATTCTTCAGAACCTATCCTCAATTATTTATTTGCAATGAAATTGTAGTCACAATTTGTTTTTGTAATTCTAATTAGAAAATGTATGCTTATTACTTGAACTCACCCTCCAATCTGGCTGAGGCCCAAGACACATTGAGAGGAAACTGATCTATATGCTAACATAAAATGTATGCTAATATAAGATGTATGCTTATTACTTGAAACTTGAAAATAAGAGAGAAAATCTTCCTAAACCATGACAGTTTTCATAGAAGCCAAAGTCTGTTAATCTACGACATGATCATGTATATTTTATTCTCAATTCTAGAATGTTCATCATCTTTTCTATTTTGTGCTTTGTGTGATGATTAGGATTTCTAAGATTATATAAATGTTATATAATTACTATTTGTAATTGGTGCTTTTTTTAGATATATGATTGTATCTGATTTGATTCATATGTCTTTGTAAATGTTTCATACATACTTTTGGGAGTGGTTCTCTGGATGCTATCTTCATACTGGCTTTAAAAATCATGTCACTGTTCAACATCAATGGTCATTTAGGAAATGCAAGTTAAAACAACAGAGATCCCATCTCACCTCAGAAAAAAGGGCAGCGATCAAGAAATCAACTAGCAACAAATGCTTGAGGAGCTGTGAGGAAAAAGGAACCCTTCTCCACTGTTGGTGGGAGTGTAACCTGGTGCAACCACTGTGGAAATCAGTGTGGAGATTCCTCAAAAAGCTAGGATTCCAGATTCCATTTGACCCAGCTATCCTGCTTCTGGGCATTTTCCCAGAAGAACTGAAAACATCATGCCACAGTGATATATGTGCACACTTGTTTATAGCAGCACAATCTGTAATAGCCAAATCTTGGAAACAGCGCAAGTGCCCATCAATCAAGAAATGGATAAAAATGATGTGATATTTTTATACAATGGAGTACTACTCAGCTATAAAGAAAGATTGCATAGAGACTTTTATAAGTAAATGGATGCGACTTGAGACCATACTCATAAGTGAAATAAATCACACTCACTTGTGTAATTACTGTATTGTCTCCCTAGTGTAAGAAACTGAAAAATTATATATGTCCCAAAATCTACAATGAATTCTGTGTAACAGTAAGAAACTGTTCAAAGAGGAAAAGTAATTTGAATAAGGAAAAGGAGGAAAGAAAGAAGAGAAAAGGAAAAAGACGTAAATTTTGTATAAACTGACTATACTACTAATTGTATTAGTTATTGAAAAGAACAGTTAATACTCATATGTTTAGATCAATTTTACATGTCTATATCTGTTAATCTAAGCAACCGTCTTGATGGTAACAATACAATATTGCAACCAGTGTCAAACTCCTACCATCTTGTTTTGTAAACCTATACCGTTATTGTATTTGGTTACTTGTTGTTTGTCTGTATTGCTTTTCATTTTTTGTTTCTGTGTCTTTTTAATCTTAAATAAAAATAATTAAATAAATAAAAATTAAAAATGAAATAAAAATCATGTCACTCAAATCCATCAGCCACATTCATTTCCCCTAGGTTGTCAGCCACTCACCCTTGCTGACTGTACCCAGCAGGAAACAAATTCAGGAAATGGAAACTTCAATGACTTTACTGAAGCCCCTCATTACTGGTGCTTCTCACAAAATATTTCCTTTTCTGGTTGCTTGACAGCCATCCACATAAAAATCTTCTTCATTCTCTGGTCTTGTAAATCTGTAAAAAGGGGGTTGATTTCACCCTGGCCAACTCTTCTATCCCAAAAGTCTCTTCTTCGACATCATCAGCTTCATCTCATTGCATCATGGACCTCAGCCCTCTACTGAGGGGTGATTTATAACTATCCTAAATGGTGGACAAAGCAGGACTGCCTGCAAAAGGGATCACCGTGTTGATGCTGCTGTGCTCCACGCAGATTCCCAAATCTGACCCTGTCATTCGTGCCATCCTTCAAGCTGCACGAGGTTGTTCTCTCCACACCATGCACTTGAGTATCAAAAGCTCATTGTGAAAGTTGAAAAAAAAATCTGAAAATCTCACTTACTATTTCTTATGCTTTCAGGTCTGTTCCCCTCTAAAATGGTATGAATGCCCTTGAGGAAATGCCACCACAAGGAGATAAAGAGAAAAGCATGAAGGTCGATACTCCAAATCATCAATGCATTCGCTCAGTGACTGTCCATTTCCCCAAGGGTTGTGAGCATCCCAAGGGCAGAATTTGCTCCTGCTGCCTGCTCCAAGTGCTCAGTACCTTTCTGGAACAGGGCAGCCTCAGGAACTCCTCACTAAACAGATGCACATGTGAGCCATGATGATTGCTGACTATCTGATACAGAGCAATTTGGATACAAAAAATGGTATTCTTAATAACTTCCAACAGTGCCACATTTCAATGAAGCAGAAAAGTGTTTTACTTCCATGCAGAATACTAGAGTACTCAGTGTAAACTGCTGAATTAAACAGATTTACGATAGTTCTGCAGAAGTGAAAGTTTACAAGGTGTTTTAAAGAAACTGATATCACAGGGCATATAATTTCCACAAGCATTTAAATGTAAGACTGTGTAATTCCTCTGTATCTGACGGTGACGTAAGTGCAGGCATCCCACACTCAACCCTCCACCCTCAGTCAAGAGGAGTGATCAGTGAACATAAAATTAGGGGAAAGCCAGCATCAGCACTGGAAAATAGGAAGAGTGCCACACATATGCCCAATACGTAAAGGAATGAATGTTTCATATAGATTGATGGTATGAACCAAAAGCACCATTTGGATTCTATTCATCATTGTACCTATGACAAAGAAGGAGTAACAAGGAAGTGACAAGTGACAGGGCCTGGAAAATTCATGTAAGACCAGCTAGCTTGGAGGGATAAAAAGAAAGCTTGGGGAGGACAACCCAAAAACCAGACTCTTGATTCTGCTGCTAGACTTTCTTCTTGAACTAAGAGATCTTTTATGAAGATGCTCACACCAGAAGCCAAAGGCCATTTGAAGAGCTAGAAGCCACTTAAAACAAGGCTAAACTAGGGTTGTTAAGTCCTGAAAAGACACTGCAGATACAAACAAGAAGACCATCTTGAAGATACTGAGTGGAAACGTGTGACACATTCACAGTCAACACACCCACAATAAAAGATAATTAGCAATAGAGAACCACAACAAATTTATTTAATCAAAATTTTATGTCAGGAAAGAGGCTTCAGAAGTGAAAACTCAAAACCCAAGGGGCAAAAGCCTGTTTTTATGCTTAAGTTCAATGAAGAATAGACAGCCATTTGGAAATGGAATTGAACAAAGAGTGGGAACTAAGGGTAATAACAAAGGCAGAAAGCCAGCAAGGACATCCGCCCATTTAGATTACTCATGGCTTCTCTGCATTGCATTTATTCCTCTGCGGTATGTGCAGAATTCCCTTGCAATGAGATCTTGAAAGGAGATAGGAGAGAGTGACCTTTCTAGAGTTTTATTGCTTGCTTTGGAGAAGAATTATTCTAGTTTCTGTGATCTACTTGGGTAAGGAAAATTCTGGTTTCTATAATCCTTTTGGGAGTAGGGGATAAGAAATGGCAGAAAAAGAAAAGAAAAAACTTGCGTCTGAGACATTCAAATCTCCTTTAGTTGAAAATACTCAGCATGCCATTATGTTGTTCTTTGAGGTATCATATTTGGACCATCAAAAATATGAAAATACTTCTTTTGAAATATTCCCTACAATAAATAAGACAGATAATTTGTGTCTCAGAAAAATTTTAGAACCAGCCTCTGATAACAGTCAGTAACAGAAGTAGAAGAGCATAACTGCCCACCCAAAACCAAGTTATGGATTAAGTGGCCCTTGTGGACAGTATTCCTTGTGGGCCCTGCTTCATACCATCAGAGGGTAGCCACGTAAACAGTTCTTGTCATAAGAAAATGAGCAGAAGCAAAGCATCTCTCCTGGGCTAGGGTTTTAGAGATGTATACATGCCTTCATTTTACCACTTCCTTCCTTGGTTGGATGGAGACAGATGACTCAAAATCCTTGGGGAGGAAGGAAAAGGGGGACCCTGAACTTCCAGGTAAAGGGAGGAATTAAGTTCTAATTGCTAGGTTGCATGCTGGGGTTTGTTGGTGTGATAGATTGCTTAAAGGCTACAAATTTCTTCCCTCCCAACACATACTTATCTTTGCAATGTAGATTGACTGCAGCTCTTATCCAGAGATGAACTGACTCTGAATAGTCTTGTAATTTGTTTAGAACAACAGAATGTAGCAAGAGCAACATGGTGAAAGTTCTGAGGTCTGGCCTTGGGCCTTTGTCCTTATTCTTGGGAAGCCATCATCACCACATAAGGAGGCTGGCCTCAGAGAGGCCGGATGGAGAAAGCTCTGTGACAACAAGCCCAGGCACCAGGCTGGTCAAGAGGACACTGAAGACCCTTGAGTTCCACATGAAAGGCCAAAGGCTACAACTACTGGAATAAGCCAGGAGAAACGAGAAGAACCACAGAATGTTTCAAGGCAAAGTAGTATTTAAAAATACAATAGGTTCGAAACAAAGGCTAGTCGCAGTCATCTCTTTACAGAAGAAAATAATGTCTGGGGCATTGTGAGAGGAATAAATGGAACACAGAATTCTATGACATTTTCCCATGGCTCTGTGGGTATGTGTCTGATGAAATTATACTCAGTGTAGGAGACAAAGAAACACTATCACATGTGTATGCTTGTAGGAAAAGATACAATATATGCATGTTCACTTGAAAATTAAACCAAGGCATAAGCTAGAATTGAAGAACTTAATCATATAAATGTCATGACAGAAAGAATCATGATACAACTGAAATGAAAGAATTGTTTTAATAACTATAGATGTGATTTCAAAACTTACTGTACATATTTACAACAAATTCTCAAAAGAGAAGCTATATACTGATCATAGTTTGGGCTGACATCACAAATTATCAATAAAAATTAGGATATAACAAAGATATAGATAAGCATATTGCATTTGTTATACAAGAGAAATAAACACAGTTTAATTCTCAATATCACTTGTTAAAATATATTCAAATAGTTTTCAAAAATTTAAGTAGAAAAATTTGCACCAAATAAAGACTGCATCTTTTTTTTTACCAGTAAGATTTTTAAGCAATATTTCCCTACCCTAGTGATTCCTTAATAAATTACATATAAATACATATACATAATTATATGTACATGTGTGTGCATATACATTATAAAACATTACAAACATTAAAAGAATTAATTTAAAATTAACACTAATTCAAGATAAGGGATTTTTTTTATTAGTACATGCAATAGCATAAAATGTTTTGGTTTTCAGTGAAATAGGTTCTAGTGGGAGTAGAAAAATTAAATTAAATGTGGTTCCACATCTTGCAGTATAGCAATCCAAAATATGTTTTTGGTTCTATTTTTATTTCAAATTTAGTTTTCCTGATTGTTATAGCTGAATAAGATCCTACACAGAGTTATAGAGGTAGAAAAATCCAAAAGTGAAGACATATGCCATGGCCTGCAGTTAATAATCACAACACTTACCTTCTGTTCTTTCCACAGATTACTGAAATGTTTTTCTTGAAACTTAGTAGGGAATTTCCACCTTCCATGATATCCATTGTTCTTGAGAAGTAATCAGTACATATTATACTTTTATGTTTCAACGAACGGTTTTAAATTCTCTATAATTCCTTGAATATAAAAATTCTGTTTCACATTTTTAAGTGTGTTGATATGAAAAGTTTTTTTTATAGGTGTAACATTTATATCATTTTCAGCAATGTATCATGTAGCAATGGAAACTCTGGGAAACATTTCCAAACATCCGTTTTGAAAATGCTCTGTTACCTCATGATGTGGCTGACGGTGCTTTCCCTCCAGGGTCGTGGAAAGCATTAGTTAGGCCTTTTTATATAAGGGTGTGGGGCACATAGAGGGATTATTATCATTTTCTTTTGCATATCATAAGTATGACTTTTAACCTGCAGTTTCATTTTTTCTTAAATTTTATTTAAAGAAAAAAAAAACAGAAAAAGGACAGAAATAATGCATAATTTCAAAAAAAACAATAAAAAATCACTAGTTGATAAATTACATATTGTCCTTTTAGAAATAGTTGTCCAAGTTACAAAAGTAAAGCATACAAGGTGGACATATAAACAGTGAGACTGCAAACAGTTCTTCTGTTCAACTATCCAACAAAAACTTAGTAATATGGGAAAGAATTTTAGCCAACAACCCTTAGACAAAAAGGACTTATAACCAGAACATATAAAGAATTGAAAAACACCAAGCCCCCCGAATTCAAAGACCCTCTTCAAAAATGGGCATCTGAGATGAACACACAGTTCTCAGATGAAGATATATAAATGGCAAATAATACATGAAGAAATGTTCACCATCACTGGTCATTCGAGAAATGCAAATTAAAACAACACTGAGATTTCATCTCACTCTGGAAAGAATAGTTGCCATCAAGAAACCAACTGATAACAAATTTGGTGAGGCTGCAGGGAAAAAGGAACACTGCTCCACTGTTGGTGGGAGTACAGACTGGTGCAACCACTGTGGAAATCAGTATGGAGAATTCTTAGAAGACTAGGATTGGAAGTTCCATTCAATCCAGCTATTCCTCTCCTGGGTATTTTCCCAGAAAAACTGCACTTTCATTTTTAGAACTCACTTTAATATAATTTCCAATAATATAATGGTAAATTAAATAAACTTTCAACATCTTTCCCTGAGCACACATAAATTTTAGTGAATCAATGGAAGTCAGCAAAATATGAAAGTCTCATTATCAACTAATCTGACTTACGGAACCTACTTTCTCCTGCCTCATTTACTATAAACTGAGAGCATCTATCTGAGAACTCTATACCAGATCAAAATACCAACATCAATTCTTATTAAATATTAGCAAGGTTTAATATCTTTCTTAATCTTGTTCTTTTTGCAACTCTAATGAAAGTCATCTTGTATGCCAGCAGGAGTGTATATACCCCATTTTGGATAACAAAGACTTAATGAAGTCAGTATAGAAGCATAGAAAAAAGATTATAGAAATGAGACCAAACATATCAATGTGACAATAACTATAAAGTCAGAAATCAAAGCTTCACTGTAAGATACACTTCTAAAACTAAAGTATTAGCTTGTTTTAAATGAGCAATATATGAAGATAGGTAAAAACTTGCTTTTGTTTTAGCAAGTTCAGGCAAAAAGGAAGCAAAAGTCACATATCACTATCAAATAAAAGAATGTGTAATAAATTACATAGGTAGAGACTATCATATTGGTAGAAAAGCACAGTCTGCAAAGATTTCAAGAACAGAAATGTACATATGTTAGAAATGCTAGGCAAAATGTACAGAAATACAAACATGAGATACTTTACATCTCAGCCTACTTAACAACCAGTCAGGTACGTAGAAGATTTGAAGAGTAAGGTTAATCTAATGCATGCACAGTGATTTCAAGGAAAGGAAAAGATACTTTCTTTCCAAGATACTATTGGACATTCACAAATACAGATCATTTATTTGGTTGCAAAATAAAGTCAAAGTAAATTCCAAAAATGGAAATTATATAGGTCATGTTGTCAGAGCCTAATTAGATCTAAATGTAAAAACTAATAACTTATTCTCACTTGCTTTTACTAAAGCAGTCATCCAAAACCGTATCTTTCCACCAAATAATAATAATAATAATAATAATAATTGCTTTTATCTAGGAATGTGTAATTTTATTATGTTCCAGAAATATTCCTCTCCTACCAAGGAAAAAGAAGATACAAGGGGTTATGATGTAGATTTTTAAAATCCCCTAAAAACCTATGCATGCAGAGGTAGGGACTTAGAAAAGAATTTCTAATCAAGGGGCACTAACTTCATCAATGGATCAATCTATTGATACAGCTGGATGTGCTGTTAAGAGGTGGAGACTGACTGGAGAAGGTTGGTTGTGATAGATTAACCACTGGTCACCTTGTAACAGTCAGATGAAATGTATCCGTGTGGCACTGGGTGTGAGGATTTTGCCAACAACATAAAGGAGAACTGGAGGGGAAGATGGTGTGCTGTTGATTCTCCTGTAGAAGTTTGTCACTCTGACTTCCTGATATGGACTCAACTGTTCTCAACATCAAGAGGAGACTGTGACCTCACTGTTGCTGAGAATGGCCATAGTTCTTTTTGGGGGAGCTCTGGTCCTTACTTGAGAGTTGCTTCCTGACCCCAGGGCAGTTCCCTCATCCTGCTGGCACAGATCCATCATCCTCTGGTCCAGACTTTCTAGCTTCCACCACTGACCTTTGGGTCTTTCCAGCATAAATCTTTGATACAAACTTGCATGACATATTGTTGTGGGTTCTAGGCCTTCAGCTGGTCTCATAGAGGGCATTGCTATGGGCTCTAAATCTTCAGCTGGACTCATGCAAGACATTGCATGGGATCCAATCCCTCAGCAGGATTCTTTGGGTCTCTAGTGCATGGACAGATCTCTTGCAGTCTTCTGCATTTGACTTTTTGGGAGAATATTATAAAATAATCTTATAAATTGTGTGTCCTGTACTAAATTTATTCCCTTGCAAACACTGAGTATAAGATAGGCCACTGGGGGTATGCCTATCACGATACATTTTGTCCTAGCCCCTTCCCTTTCTTTCTGTTTTTTTCCCATCTCTGCTTCCAGCTGCCAGGAGAGGAGGAGCTTTCCTCTACCATGCCTCTTTGCTATAATATTTCCACCTTGGACCCAGCTGACCATGGACTGAAATGCACTGAAACCCTGAGTAAAAATAAATCATTTGTCCTTTAAGCTCTTTAAAACATATATTTTGTCTCAAGCTGCCATATATACAAGGCTTGAGCCATTTCATCACTGAAGAAATAAGTGCATATCATAAAAAACTCAGGACATCTATAAATGTGTAAAGTAAAGGATAAAAATATCCCATAATGCACTAGGAAAAGACAATTTTGTCTTTCAATTCCAGGATTTTTTTCTCATACATGTATACACTAACATATAGAAGCATTCATACAAATTCCCATTTACTTTTTTCCCCACAGCATAGGGTGACACTATTAAGTTTATAATTTTTATCCATTAACTAAATGTATCACCACCATCTCTATATTCCAATAAATAATAATCTATGTGATTTTTATTAAAAAATTATTTCCCACAATGCATAGATGTTGTAAGAGTTATTTCATAAATCCCTCACTAATATTTCTTTTTTTAAAGCTGTTTTTTAAATCAGTAGATATTTTCAGTACACAGTGATTATATTCATCTTATAGATTTGGGACATGTAGGAAACACATCTTAATTTTTTTAACTTTTCCTTCCCTTTACTTTCTCATGTGACAATTAGGTTGTACATCTTGATTTATTTTTCTTAACATTATTAGGTGCATCCATTTTCCTACAAAGACTCAAATTTATTATTATTCATGGCAGAATTAACGGTCAATCAGTGTGTTGCATGTATGTATTATAGTTTGTCATTTAATAGCATTAATTTTCTGTATCTGTACTTTGCCTCTTTTGCTTGGTTAATTTTCCATATTTTTGATGTTGTTGTATATTTTTAATTTTTTGTGTATTTTAAATTTTTATGTATTTTTAATTTTTATGTAGTTAAATCTATTGACTTTTTCAATTATAAGATTTTGAGGTCATATTTCAAATTGCTTTAGACATCCCAAAATCATAGAAAGTTTTGTGTATATTTTCATCTAGTATTAATTTTTAAAAATTTAAGTCCATCTGTAATATGTTTTGGCACAGGGCATGCAACTGGAAGACAAAGTCACCTCTACTCATGACTAGCTGTGTGACTGTGGGAATTTATCTTTCAGCTAACACTGATTTGTCTAACAAACATTCAACTCCTGCCAGGTTCAGGAAGCTATAATCATAAAAGCCTATGAAGCAAACTAGTGGAAAAACCTATGTGGTAAAGATATATCATGTTGGCTTCTCTACTAGCACTGGGAGGAATTTTAGAATGGCTCTTAGCCCATATGGCAGGTATAAGTCACCTGGCCCTGGGTGACACGTCTGTATCTCTAGTTCACCTATCAAATGATAATAATATTATTTACTCATGGAAAACCTGTGGAAATAAAAAAAATCAGTTCATGTAAGGTATAGCATCTAGTATTAGCTACCTTTTTCTAAATGATTAACCAATTGTGCCAACCAATTCTTTGAATGTCCTCTGTCCTCATTCCTAGTTTGAAATTCTGTTTTGATCACTTATTAAAATCTGATGTACTCTCTGGTTGCCTGGTCCTATGCCTGCATTACTACTCTCTAAGTGACTCTACACATAAGGTACTTTCATGCTTCTTGATACATGTACAACATATTCTTTATCAAAATGTCCTTGACTAACCCTACCCTGATATTTTTCCAGATGAACTTGAATGTATCACATCCAATTGCATAATGATTTCATTGGAATTTTATTTGGGATTGGATTGAATATTTTAGCACCTTTCAAAAATAACTAATGACAAATAGCAACTTAAATTTTCCAAAATACTTTTGGAGAATTATCTGATTTGAAACCCAAAACTTTTTCTTTTGAAAAACCTGGCAATTTATTCTTTGCCTTCACTGAACTGATGGATAAACAAGGCTCTGAAAGGTTTATGCACTCCTAGCATTAAAAGTGAGTGAGCCTAGATTTATATCTGAATCTGTGAAGTAATAAAATTCATTCTCATTTCCTTATAGCATCCTGTATGGTGTTGTTTGAAAGCCATCCTCCATGGCATCAGGAGGTGTAGATATGAACCCTAACTCTAAACTCACACTTTCCAATGGGCCTTGGGTAGAGCCTGACAGGCTCCTGCATCAGGTCTTTCACTGCTCTGAGGGGCTGCCATCCTCTGTCTTTTTAAAGACATTCATCATCTTAAACATGATGTCAACATTAAGTATTTTAATGTATTTCCAAGACATAACCTATGTATTTCCTTCAACTTGCTTGTAACTAATATGTAGTAAGTTGGTCTCATTAGGTGAATAATGTATGATTAACAAGGTGATTGTAAAGAAACCTATTTGTACTTTGTCCTCAGCTCTCAGACAATTATATCTGCTTGCAGATAATTGAAAGAAAGTAAACAAATCTCCAAAATAATTTACAATATCATTTTATAAAATACATGCATTAGCATTTTATCTCAAAATCATGACCTTTTTCAATTAATTTAAATCATTGGGATATTTTAGTGCTTTTACTCGCCTGAGAAATAGACATTGAGACATTTTGTGAGGAAGCTTACATCCAAAACCCAGCTTCTTAAAATATCAATTATGTACAAATATGTCTCCCATTCTATGATAAAACACTTCCTAATGAAAGAAAAATCTCAAGTTTGGAACTTTAAAGTGAAAACTTTGATGTAGAAATACCAAGCTAATGGCCAAAAGCAAACCTAACCTTAGGGAAGAAAACAAAATCCCCTTTCCAGCACCTACAAAATGTCATGTGGGCACTTCTTGTTCCTTGGGGTATAAGCTAACACTGACACCAGGAGTATCTATTCTGCTTGAAAAGAGAAGAAAATGTTTTTGTTGTTGTTTTTGTTTTCCTTTCAGAAGTCACATAAAACCATGTTAGAAGGATTGCGTTTAAGTGGGATTTTGCTTGATGTTTTTTAACTAATTAAATATCTAAAATTTACTGAGGTCATAGTATCTGAACTTGTATGCCAAGGGATCTAAGCATGGCTCCAGCTGCCTTTAGGCATTTTAATAAACATTTCTGCACAAAAACAGAAAGGTAGAGAGTCTCTTACCCTTTCCACTTTTCTTAAATTATGGTTCAAGGACAGAAACTACACAGGGAGGAAAGAAACCTGGGTTCAATATTAGTCTGTGTAGGACCCTGAAAACATTCTTTAACTACTCTGTTCTTTAGTCTTCACACCTGTAAAATAATGACTACGTTGCCTGCATCATAGAGTGTAAGCATTAGTTGAGACACTACAGAAGAGACAGAGCATAATTTCATATTTCCTCAACGTGCAATGCCTAGAACAGGGCTGACCAAATAGAACGTTCTTCCATAAGGGAAATGCTCATATCTGTGCTGTCCAGCACGATGGCCATTGGTTCTGTGTGGCTATTGAACACTGAAATAAGGCAGATACTATTGAGGAACCACATGATTAATTTTATTTAATTTTAACTTGTTTAATTGAACTAGACGAGTGCTGCTATTGAACAGCTCAGACCTAGATTCACACCTATGTAAAATACACAGCCGGCCTGGTGTTTGGAGGTGACAATGATAATGAGTAATCTACATACTAACTATTTCAGTTGGGTCACGCCAAGTTGAATTTACAATTTAGCTATGTGGTCTATAATCATGAAGTGAATAAAATACACCCTAACACAATTTTAGAGATTAGATTTGTCTTACTGACATTTTCACTCATTTCCCCAGCTAGTCCTTTTCTGTTACATGGTGTGCCTTCCAAAAGCAACGAGCAATCTCAACTATCAAATAATTTTTCAAGCAGCGGCCGTATTCTCTTTCCTCAACATGGCTATAAACAGTAGAATCTTACTAGATACCAACACTTATTTCTATTTAGTGTCACATCTACATAATATGCAAATATACACTTTATTATGAGTTTTTTCAAAAGTACCTGTATGCTGTGCATTTAACCGAAAAATTTCTCAGTGCTGTGAGTTTTAAAAAACTTTATCTGTTTACTACAAAAACTTCTGAGGGTCTGGGTTTTGGGTGGGGCAGTTAATAGGACATAATTTCCTGCTTAAAAAACAATAGTGTTAAAAGGGTGGAAAAACAGAAGTTGTTTGAATACATTTGAATAATATTATTATATCACACTTTAGAGAGCTATATAGCGTATGGACAGCAGTCATAGTACAGAGGAGTAGAGAACTCTCTCCAAACCCAGTGAGGTCTTTGCTGGGAATGAGATGCATGCCTGGGAGTTACGGACGGAAAGGTGTTCACTAATGGTCAACAGGAAAAAAGGAATCTAGGAAGAAAGAAAGAGCCATGAGGTAAGCAAACCAGAGCAACTGGGGAATCTGGCAAGATTTCATATGCTGGCCATCCAATCGATTCTCCAGTCCCAGAAAGAAGTCTTAGGACTTTGGTGTACAAAGCTCTAATCAGAGTCCTCTCATTCAATCAGCCACTTCTTTTCTCAGTGTCACTTTCTTTTTATGCTGTTGCTTACTGTTTTCTATTATTTTATTATTATTATGTTATTATTCACTCAAAAAGAAGTGGTGCTTCTTTTTGTTTTTTATTATTTTATTATTATTTTATTATTCACTCAAAAAGTCAAATGCAAAAGAATGCAGGAAATCTGTCCACACACTACAGACTCCACGGATCCAGCTGAGGGCCTGATCCCACAGAAATATCCTGCATGAATCCAGCTAAGTATCAAGAGTCCATGGCAATATCTCGTGCAAGTTTATATCAAGGATCTGCACTGGCAAGTCCCAAAGGCCAGTGATGGAAGCTAGAAAGTCTGCACCAGGGAGATGAAGGATCAGTGCCTGCAGGCTGAGGGATCTGCACTGGAGCCAGGAAGCAACGCTTAAGGTGAGGACCAGAGCCCCCCCGCCCCCAAAGAGAACCACAGCCATCCTCAGGACAGCAAGGACTCAAGGTCCCGTGATGATGAAAACAGCTGAGTTCATATCAGGAAAACCAGCATGACAAGCTTCTCCAGAGAATGAATGGCATCCCCTCTTCCCCGCCAGTTCTCCGTCTGCACTGCTGGCAACAATATTCAGGGGGGCCTTCCACACCCAGCACCACACTGACTCAGTTCAGCTGCGTGTCACACGTTGACCATTAGTCAACCCAGCACACTTACTTAAGTCTTATCTCCCTTCTAATTTGATGCTTTCTTGATTTTCTTCTTTTATGAAAAGTTTGAAAATTACCTGAACACAAAAATTCATGAAGACTTTCAGAGTGTCTTTGGCTGAGGAGAACAAATATTTGACTAAGTCCCACTTATTTACCACTGCTCAGCCAAACAGATGTGATTTACATTGCACAGCATCAGCCTGTCTATATCAGGATAAAAATCTCTTGTATTTTATCTCAAAGTCATTCCAGTCTCCATCCCACAGAATATAATGGAACTGAATGTGAGGCCTGGGTCATGGCAGCACCTCTGTGAGGAGATGGCAGAATAAAGAGCCCAAGCTTTGGATGGTGAAAACCTCAGCTCCCGTCTCCACCTTCTGTGATGGTGGACAGTTCACTCATCATTCAGAGCTTCCGTTTCCTCTGGTAGTAATATGGATGCTTATGGATTAGATTACGTGGTTCTCTGTTGGGAAAAGTAATCAACGACGATATGAAAAGTAGGTAAACCCTCAAATTTTTGAAGATTCTTAAGACCTAAAGAAAATAAAGTCCAAGGATTGCAAAAACATGGTGACCTCTGGCTCACTAAAAATGATCAGTCTCTGCATTCGATTCTACCACATTGAAACATCAATTGATAAAACTCAGCTGGGTAACATTCCACACAGTAAAAATTACAATTCCTGGAAATGAACATTCATAAATTGTGCACGTGATGATTTTAAAACTAGAAACAACACATTTAGGAAGCAGATTTAAATTCCTAACACTTTAAAAAAAATAATTCTAGCTTATAGCAATGTCTGGGATTTACCCCCCAAAGCAAGAGGGTCCTTTGCTTGTCTTCTGCTTCTGCCAATGGGAGTCATCATACTGCATTTTTGACTCCTACAAACTCCAGCTCTGTTCCATTTTTTGGCTTGCTTTTGCAACTCTGATGTTTGTAGTGTGGCCAACATCTCAGATTTCATGAGTAGATTCATTTTTGAGCAATAAGGCAAGAGAAAGAAGCAAAAGTCCTAAAAGTTATAAAAACAGTAAAATTATCTTTCATTTACAGAAACTTACTTGATTGTTTGGAAAACACTAAATAATCTTACCTTCCCACTTGTTCTCCCAGAAAATTACTAGAACTAAGAAATACATCTATCAAAATCACAGAGTAAAAAGTTACATACAAAATCAATAATCAATACCAGCAACAAGCAATTGGAAAATAAAGCTTAAAATGATTGACATGTACAGTAGCCATCAAAAATCAAAAATCCTGAGAATCCATTTTATCTTAAAATGTGTCCCTTCTAAAGTGATGGAAATGTATGTTTTTAGTAGAGTAGTGATTGCACTGTTATGACACTTATGAAAACTACTCAAGATATTACTTAAAATATGTACAGTTTGCTGTATGCAAACTTTTCTTTAAAAATTAAAATAGGTTGATGGATTTTTTTTTTGTCTTTTTGAGACAGAGCTTCACTGCAGTTCAGGCTGTCCTTGAACTCACTTTGTAGCCCAGGCTGGCCTTGAACTCTCAGCAATCCTCCTGCCTCAGCCTCTTGAGTGCTGGGAGTACAGGTATGCACCACCATGCCCAGCACACTGATGGATATTTGAAAAGCTGTCTCCAAGACATGATAGTAAGTGAAGGAAACCATATACAAAAGGGATGACTCCATGTATATGAAATATGAAGAATAGATCACTCCACACAGAAAGAATACAGAGAATGATAGTCGCAAAAGTCTGGGTCAGAGAGAAAGGGGTGAGGAGAGACTGATTAGCAGGTAAGGTATATAAATTTGAGGGATGGAATTGTTTTGAAACGAGTGGGAGGCAGTAAAGGCATAACACTGTGAATGTACTAAGCTTCACTGACTTTCACTTTTCAATGGTTGATTCTGCTATGTGAATTTCGACTCAATAGATTTTTAAGAAAAGATTGTATCAAAAAGTGGACCTAAATGTGTGTATCACTTTCCACCCTGTGAGCCTGGGTTTTAGCTGCAGTTTGGAAGACATCTGCTCTCTAGCTGGTCTTGCACTGGGTACTTCACATACTTTTCCTCATTTAACACTATTTTATGGATGAAAAATAGGCTTAGAGAAGTTGAACAACTCAACAAACTCATACAAATTTTCATCTGTGTGACAAAGCCGGAGCCTCCATCTCCCGTTCTCATAAAGTACGAGTATTTCTAGTGGCCTGAAGCTGGTTTTTCCAGTGATCCCTTCAGAGGTAGAGGATGAAAATGAATCTTGGAACCCTGAAGAAGGCTGAGAGTATGAAGGGAGACATGTAATAATAAATCCAGGGGAGACATGTAATAATAAATCCAAGGGAGACGTGCGATAATAAATCCTTCAAACCTCTGGCCTTACCGAAAGCATTGCCAACCAGCCTTGACTATAGACTCTAAACTTATGAAATTCCAAGCACCAGTTTTTTCTGGATTAGGGGAAAGAAGACATGCTTCAAGTGTTTTTCCCATAGTTACAAAGGAAAATGAGGACTCTACGTGAAGTAACTAATGTACAGTTTTTCTTTGAGTGTTTTTGTTTTGTTTTTATTTTGGAAGACTTGAAGGTAAATGTGAACTAATGTTTTTCTTCCCAAGTTTCTGAGAGATTGTTTGTGTATTTATTTGTTTTGTTTTTGTTTGTTTGTATGCCTATTCTCTGCAATGTTATAACTGGTTAAATACAAGCTTTTATGTAGTTTGTGCCAAACTGAGGTTTTTTTTTTTAACTGTATCTAAATTACTTCATGAAATAATGCTGCTATCTGCCTCCAAGCTGCTGTCAAGATTGGGGCCAAAAGCCTAGCTACAAAAAAACAGAACAAACTAAACTATATGTCTCCAAGGAAATAGTGGGGCAGAATTTCTCTCTGGGGATAACCCTTGGTGGACATCTGATTTCATATTTTCCTCTAAGTGGTGTAGGTGTTGCCCTTATGAAATATATTTTCTAGTCAGATTGTAATTCCAGAAAGAATCAGAAGTCCTGATACCGTATAGTCTAGTTCTTATCCAACTTCTAATCTACTCCAAATAAAATCTGAAAGAAGTGCCTCCACTTTCTTGGACATTACAAAATGACCCTTAATATAAAATACTGCTGTCCATTTATTTAACAACCATTCTCTAGATGCCTCTTCAGTCAAAGGAAGCACATACCTAAAAGACCATTAAGAAAAACCCTCTGTAAGGAGTGAAAATATAGAAACAGATTATCACAATTCAACTACACAGCAAGTATGTTATCCAAAGGTGGATTAGTACTTGGAGGGTCAGTGGTAAAGTATCAGTTTTATTTTCATCCATTCTTATTCACTAAGCAATCTTTTACCAAGTAGCAACAATATACAATATACAATATGTTATTCATTACTCTGGGCTCTATAAAAGTGAACTGAATAAATTTGCCTGCACAAAGAAGTTTTATGGACAACTTAGATACCCCCTGTAATGGAAATTCTGTCTTGGTCCCCAAAGCTATGTTACTCACCATTTTCACTCTGTTCTATGACCTGAAAAACTCATCTTCAATTCCACAATGATGAATTTTCATCCAAAATCTTTTTTCTATAAGTGGCTTGATATATTATTTAAATTCCCTGATCAATATCCTTAATAGCACAGTGAAATTACATGCAATTCTTATTTTAATATTTACTTTACTTGAGTAATACCCACAAGATTATTCCCTTGCGTATCATAATAAAAACCTTCAATTACTATATCAAGTTTCATGCTTTGCATTAAATTTTGCAAAGTATTTTATCTACATTGTGAATTATTGTTGTTGAAATCATTTCTACCAGCTCCATCTTTTAAAACTCTGAACAAAATTTTACAGATAAAAATCTCATTACACAATATAGTCTCTTGTCAACCTTTAATAATAATCTTAAATATAAGTGTATTTGCTGTTATTAGTAGTACTTTATGTTGATTACCTCTACATAATATTTAGTCATAATTTCCTCACCTAAAAATAAAACACTTGCACAGGTTGAGTCCAGAAAAGATTTTAATTTTACCTCAGTGGAATTAAAATGGCAATACAATTAAAACGGTATCATATATATATGGTATGTATATATACTATATATATACATACCAACTGTAGTATGTATATATATATATATATATATATATATATATATATATATACACATACACAATGGAGTACTACTCAGCTATAAAAAGGCAAGATTTCAGTTATTTGTGGGAAAATGGATGAACCTTGAAGCCATAACTCTTACTAAAATCAATCAGACACAGAAGCTTAAATATCACATGACTTATTTTATGAGAAACCCCAAATATAAGTAATTTAATGAGCAAAATAAAAGATAATAGGAAGCAGGGGCAGACCCATGGAACTAGAGATGGAGGAGAGGGACAGAGAGAATGAAAAAGGATTCAGATGAGATCTGTTACACGCGCCAACTCCCCTAGATGAATGTATTCATTTTGTATCACGAACATGTGCTAATCATAAAATAAAAGTTTTCTGAGAGCATAAAACATCTAGCTTTGTGTTATGCAGCTTCCTGAATATACGTTTGTATACGTTTACAAAAGAATTTAGCATGGTGTTGATATAGGAGAATGAAACTCCTGACCTACTATGTCCGCGAGTTCCTATTCTCTAAAATCAAAGGATGAATTTTAGAAACAACAGAGGTTAAGAATAGAATATATTTATTGAGAGAAAGCTTCTGTCTGGAGTGGGACAGAAGGGGGTCCTGAGCGGGTTGCCCAGAGCTCTGTCTTTTTAGAGACTTTTATAGAGTAAAACCATGGGTTCAAGGTAGGGGAAGACTGGGAACTCACAAGGCAGATTGGCATAAGGTGGGACATAACTATAGTTAGCCAATAAGATCAATAGTTCAGGTAAAACTGATTACACTACGGACAAATGGGAAAGCAAGTCACATAGAAAGCGGGCATTCCTACAGAGCAGTGACTCTTTCCTAGGGGGATGGGAACTATTTACACTATCCTCATATCCTCATATCCTCAGGATATGGGTGCATTTGTATGGTCTTTTGTCTTGAGGCCTGGTCCACAGCAGGAGGCGTCAGGTTCCCCAGCAGTTTCCAGGTGTCAGCACTGGCTCTATTGAGGACCCCATTCTATCTCACTGCCTACAATATTTCTGACTAACTCAGCTGCCTGCTACTGAGGGTGGAAACGGGCAGCTAATGTCTTGTTCAGCCTGTCTCAGGTGGTACTAAATAAATGTGAGTTGACTGTAGAGTCATATGTTTTGGTTTCCTTTGTACAACATCTAATGTGCGTGGCTTTTCAGGTGTTTTGTCTGAAGAAGTGAAGAGAATAGTGTCAACATACTTTAAAGCAAAGAATATAAATTACAACCCTGGAACCCACTCTATGCTTACTCTTACATTTTGCTCATTTGTTCATATCACTTACTAAGAGGGTAAGCAGAGGTCTGGTGGTGGTCACTGAAGGAAACTGTTCAGTTTCACGCACTAAGTATTATGGCGGTCAGTGTCTAGGGGTTTTAGTCCAGCAAACCAGGACTGGCAACAACTGATATAAGCGACAAGTAACAAAAGAAGAGAAGGCAGGAGGAAGAAAAGAAAGAAAATACTCTGTGTGTATATATCAGTTTGCTTACTGTAAATTCCACACAGGCAGCAAACATACCTAGAACATTGCCTAGCTCTTAATAGGTGTTCAATAAGTGTGTTTAATAGCGTACTAAGAGAGACCTAAGAAACTTCATTTGGATTTAATGAGAATCTACAATTTAGCAAATTCAGTTCTAATCGCTTTAACATATGATCTCTACTTAAAAATAATCCCCAACTCATCTTTATGAGATAAGTCACATTGCTGTCCTGTTTTATAGAGCAAGACATGGAGACCTGCTGCAGCACACTGGCTATCAGTAACTCTTCACAGACTAGGCATCACAGAGAGAAGATTGCTTAGTGTGAAAAGGAATTTAGAGATGTTCTAACCCAATGCACACTTTACCGATGGAGAAAATAACCCCCAAGAAGCTTAAACAACTTTTCCGGTCTCACAGGAGTTATGGCTGGACGCTGGATCTGCACTCATCTCTCCCACGTCAACTGAGGATCTCTTTGCTCTGTGTTGGTGTCTCTTCGCATTCCTGTCTTGTTACATGCAGGAAGGACTGAAAACACCAGCTGTATGGTTGCCTGGCCCCAAAGAGAACCAACACCGAGTGCCCTTTAAATCACACTTCACAACCACCATCACGTTACTTTCGACAGACATCAACTGCGTGGATTTGATGTGTCTACCCAGGGTGACCTTGCATGTGGGTAGCCTTGTACAGGGCCTTGACAACTGCGGAACTTCTACATTTGAAGAACAACGTTTACCAAAGAACAGAACATGCACTTTTTCTTGTCTTAACTTGACTCCATTATTCACCAAATATATTTTTCTTTCTGTGATGTACAACTGAATAGTCTCTGACAGGATTTAACATTTAAACCCACAATATAATGATCTCTCTTTGTCCCTGTACCTTGACAGTCTGTCAAATAAGGCTAATGTGGATTGCTTAAGGCATGACTATGTTATTAGATAATTCCTGGGTTTAGCTTCTTGCGTCCATGCACGTTGCCAATGGCAGAATAAACAAGAGTAATGGGGATCAAGAAGAAAAGGAAAGGGATCTGCAAATATGAGCTTGTACTTCTGATTGGTACCAGTGCTTGTTGCTCTGGGGGCTGCTGTAAAGATTCCTGAGCTGAGCATCACAGTGGACCTCACTTCCTGGGCAGGCTCCTTTTCTGCACCTTAAATCAACACTTCCTGATCGCCCTTACTTAATTCTTTCTGTACCGATCTGAGAAGGGGAGATGACTTATCTTTGGGAACTGTATGATGTTTGCATATTTATGATATATGATACAAATTGGGCATTTTATCAAGTAAATGAGGCAGTAAGCAAGTGTAAAGGACTTTGGTTATGATGAATTCACAACCTTATCCTGTCTTGTGGGACAGGTACAAGGGCCTCCTAACCAGTCTCCCTGCCTCCCTCCCAGCTCTAAAACACTATCTCAGAGTGATTTTTCCAGGATATAAATCTTATTATGTCACTTTCCTGCTGAAAAGTCTCCCTGTGACTTTAAACCTACAAAATGAATGTCATCACATCAACAGGGCACACGCAGGTGCTGCCCACAACAGCTGGTTCCGGCCTGTAAGACTGATGTCTCCACATTACACCACAAGCGTTCTCCTCCAACAATGCTTGTCTACTCATTTCTCAGCAAAGCAGCCTGTTCTTTTGCAAGGATAACTCTCCAGCTCTTTCTCCACCTTGGGATCTCTCGAGTGCACTTTAAGATCTGGTATGGTGGTCCCATCCCTGGGGACACCATCAAGGCTTTTGCAGATAGAGTTAGTGTCACCTTTCTTTCATTGGAACATTCATAATATGAAATCAAGCTACCTGATTCCTTATCTACCTGCTGTTTTGGATTTTACTGAGAACAAGGTCATTTCCTAGGATGTAGGCACATAGTAGTGAGTGAAATAGATACATGTGCTACTTTAATGGAGTTTATCATAAACAAACTATTGAATACCAACACTGAATTTTCCCCTTCTTTCCTTCTTGTAGCTCCCTCCCCACTCCTCAAAGTAGAACACTTTATCTTATGCTTGCCTATCACCCTACTAATTATACAAAGTATTGATCAAATGAACATTCATTCTATTCAAGGGACTTGGTTAAATTCTATGTGGAATGAAAAGATGAATTACTCCTCAATAAGATATCCATTATTCACACTGACACATGGACCTTATGCATATAAACATACTGATGGTGCCCCACTGGAAATCAATTACATCCATTGTTACTGAATTTTTCACTTAGTTACCCATTAGCACACACCCCAAAATTTTGCTGTTTTGACTACCATATCTTATACATTCATCAGACATCCATAAGACCAACGCAAAATAATGTTTTGTTACTTGTTTTTTTCTGTGTACTACTTTTCAGAAATGACATAGATTCTCAGTTGGAGCAAAATTCAGTGTTTTCACTGATCAAAATTTGGCATAATATCTGAAACTATTTCATGGTAGGGCCGAGTATGTAGACACTCTAAGTTGACAACTCCACCCTACCTAGTAGCTCTCCCATCATATAGTCTTAAACCAAGAAATGCTTCCTAGTGACACAGAAATAAATGTGTTTCCAAAATTTCTAAAGCCATAAGGAAAAAGTGAAATAGAGAAACAATGAATGGGTGTTAGAACTTGGCATCTTTCATTAGAACACTCATAACGTGAAATCAAGCTGCCTGATTCCTTATCTACCTGTTGTTTTGGATTTTACTGAAAACAAGGTCATTTCCTAGGATGAAGGATAGGGGATAATGGTACTTTTTCAACCTTGAATGTATTTTCAGAGCAGAGAAGATATTAATCAGGAAGGATTTATGAAACTGTCCTTAAGATTCAGAAGCTAAGCTAAGACCTGGGAATGAAAAGATCAGTAGAATGTGGCCCTGTTTGGTCCAGCATTGCCTGAAAATAGGATATGGTAATATAGAAGTGCTTTGCCTTAGTCATGGTGAAAATTTAATCTTAGATTAAATGTTTCTCTGTCTCACCTAAGAAAACTTAATAAGTAAGATCCAAAAGGATCAGACCATTTTGTGAGCAAGTAAAGAATATCTCAAAACAAAGCTTAGAAATATTTTTAGAAATATGAAAATATCTAACACCTTGCAAGGCAAAAGTCACAGTCTATAATCTGGTACAAAAGCATCAGGAAGGCAGAGAAGCAAAAACATACAAAAATGATAGGATAAAAATAGGTTAATCATACGGAGCCCAGGAATGGCACAAAGGATAGAATTAGTAGACAGGTACATCATTAAATAGTTGATGTAGTCCACATGGTCAAGAGTCTAGAGAAAGACTGGCCATCCTTAATGCCCCTTGGTTTGTGACAACGGAACTCCAAGCTCTGCCTCTGTCCACATGAAGGGCTTCACTCTGCTTCTCTTTGTTCCCTGTTCTTGCAGGACATAAGTCACTTGATTCGGGCTCATTCTAGTCTTCTGTGTCTTCAGTTTAACTTAACTAATTGCATTTGCAAAGATTTTATTTTCATACGAGGTTTTAGGTAAACCTGAATTTTGTGGGGACATTCTTCAACCTAGTACTGTATAATATGGGGAAAAATGAAATTGGATTTCCACCTAGTGCCATGTGTCAATACCAATTTGGCTTGGATTAGGGATTTTATGTCAAAAATAAAATGAAGATACTTCATAGTATATATAAGTGAATAATTTTAGGCTCCAGGATAGAAAACAGTTTTTAAAAAGATGTCCTTTTGACTACTTTGCCCAGAACCATATATTAATATACTGAAAAGCAATGTATATGAAATTTCAGAAGATGTAGGGGCAAAAAACATGCAGCAATAATCCAACATTCATATCCGAAAAACTCAGAAAACTAGTACAGAAGAGATCTCTCTCAACCTGATGAAGGGCATCTATGAAAAACCCATGAGTAATGTCACACCTGATGGTAAAAGTCTGAAGGCTTTTCCCTTGAGATTAGGAGCAAGACAAGAATGTACCTCCCTCCATCACACTTGTACTCAATGTTCTTCTGTACCCTCCTCCTACACACCACACAGTCCCTTCAGGATGGCTGGTAGACCCTGAGCCATGCCCTCCACTCACTATTGGACTCAGGAATACTCTATCACTTCTTCTGTCACCCCAGAATGTGTAGTAGACTGTGATGTCACCTTCAGTTCTTGCCACTAGGACAACATTGTGTAACTTCTAATTTATTGCCTTGCATATTCTGTGAGTTTTGTAGTGTCTGGATTTTTCCCTCAGTACCAAGGCAGTAGGCCCTTCTGTCCTGCAGTCCCAACAGTTAATCTGGGAAATTGTTAAAATGAAGTAATCATCATGCCCTTCTCATTCCCCAACCTCCGCCAGAACAGTTCAATCAAGGAAATACAATGTGGGGGTCCTTCTAATGATTCCAATGTCATCTCTCTTTTTTATCTGTTTATTAAATACACGCTTCCTTTTGGGAAGAATTCTAATTCTTACCCCTCTGTTATATATGTAATACACACTTAATGCCTTGAGTCCTCCAACCTTTAGACCTTCATATTTTAAGTTAAGCTTGGGGCAAAATACAGCACAAATGCAGCAGTATGTTCCTCTTTCTACCACATAACTCTTGCAGTTAAAAACTGCAATGATCTCAATGTGTTTCTGTCACTGCACAAGCATCACATAATGGCCAAAGTCCAAATATTGGGTGACTTATTCTCTCTGAATTGCTCCTCATTTTTTTTAATCAATGCATGTGAAAAACTACTGCCACAGACCAAATGAATGAAGGAAAAGTCTTATGGAGAAAGAAAAACTGCATAATTAATATCAAAGTAAGTCCATTTTCTAATTACCTAAAGTGATGAATACAATATGTTAAGAAATGTTCCTCTCCAGTGGAACAGATTAATAACAATGCTAAAACTTCTGTGAAGACACCAAAAGGACAATAAACACACATAGCACATATTCACACAATGAAACTTTTGACAGTTATGTTATGTATCTATAGGTAAAACATGTAGATTTGGAAATTTGATGATTGTTTTACAACTCAATCTCTGTTTGTTAAACATTTTTGTCTGAAGACTGACTTGGCATGAATTAGGAAAGCTGGCTGGTGTCTAATTTGAGGCACCAACAAATGTTATTCAGATGTGTTAGAAAATGAGAACAAATTATTAAAACGTTATTGTATGGTATGGTAAAATAATCCAGTTAAAAACATTCTCTGGGAGGAGGAGCTTCACTTCCCTCCATGCCTTGCACATGTGCTGTGTCAAATGACATGATTCTGAAAAGAGGAGAGTGTGAGGGGGGTGAGATGGGGCTGACTTTACAACAGAGAAGAACGACATATTTATGGCATCAGCTCTAATGGCAGTAATGGTAGCAAGTTGGTTGCATGTGCCCTGATGCGATGTAAGAATGGTATTTCACCTCTGAGGTTTTCTTCCCTAAAACCCATAATCCCAGCCTAAATGTGTAACAGTAACACAACCAGCCAAATTATATCTGAACAGCTCAGTGTTCTCAAAACTGTTAAAGTGACCATCATCATCATCAACAACAACAACAACAACAACAACAAATCTGAGCGATTGTCACAGACTGGAGGAAGCTAAAGATACAGGACATAAGGGTAATGTGGGATGAGATTCTAGATGGATCCAAAGAGACATTACGGAAAAGCTAGTGAAACCCAAATGAAACAGAATTCAGTTCACTGTAATTTAGGAATTAAATGATAATGGCAATATACCATTGTTGCTTTCTTAATTGTGACAAACGCACCATCTTGCTGTGGGGTGTTACCATCGAAGACACGGAACGGGAAGTGTGCAGGAACTCTGCAGTATCTTTGCTGCACTTGTATACATCTCAGCTACTTTGAAATTTAATAAAAATGTATTAAAAAGTAAATTTCCTCATGTCTTGCCAAGACCTGCTCAATGATATCACCAACTTCCAAAAGATTTCTTTGCGAAGAAGAGGAGGATTAGTGGACCAATGAAAAGTCACAAGTTCAGTCCATCCTGGCACCTTTCCAGTTCAGTGAGCTTAAAACTCTGAGCTGCCATTTTCTCCCAAATAAAATAGGATTAACAATACTTCTCCTGCCTACCTGTTTTAAACGACAAAGAAGATGAACAAGAAGTGTTAAGCACAATTTCTGTGCCAGAAAATCTATGTATCTGTATCTTCTCTAATCCTTACTGTCCTACCAATTCAAGAGTATTAACCTCATTTTGCAGATAAAGGAGGTACAATGAAATCAGATCTTTTCCTAAGGTCATATTATTGGTAAGGATAAAAAAAAAGGTTCTTTTTTCCCTAAATTGTTCACTGCTTCCTTCTTGTCTCCAAGCTGTCTCTCTTGGAACACAAATGCAAAATTTGTCAACTTCCACGGAGCTATACTCCTACATTACTATACTCAACACTACAGTCTGAAGGGCCAGGTAAACGACCAAGCACAGATGTGCTGCTGAATAAATAACCATCTGGGCAAGAAATACTTGAACAACTTTTCAAAGCATAGGCTCTGTACCTCCTGTTGAGCTCTCGGGTCCTTCTTCCTGTATCTTCAGGGCCTGACTGGGAAGTGTTCTGTCTGCCTTTTGGCACCTTGGCAGATTCCTTCTTTTTGCAGAAGAATGCTTTGTACCCACATCATCTAAGGCAGAAGCCTGAGAAGCATATTTGTAATGTTATGTGATAATAATGCATCAAATTCATATTGCCAGTTTTGCCAAATGAAATTTAATTAAGCGCAAAAGTGGCTTACTGCAATGAAATCCACATGTGTTCTCTAAAGTCAGGCATGCCTTTGGGTACTTGGAAAATACTCCAAATGCATGTTATTACAAGCATTTTGTTATCAGCCAGAAACAAATCCTTAGATCCTAAGTATAGGTTTTGAAATATGTGAACATCTTGGAATCTCAGTGTTAATGTGTTGGTTTATCTGTATGAAATAAACAACATTTTGTGTCCAAGCCAAGAAACAATCTTCCCCCTCACTGATGAAAAAACAATAAACCTTGCTTTTCTTGCAAATCCAGACCAAGTTTTCCAAAGATCTAGGCAGTTAAGAGAGTTGTTATGATCATTTTCACTCTAAGGACATTATTTGCCTTTGAAAACAAGCATTTGTTTTGGATTCATAAAAAAATAATGAATGCTTTAATCAAAGGACCATTACAGATTGTCCAACTCAATCCTTTCTACTGTAAATGGTGAAAGTAGGCCCTGGTGGGTGACTAGTCCAGGATGGCACAGAGTTAATGACAGGGCTGGCACTATAACCAAGTTCCAGCCTAGTGGGAGACGGCTCATGCAGATATCCCAATTTCAAGTAAGCAGTTTATTAGATTATCTCTGTCTCACAGAATCCATGATACATATGTGACCTTTAAAATTCATGCATCCGGTTGAGAATGAATAACCAGAATCTAACCAGGGAAAGCATCTGATCCAGAAAGATCGTTTTAATTTCAAAAGCAGAAAGGCACTGTGCTTTCCAAAAATACCAAAGTCACAAAGACATAGAAAGACTAAAAAATATTCCCAATGAAAGGATCCTGCTCAGGCTGAAGGTTTATGTCCCCCAAATTTCATGCTTTGAAATCCTAACCCTGAACGTAATAGTATTAGGGTTTGGGACCTTTAGAAGTGATTAGGTCACAAAGGCAGAGTCCTTTTGAGATTAATCTTCAAGGTCCCAGGGAGCTTCACTGCCCCTTCTGTGATACGGGAAGGCACAGTCTTCAAATTAGGAAGCAGACCATCAGCAGACACTGAATCAGCCAGCAGCTTGGTCTTAGACTTCTCAGTTTCCAGAACTGTGGGGAATAACTTCCTGGTGATAACAGCCATCCAGGCTAGGGTTTTCTGTTATACCAGCTACACAGATTAGATAGATACTAAAGAGACATTAGATCTAAATACATAATTAGATGGCAGGGAGTATTATAGCATTATTGAGTCAATGAATAAATAGAATATTGACTAAAAATGGGATAAAAATATTGGGTCACTGTTAAACTTACTGAGATTGATAACTATACCTAGGAAATGGCTAGTGAAATGTTTGGGGATAAATGAACAGAACATGCAACTTACTCTTAATTTTGTAAATTAAAAAAAACTATAAAATGTGGCAAGATGGCTGAACAGACTAAGCAAATAAAGAAAAACATCAACAATAGAGGAAACTGGATATAAGCTATAAGGGTGTACTTTATTTTTGTAACGTTTCTCTGTAAGTTTGAAAATATTCCAAATGAAAAAAAATTTTTTTTAAACTTTAGCCATGCAAATGATTACCACCAGTCCCACAAAGTTATAACCACACTCCATTTAAGAGCAATAGAGGGCATTTTAAGAACATCTCCAAAAATATGCAATAGAGGCTTTGAAAATCTCTATGACATCCTTCATGCACACTTACCACAAAACCAAAATGTCACTAAATACAAGCAGTGACCAGAATCACCTCAGAAGGCCTCTTGGCTGGGTTTATGACTTGATTTGGGGCCGGTTTCCCCGACCTATGAATCTACTATTATTCAGTCTTGCTTAGGATATTTCATAGTGGAAAAAATAACTACTATCCTAAAAGCTGCAATGAAAAATTGATATCTTTGAATGAAGCAAAATTATTAACTCGTGTTTTCTCTTTAAAGCAAATAAAAAGTTACGGTTGCAGTTCTAAATATAAACAGGAAAATGGGCCACTCTGGTTTAATGAGGAAGAGTGATCACTATTTCCCTGATGGCTTGAACAACGAGGTTTATGACAGAATTCCATATACACTTTCTTTATTTACACTGGCCCAGAATAGCAGTGCCCTCTGTACTTTCTGAATATGCCATCTGATTATGGCCACTGCCTGGCAGCTGTCTGCTCCCTGAGTACATGCCAAGCCTGATTGTCCACCCAGGGCAATTTACACACAAACCGGGCGGCTCTGGTGCTCCTTATGGACAAGCTAGCCCTCCACGTCTATGGTTCCTTGGAGATCATACTAATCCACGTCCTCTGTTAATGAACGGTAGCTTCACTAAATCATTCACAGACAGATTTATATCAGTAGACGTGCTCCACATTGTTTGGACACTGTGACATGTGCCCTAGTGGGCAGAAAGAACTGAGCCTGAGTCGAGGTCCTGCCCTCAGGAAGCTTGTACTGGATTTAGAGTCTCAACAGGCACCTACACAGGCTGCACATCACAGAGCCCCAGACTTGCACATTGGATTTTGCTAAGCTCGGTAGCCAGGCACAGAGGCACGGAGCAATCAGTCTCCACACTCTCCTGCCAACTGAGTTAACAGCCCAGAGTGCTGCCTTCCCTTCTTCCACTGCATTTGTGCCTCCCATCCCCCTGCTTAGGACATTCTCACCTATCACACCTTCACCATCCGAGAATACCCCCTCCCCCACTGAAAGTCCTTCTTCTCTTTGATTAAACCCTAGTTTCTAATAAGATGTCATCCCACTGAAAAGGTTTCCCCAGCACCTTCTCTCCTGAATTGGATTAGTTGGCTTTCCTGCATTCTCCTACTGGTTCACACGTTGAACCTTACAGCCTTTGTCTCCTGGTTTAGCTTGGTGGTTACCAGGCGGGCTCTAAAGTTGGATTGCCTGGGTTCAACACTTATACACCTGGAAACTTAGGTCAAGCTGGTTGAGTTTCCAAACCACTCTGTATATCCTAGAGTGTATTAGCTCAAGGTTTCTCAAGCCAATTCGCTGAGAGATGTTATCTTCACTTCATGGATGAGGAAAATGAGAAAAGCAGAATAACGATCTCAGTGTAACACAGGTGGGGAGCAGAGATTCAAATCCCTGCCTGGTGGACATAGAAAGCATTGGTTTTAAACAACACACTGAACATTCTCAACCAACCCACTCTAAAGGTGTTGTGTTACCAACAGGAGGATTGGGTCTGCCTTTCTGGAACAAGCCAACAACAAATGTCAAGAATTGTGAGCTGAGACACCTCCCCTGTAAGTGTGTCCCAGAGAGGGATCTTCAAATGGACAACAAGACCCATTAATTGAGTTTTCATATCACATTTAGTGACACATGTCCAACTCTTTTCATGTCTATATTCTTTTCTATTTGGAGGAGGAAAGAGAAAGAAACAAATTATACTGACAAAAGGCCCAGGGCCACTTCTTTCCGCAGAATCTTGGAGTATGTTCCCAATTTCCTGGAGAACAGAAAGGATGAGAATGACACAGAAATCATGGGTAATTTATTTACAGGACTTTATAGGAAATAGGAATCCGTATAGCATAGAGCTTAAAATCATGGGTTTGGGAGTCAGACAAAGCTGGGTATGTCTCAACACGGCCACCTTCTCACTGTGTGACCTTGGAAAGTAATTCTAGTTTTCTCCAACTGTGGATCAAGCGTGAACTCAGGTCTTTCGAGTCAGACAGGTGTGTCAGCCAGGTGTCAAATGGGAAGGGAGAGCATCACAAAGGTGTGGGAAGGAGTATCACGTGCTGAGAGAGTTTGTCCCTTACCTGCCACATGCCCACATGGTGCTGGAAGGACTCCACTTCTGTGCATCATGATGCCGTACACTGCTACCTCAAAAGTGGTCCCAAATCCTTGTCTGGTAAAAACATCGCTGTAGTCTCATCTTGGCTGTTTGTTCAGAGGTTTTGAGTGCTAAAGTTTGATTTTGAAGTTAAAATTTCCTTTAAAAATAGTTCTTGTATAGAACTAGAAAGGAATGCTTGATTTAGTCAGGTCAACACTAGGACCTTCTTGTAAAAGATATTTCCCCACCAATCGTCTATTTCCAGATATCTGTATTTTTAAAATGGTGATGTTCTGTATTGCAAAAGTAGTGTTACTCACTGGTGAGGAAAGGGAAGGCAATACCAGATGTCTTGGCTGATTTAGCCAGATAATCTCATTTTCTGAAATGTAGACAGCAGCTCTTATTGCCTAGGGCAGTGGTGGTGAATCTGGGGCACAAGCGCTGCAGCAGGCACACAGAGCTCTCGCTGTTGACAGGGAAGCCAAGTCACCCCAGAAGCCAAGCATCTGATAACAGTCGTCTTCCTAAACTAAAACCCCAGTCTTCAGGTTTAATTGCAGTGTTGGCACTTTGTGATAAATAAGTGGGTTTTGGGTTGCAGTTTGAGCACTCGTCTCCACAAGCTTTACTATCACTGGCCTCAAGCCTCATCGATGCAGGAAATGGGAGACACTGCCTGAGGGAAGGAATCGTGCAGATCACACAGTAACCTTAGATCAAGGGGAGAGCATCATTGGGAAGGAAACTGTGAAGACAGACCCGACATACACTAGCAGGCAGTACCCAGGCCTCGAGTCCTTGCTTGATTGTCACATCCCTGGCACAACTCCTGGATACAACAAGAGCCTCTGGGTACCTGGCACATGTCACTGTGTATTACTGCCCTTAGCAAAACTGTCACTTGATACTCTTGGGAAGGTGGGTAACACAGGGCATTTTGAGAAGCATTGATTCAATTGACCTCTCATCTCATCAACTGAGTAAGTGACAGCAATGATCTGAGTAGTAAAACATGCTATTCCTTTCTAATTGCCCATATTTTAGCACCCACAAGGTCAAAGCATGTGCAAATCAAGGTCAAACCACAAGACCAAAGCCATTTTTGGAAATTTTTTAAATTTTTACTTGTGATAGAGAAATGCTTTCTGGCAGAAATGCTTTCCCAAGGATGTCTAGGTCAATACTTTTTTCTATCATTAAATACCTAAGTCCCACTGAGTACTCATAGTGAGTGCACAGCTGTAATTCCAGGATTCTGGGAGACTGAAGCAGGAGGATCTACAAGTTTGAGCCCAGCCTAGTCGATTTTGCAGCAATTTTATAAAAAGGGTGGAGATGTAGCTCAGCATGGAGGCTTTGGATTTAATTCCCAATACCATTCTTTTTTAAAAAAATTTTTTTTTGCTCAATTTACTGTCAGTTTTCTATATAGTTTCCACTGCAAGATGTTTTACCAAAATGAATTCACATAGTTTGAAGTATCTGGAATTGCGTGGACTGGGGCTCTCATTTCAAATGAGCTGTTTTCTCTGATCACATCATGTTAATGCAGAATCACAAAGTGTTTCTCACCAAGACTCCGAGTACCTGGGGACCGTGACTGGTTGGTCCTATGCGTTCCAGCACTAAGATTGTTCTAGAAGAAGGTCAAGAACCTTCAGTGGCCTTCACTCACACCAACCAGGACAGTGTTGAATTTTGAACAGCTTTGCCTTTTTCACGAGATGCCTTTCATTTGAAAAGACAGAAAATTAATTTTACTTATCCAGGTATTTGTAGTTTAATAAAAGTTTGCTTATAGCTTTTATCCTTATCATGAACTGTTAGAACCCAACAACTGTGCTTAATGATACCACTAATTTGTGTTCTTGAGACTGTTTGTAGTTTATTATAAAAGCAGTAATAATAAAGAAGTTTTAAGAAAGAAAAATCATCTCTAATCTTAACACTCCAAAACTATTGTTACCTTTAATTTGCATAGTTGCAATTATAGAACATGTGACTTGTATAATCTGCAACTTCACTTAATTCTCAATTACAAGTATTTTTCATGTTGATACATATTTTCTAGTTTCTATCATTTTTGGTACAAAAATCTACATTTTTTGGCTCATTAAAGACTCTAGTAATTACCTAGGATACTTGATTTGTTTCCAATTTTATGCTATTTCAAAAAGGTTGCAGTAAATAATATCTACATGTAATTTTTCCTTAAAACAAATGCCCAGAACTGATACAAGTGAGAATATTTTCTGGCTTTTAACCCAAACTATTTATTAATAGCTCTGGACAAGCTCTTGGAGCCGGATTTGCCAGTTTTTCCCTCGGCTGGGGCCTGGCTTCTCTGGAACCCAAGTCATCTTGGCACTCATGGTCGCTACCCCTCCACTCCAGATCCAAGCCAGGCCAGTGAAGGATTCGGACAAACATTGTAAGATTTGGCTCTGCAAATCCCAGTCAACTTCACACTTCATTACTTTATCTCTGCCCTTTTTCTGTCTAAAGAAATGTCATTTCTTTTTATGAATGGGGTGTCCATGAGCCTCCGTTGTTTGGGGCACACTTTTAAAAATTCACGACTGTGGCAACCCAGTGAGATATTAGGACTATGGTTTCAACCAGTGTATCCACAAGTTGATGTGGCCCCACATCTGCCCCAGAGGCAGGAGGAGGAAGAGAGAGAAAGTACAAAGATACGTTCCAATAATAAAATTCACACGACTCACCCCTCAATGTGCCAGTCTATGTGTAGCATGGGGAAAGATACATTTGGTTCTTGTAGCAGTTTCCAGGCATCAAGCTCCTAAAACACTAGGAATTTTATGCATGATATGATTAATAGGAGTGTCTTTTTGTCATTGCTTACAAGCATCTTATTCCAGACCAGAGTTTACGCTAATGCAGTGACTATGTGAACACCTATGTAATGTCCACATGGGGACTGGTCATGAATGTGTTAGAACTTCAGCTCCCAATACCTGACCTGCTGGGTGGGAAAAGAGGTAGATACTGAGTGTGGTCACCAATGATAAATGATTTAATTAAGTATGCCTATGTAATAATGCCTCCATGTGTTAAAGAGATATTTCCATGCCCCTAAGTGTCCATACTGAGGGAACTTTCAGAGGTGGGCGAGTAGCGTAACTGGAAACTCTGGTAACCTGAGTTGTTTGGTTGTTACCAAGTTGTATATTTCTAATAGTAAGTAAAGTAGTTCTCAATCACTGAACCTCAGAAGCGTCATTAGAATCCCAAACATTGTTATCCAAGTGACAGAAATGTGGATACCTTGGGACCACATTTGTAGCTGGTGTCTGAAAACTAAAATATGGCTTTTGGGGAATGAAAGAACCTGTAATGTAACAATGTGCTCCAAATGAGTTACATGCACATTAAAGTGTGGGAAGCATTGCTCTATACCACTGAGTGGTATCTTTGAATGACTGTGGAATTTCTTCACCTCTTCTGTTTCTTGTGCTGATCAAACCTGAGGCATCATGCATGCTAAGTAGGTACTCTAAAAATAAGCTACACCTCCAACCCCAGAATTCATTGATTTATCTTATCAAAGTTGTAATTGAAAATTAACTTGCAAAAAATACCTGCATAGAAAGAAAAGTCTAAATTTTAAAGAATTTCAAAAATATAATAATATGTCTAGGGTCTTTCCCCTCACCTCCCCGCCTCACACGTCAACTCTGTTGTCTTTTTTAACCCTAGTTTTGCAATTCTCTGAATACCAATTGAGTGCGCAGCAATTTAATTCAATTTGTATCTAGTTCATACATAGAACCCCTGATTCTATGTCTCTGGGGTTAGCAGCAAATCCCACAAGTTTAAGCAAAGTAATAATATTGCCAGATGTGAACCTGAGAATGCTGTGACAGTGGTACTGAAAGTAAGTAAGAGGGAAAGACGCTGAAAGTCACTGCGTAGATAGCTCGGTCAGGGGACAAAGATGTGATGTAACAACTCGACCTGTGGCTCTGGGAATGGAACAATGAGGCTTCAATCCCACTTGATGCACGGACAATGCATCAAGGAAGGAATCTGAGAAGACTCCTCTGTTTCTCTGAGTATCTCTCCATTCAGGTGAAAATAATTCAGTAATTCATTATAATCACTGGAATAAAAAAATTAACATATTAGAAGCTGAACAACCATTTATCCAGTTTGGGAATAAATTCTGATCCTCTGAGAAAGGTAAGTTACCATTTTGGGATGAAATTCCAGGCTTAATTGTTGCAAGTTTTTGTTTTAACCCCTATATGAGTTACAGATGCAGTTAGATGTTATCCAGGCTGTGGTCACCAGGAGACTGGGTGAAGCTGCAGGGTTTACTTCCGAGATGGCTCATTTACACATCTGTTAGCTGGAGGCTTCCACTCCCCCGTGTAGCCTCAGTATGTAAAGGCTGACCCACCGAGAGCAGGGGTTCCGGGCTTCATGATCATCATGTCCAGAATGTTGCACTGGGTTAATGCAGGTCAACCTTCCTCCATGGGCAGTGGTATTGTACAGGACACCACCGGGGTCATAGTGGTGGCTTGCAACCTACCCCTCTGACTTCACAGAAGGAAGCCTCACTTTGAGGCCCCATTTTGCAGATGAAACAGCAGAGGTCCAGTGTGCTGACAGTATGCTTTGGCAGGGAGAACATGCCTTGAAGTCAGATGACTGAGCCTTGGTTCTATCGCTCTCAGTGTGACCACCTCACTGCTCAGGACTCACGTTCCTCCAGTGTAAGATTAGGTTAACAGGCGGACGTCCCCTGAGATGTTGGAGAGGAATACTGGGATCTGGCTTTGGGAGGCCTTGAAGGCATGAGGAACAGTTGGGAGGTTGCCTTGTGGGAAGTCAGAGAGTCTTAAAAGTTTTCAAACCTAGGGAAACAGGGAAACGTGCACCATTTTGAATACTATTCTGGAAAAAGTGTAGAGGCTTAAGCAGAGGGACAAAGACAAGAAGCAGACAGACTAACATCACACAGCTCAAAGGAGGGAGCACAAGATGCCGTGCTCAGCTATTTGGGATGAAGATAAAAGAAAAACCAACCCTAGAACCCACTCTGTGTTCATCATGTCACTGCCTCATTTCTATGTGTGCAGCAATTCAGGGAAAAATCAATTCAGCGTTGAAAAGACGTCAGTATGCGTCCTCTTTCGGCTTTCTTCCGCAATAACAATTTCAATCCCGAAGAACTTCGGGTTTCACAGAACTATTCATCTTTGCGTTGGGACCTATCAAAAGCTACAAAAACAACAGAAGTACAAAAACTATGGAAAAGAAAATTGCCTTTGACTTCAAGTTCTTTTTTGCAGACTTAGTTCCAGTTTTTATTCTAGTCATTGCAACATTAAAAATAAAATTTTGAGTGTGCAAAACTAAACATAACTCTAAGTGGCAAAATAGCATATATCCATCACTCTGTCAGAAAGAGAAGAAAAATTTAAAAAGTAGTCTAAAATCTGTTGAAAATGTATGAAAATTCTTAGCAAGGTGTAGTGGTGCATGCCTGTAATTCCAGCACTCAGGAGGCTGAGGCAGGAGAATCACCATGAGTTCAAGTGGGCTACATAGTGAGTTCAAAGCCCATCTAAACAATTCAGTGAGACTGTCTCAAAAAACTGAAGAAAGAAGAAAGGGAAAATATATATGTCTATTGTTTCTTTTCCTCTGAATTCAGAAAGAATTATGCTATTTGCTATTTATATTGTGCCAAAAATGAACTGATAGGGTACCTTTTTAAAGATATGATGGAGACAAATACGAGTTCAGAACTAAAGCCTCCACTACAAGTACAGCTAATATTATGGGGTTTTTATTTGTAGTGTACATAGCAGGGGACATAAACTACTTGAATACCTTTCCTTTGAATAACAGGAATGTCTCCTACTAAATGCGACTCTGAAAGATTAGAGAGGAGACATTAAAAAAAAAAGAATTTTAAGAGCCACAATCTGCTGCTTTCCTACTTAAATAAACTTTGTCTATTCTATTAATTATTGTATTGCACCATAAGCTACAGGGCTAAGAAACTCCCACTCTTTCCACAAACCCACTCATGCATAGACCATTTGTGATTGATGGACCAGTGAGGTTGAAATGTGCAAATGGAGATGAAACATCCCAAGATTAAATATCTTCTGGATAAGAGATTGGCATCATTCCAGTAATAAGAAGTTGGCCACATTATACAGGGAGGAGCATTCAAAGAAAGATGCTCTGTCTCAGCCAGGGACTGGAATAAACCCTCCCCTTCCAAAGCCTTCGTATGTGCCCCAACAAACCTCCTCTTTCATCCCCTACATATTTACTCAACTAGTATTAAATGAGGATCTAGAGAACCTACTTTTAGCTAGGCTCTGAGGAAAAACACTAAGAATATAAAGTTAGTTAAGAAACAGTCTGAGATCAGAGAAACTTACAGTCTAAGGCAGTCTTTTTCAACTAAGGTGCACAATAAATTACCTACAGCATTTTAAAAGTATTGTTGATTTCCACTGATCACTAATTAAATTATAACCTTGGAAGGAAGCCCTATATAGAGCCAAAGACCAGACTTGCTAGAGAAGAGATAGGGAAACAAATGATGGTCACACATTGTTGCTAAGGAAGTACAAAGTATATTAGAGCTCAGGGGAAAGACCCCATCCAGACTTTGAGGAGGCCAGAGGTTGGCTGGAAACGACCTGACATCTTATGTCTTTGCTTGAGGAAGAAAAAATGTAACATAGGAAAGCAGAATGCAGAAGGAGAGTTGAGGGAGCAGCATTGGCAAACAGAGAGGAAGGTTGAAATTCCACAGAAATAATTGGCTGTGCAGTGTACCTGGAACAAAGAACTCTAGTGGGAGGAGGTAAGCACCCAGAAATGATGCTAAAGAAACAGACACTAAGTCACACTCTGCCTGGCTCGTCATCCTGTCCAGAGGCTGGGGCTGCAGCTGCCATGGTAGGACCTGGTGGCAGGTTGTGATGGTCTATGTGGGGAGCCAGAACCTGAACGTGGATGACATGAACTGCAGGATGCATTTCAGAAGATTGATAAGCAGCAAGTGGAAGACATCACCGTCGACTTCTTCCTACCAAACACCATCACCCTGCTTAGCTTTATAGCTAGCCTTTTGCCCTTTGCTTTCACAGAGGTGACTTTGTTCCAGAACACACCATCTGGACCCGTATCCTTTCCATATTGTCTTCTTTCTCATCACCAGTATGTTAGTTTTCCTCAATGGTCCATTTACCTGACCTCATCCAGCCACGTAGCCAGCAATTTTTGGACTCAGCATGACACCACGTGGTGGATCTGACAGACAGATAGGTTCCAGACTTTTGCACATGACAAACAAAGAATTGCAAGTGTACGTCCAATGGTAAAAGCAAAAGCAGCTACATTTATTAAAGGTAACAGGAAGATGTATTCAGGGCATGACAGGTTGGGGTGTTAGAGAATTAAAATGTATGGCACAAAGATAAACAGTGCTTCAGATTTTAAAAGATGTGTACCACCCCAGGTGCCTCTCACTGGGTCTCTCAGTAAGACTGACAAGGATGACTGGCAGGGCACTGAGTCCCCTCAAGGGCTTCAGCACACAGCCATCCCAGAGTTCTCTCTGATTAAATTATACACATGAGATACAGTCCATACTTATGAACCTCTGTGTGAGGGGAGAAGGTTACTGAAGGTCAGGCCATGAGATCTAACATGCATGTACTTGGGGCCTCAAGCTTTAGAGGTTTTCTGGGTCTTTGCTATTTCATTGTTTGGCTTCTTTGGAAACAGTGGAAGGCGCACGGCCCTGAGGTGTTGCCCAAATTCAAGTGCCCTCACTGTGCTAGCCATACTGTGCGCCAGCTTCCTCCTCCTAAACTTCCTCCTCTTCCTCCCTTTTGATCAAATTAAATCCCTAAACTATTGGCTAGATTCCATCTTCAGGACAGCACGAGGGAATCAGATGTCACAGAGCACACTGTCAACTGCCATGTACTCACCTGAGAGAGGATCATCAGCCATTTGGACATATTTGCATTTGGCATTTTGGGGGCTGGGCCATGAGGGCCTTGTTGATTCAAAGTCACCGTCTCTGCCAAGCGATCAGTATTACTTGGTAGTTAACTGAGCTTTGTTTCACTTGTCTGCACAATGGGCAGCATCCCGCTCTGCCACGGCAGCGGCGTCTGGCTGGGCATAATCATCTGCTGGTTTTTACGGGTGAGGACCTGTCACTGCACAGCTTCACTGATATTCATACCACCACCGGGACGATCTAACTAATGGGTCTTCCTGCAACTCACCTCTGGTAGCTGGACCTATGTCACATGGTTCAACCCCAAACCTTTTCTGGCAGTGGCTGGGGTTTACCTTTTCACGATCATCTGGCAGCCATCTGAAGTGAGTGTCTCCTTCTAGAAGCACATATTTGTGTTCTGAGCCATTCATGCATTAAGTTGGTATAGAATTCTCTTCATTGGATGCGTGACAACTTCCATAGTGAGACAGTACTATGCTCACTTATCTCACTGACACACAGGGCGTATGAATGGGAATACAGCTGTGGGTATTTGGGGTCACTGGTTTCCTGGAAGCTATTATTTCCATAAAATTTGAACAAGATCTGTAAGACCTATATACTCTGTGTTATGCTTTGGCTTCTTTGCAGGTCCTTCACTACACTCCTGTTCCTGTACAGCCTGGTTTGGGTCACAGAGCACTGTAGCCATCAAGAAAAGCCCTACTCAGAGTGTGAAGATGGTACCCACAGTCCAGACACCTGCAGGAATCATGGAAAGATTCAGAAGACAGCCCGCCAAGCATCTCACCACAAGGAAAGCTATTCTTCCAGAAGAAGAAACTGACATTCCATATCAAAAGTTACCAATGGAGTTGGAAAGAACTGAAAGACCCTGGTTAATCAGTAGTGTTCCAGAGAGTACCTGTTAAAAAAAACACTGCAGAGCGAATGGGAAAAGGAGGCAGAACTTTGAGGGGGTCGTTTTTGAGACGGTAAATCTTTTTTCCCAAGACATGACCACGTAAGCCAAACCATGGCCTGGGATTCTTTGCCAGTTTGGGCTCTGCCCTCACTTCGGCACTTGGTATCCAGTCACTGGTAACAGAGAGGAAAACACAGTAATTTGCTCACAGTGGCCAAGAGCAGCTTTGTGCTGGGTGTCTTGTGGACATCATGTAAACACTTTCATTTGGACATTTTTAATCAGGTAGTTAGTGAACTGTTCACCGGATTTTATTTTTATGAATCAGCATTTCCATTTGATTCACTTATTTTTAAGTTCAAGCCGCTTTTCAGTCTTTTATTTTATTGTTGTTTTTGTTCTCCAGTTAGAATGATTCAAGGCTTCAGAATTCACTGCTGAGACTGAAATTGGCGAAAGGTCCCCCTTCTACCTAGAGGAAAATGTGGGAGCTTTTGTGTTCCTGCTGAGCATCTTCAGCCCACTTTTTCAGACCATAAGCCACATGGCTGGTGAATAGCCACTTCAGGAGAAGTCGGCTGCCTGCATAGGAAGCAGGGATTTGATCAGAGTCTTCTTGCATTACAAATGTCACTGGTCTAGACTTACCCATAGCACCAGCCATTAGGGCTTAGGGAATGCAGGGGTCCTCCATGCCAGGTGCCTTTTACACATAGTTGGTCTCCTGACACCTATGTAATCCACATTGCATGTTAATCCATGTGAGGTACCTGTGAGTATTACCTTTCAGTGTGCATTCTGCTGATATTTCACCACCTCCAGGGGATCCATGTTTAAAATAAAGTAATTCACATTACAACTCTTCAGTAGCCAAAAAAGAAAAAGAAACAAGAATAGACATCAGTCAATTCTATTTATCCCTGGTCTTTGATCTTGTCATCTATATCCAAATACGAAGTACAGACTTTATATTGAATGCTACAGCATTAATGAAAGTTGGGGAATCATCTAGTATCCCAACCAAATTTCTATTTTGGAATGACTTCCGCACTGTCAGCAGATGACAAGTGACAGATAGAGGGTGAGTGGGGAAGGAGTGAGGAACAGGACAGGAAGGACATTAAGACATTGGTGACATAGAAAAGGAGACAGGTAGCAGGAAGGATGGAGGAAGAATAGATTTGAAAGAAAGTAGCAGTGGCATAGAAGCTAGTGATTGATTAGCGATGAATGTAAAGAAGACTGAGTGCTGGCCAGGGTGACCCCATCTCTGGAGGAACAGCAGGAGGACAGAAGGAGCAGTTTCATCCTGTAGCACCCTGTCCCGGCGTGGCCCCTGCAGGCCTTCCACTTCACAAGCGGGCATGCCTTTCATAGGTATGCAGGGAGGACACACAGATTTCAGTTCTGGAGAAAATGTTACGATCAGGCTCTTATCAATGTATGCTTCTAAAAGAGTCTCAGTCCTTTCAAAGATGATTTTAGAGCCCAGTCCTTTTAGAGATTTATTCTCATCAGCTTCTCCTGTCTACATTTTATTCCTGAATGCAGAGAAATGTGGGAGCTTGTCTTCTCCCAAATGGAAGAGGCTGAGGACAACTAATTTCTCCATATGCAGGATGGAGAATGTGTGGGTAATCCCTCTTCCTCTTTGATCTAACTAGGAAATGTATGTTATGAGAGCTCACACAATGCAGATGAAGCAAAGAGACACATAAAATTATGTGTAACTATTCTAAACATAGAAAGATTGCCTAATACTTTATTACCAGCAATTTTACTTCAACACAAAGAAAAGAAATCGATATATACGTTCACCAAAAGGCATATCCTAAGGTGTTTATAGAAGAATTATTAGTACAGTATATCTCAGTGAAGTCGCAGTTTGAGTTTGAGGCCTCAGTCCTTCAAGAATTGGTAACTAATAATTGTTCGCGAAAAACCCTTACATTTTGAGGAAACCGCAAATATCCTCCACAATTGCCTTTTCGATGGAAGTTTGCAAGTAACCAATCCGAGAGCGTTATTCAGCTCTCCTTGTTGCTGATTGGCTGCTGTCCTGTAACCCATCTGCGGCAGATGCATCAGCATTCCTTCACCGCAACAGGTTGCTGTGCTGCTGGTAGCTACCTCCGGTATTCTCGGTTAAGTCCTAAGATCCCTAATAGGCCTCCAAAACGCACTGTGCCTTCTAAGGCTTCTGAAAATTAACTTAAGTGCCGGAAGAAATTTAAAGCACTCCAGAAAAGGGTTGAACTACTGTACAGTATTTTTGTTAAGTTTAATTATTATAATACTGTATACCGTATTTCATTAAATTACATAACTGTGAAAGACAAAGCATATTTAGGATTTAAACTATAAAAATACGTATTTATAGCCATTTTTCTGACCATATTTGAAATTCATACTTTTTCACAATTCATGGATGATCGAGGAACATAGCCCCAGCAAATTTCGGGGATCCAGTGTAACGCCAAAAGTGGGAAATTACCCAAGCATCAATCGGAAATAAAATGGGTAAATAAATTATGTTATAGTTATATAATGAAAGTCAAAGGTCTGAAATTACAGAAAACAATATGGATAAACCACACAGGCCTAGCATTAAACAAAACAGCCATGCACAAGAGAGTACATTCTGCAGAAGCAGTCAGTTTTTATGAGATTTTTAAAGAAAGCACAAATCTAATCTGTACTATAAAGGAGTGAAAGCATTTCCTGGAGGAGGTGAGGAGTGGTAATAGTGCCTGAGAGTCACCTCCACTGATAGCTTCCCCGTGTGCCAGGCATGTATTTTCTTGGCCCATGTAGTGGTTATATGCATGTGTCTCCTGCATAAAGTCATTGGGCTGTAAAGAGATAATAACATTATTTTCCCTTTGTACATTTTGGTTCCATAAACAATTTTTTAAAAATCTATAGTTGGATATTTTTACCCTTATTTTGATCACCAATATGGAAAAAAAATCTTACTTATAAGATAAAATAAAAGGAAAAGAGAGTGAGTTCCATCTTTGACATTCTGAGTTTGAGGAGTATCTGAAATGTTGCAGTAACAGTGTCCAATAGGTGTTAGTTAAATGAGCTGGTTGCTCACAAAGATGCATATAACAACTTCAGAAAAACAAAAATAATTCTTACTCTTATGCTGGAAATGCGCTTGTCCAAAACCAGCACACAAAGTTAATTACCCCCTTAGCACTGGTGCTTGCTTCTGAGTAAACCTTGTTTTCTTCTGTTCCACATGAGTGTTTCTGCTGCAGTATTCTGCTGATGACCTAGTTGGCAAACAGATGGATATTCCACACTGTTACGCACATACTCCCATGGCACCCCGCAGACCATGCTAAATGCTTCTGCCATCTCCTTTGTGTTCTAGGCACACCATAAAATTACCATCTTGGCCTTCCCCGCAATAGGTGAGGCTGTGAGATTGGGGTCTGCATAGTGCAATATGACCAGAAGTGATGTTTCAGATATGACACGTCAGCCCTCTCCCATGTGGTCCTCTATGCTCTTCTCTGCTCCTGCCAGCCCAAAACAGACAAGTATTGTCACCAGACCCTGGTGTATGGCAAGTAATGAATTGCAAGTGTACACCAGGCAAGCAGCTACACTTACTGAAGACCGTAAGAAGCTGTGCTTAGGGAAAGTCCATGCAGACAAAAAATTATGCCAAAAAAAGAAAAAAGGATGCCAAGCTGACAGAAAAGCAAAAGTACTGCACACAGATCATAACACAAAGTAGTGGCAATAGCCCCCAATCAACTAGGCTTTTGGAATTTTATGGATGTGCACTTCACCTCAATTGTCTCCCCCCAAATCTCTAAGTGTGATAGGCATGAATGACTGACAGGGCATTGTGTGATCTCAGGGGCTCTGAGCACATTCTCCTGTCCCAGAATGCACTCTTGTATTAATTAACGTATGACATGTAGCACATATCTATGAACTCTTAAGGAGGTGGGAGTAGAGTAAAGGTGACTGAAGGGCAGTCTAGGGGATCTGACACACATATGCTGTCACCTAGAGCACTGGAGTGATCTTGGGTTTTTGTTATTTTATTTTTTACCTCTTGTAGGACAGTGGAAGGAGGAATTTAACAATCATGTGAGGACAGGGAACATGGGCAGATGGAAAGGCACTTGCATCAACTTTGGACTTCCAAAAGACTGTCCTTTTCATGAAAAGGAGCATTAGGATATTCTTAAACATAAGTAGTAATTACCAGAAATGTGCCAGGGGAAGTTGTTGTATGCCACAGTCCAAAAGAAAGCGAAGTAAGAGAGAAGACATTCTACAGGAATGGTAGAGTCCAAGTCCATGCCACATATGGGTATGGCATTACAATGATTAACTCATGCCTATTGGCACAAATTTCCCCAGATTTGGCACTGAAAATCCTGCATCTCAGGTTACCCCTTAGTCCCAGGCAAATTTGGAAAGCATGGTCACATCATATAGCACCTTAATTTGTACAATCCACACTTTACAGAAATTCCAAGCAAGATACTTCATAAAAACTGGTCTGAGCCTTGTGAGTCTCTGTGGATCCAAATGGACTCAAAATCCACAGTTATGTTCATAAAGAGGGTTCCAAAGAGTGCTCCAAACAGGGTCATCAGAAAAAATATGGTGCATCCTGTTAAATTTGAATTTCAGTTAAACAACAATTAAGGTGCAATTTGAAGATGCGTTATGAGATCATCTGTCATTTTTCTGAAATTCAAATTTGACTCAGTATCCTGTATTTTATTCGTTAAATTTGGTAAACTTGCAATCCCACAGACAAACAGCAGTTAACAGCAACACCAAGGCTTCCTGGAGATAAGATTAAGTCCAGAAATGTTTAAGTTATGTAAGAAAATAAGGCCCCAAGGTGTAAAGTCTGTAGATATGCAAATGTATTCCAAGAACCAGAATTGATAAACTGAAATCCTATAGAATAAATGCTCTATATTATTAGAAATAAAAGAACAGGAACTATAATAAAGAACACAACAGTAATTGAAAAATAATATATGGGTCTCTAAAGAATGCACAGAAATGAAAAAGTCATCACTGAAAGAAAAAAGACCCTCACAGTCTGGCTTAAACAGTGGAGTGTTGTATGATGCTAAGCAAGTTAATTAACCTCCCTGTACCTTGATGTCCTTATTTGAAAAGTACAGATAATAATGATGTATATGCTGTAAGGTTGAGGTTTGAAAATAAATGTGACAAACATAAAGCATTCAAAACAGTACCTGCACTATAGCAAATTCTCAATCTATCAATCAAGAATGACTGTTTAGTCCCCGACTGAAGTATGTACAATATCATCACATCCAGCGTTTCCTATACAGTACCAGAAGACACTCTGAGGTGTCAGGGAGAGTATAGCATAGTAACATGTGTTTGGAAATTCCTCCATTCATCTAATAATCTTGGATCCCTCAAAAGATTATGAAGCTGAGCCTCGTGGAATTTGCCAGGTGGCCAGAGTCTTCCTCTGAATAATGCCAGAGGCAATCTGCACACCAGCATGGCCCAGCTTTAAAAGTCCCTGTTCTCCATGACTCCATCACATTGTCACATTAAGAAGGAGCTATGATAATATTCCCGTCCTATGAAAACACCTTTCTAAAAATCCAGAAACGCAGAGGTGAACATGCTTTACTATCCCTTTGCACCAATTGCTGTGTGTCTACTTCAATCGACCTCGGCTCAGTCCTGAACCCTAGGGCATGTGGAAAGTGTCCTCTAAATACCTCCTCTCTCTGACACTAAGAGTCAGAAGAGACAGTGATCTGCTTCCAGGACCATAATCCTGAGAAGTATCACCAAGCCACCCCTGAGTCACATCATAGTTTTTCTTCCACCATGTGCAGTTCCCCTGCAGAATGGATGCTGGTAATGATTCCACGTGGTTCGTTGGCCACAGGTACACCAAGAGCCCCCTCAGTTGATTTCCCACAACTGAAAACCAAAGAACAAGGCAGGAATCTACTTATGCTGATTTTGCTTTTCTCAAGTTTCAACAAACAAGACATTTTTTTTAAAAAAATCAGGTTCATGGTTGTCATACCATTACTACCAGGGTCACTGTCTTTTGCTTGTACACACATTCATGTCCTCTGCTTAGGGCAAAGATGGTGGGATTTTCCACTTTTAATCTGATTCAGAATAGGGATTTGCATTTCACAAGCATGGATAGGACTTGAGCAATGCTATTGACTGACTTCCTTTAATGTTAATCCTACTTCAGTTAGGAGTTAAATCAGAATTTATGCACTGGGTGTATCATTTTTGTTTTTCTAAAGCTGTACTTTAAGTAGGACTATGTTAAAAGCTTTTCAGCTGCGTTCAGAAGTCCCAAAGTAACCAGAGTTGTCACTAAGGCTCAGTGTTATTAAGTCAAAGTTTAAGAAGCCAACTATGATCGTCAAAGAGTCTGACAACACAGAATCTTTTCCCAGGCAAATCATTAATATCTCTATCTTTAATAAGAGGCTTCCTTCATTAACATTTCATTCTTTTGATTCAACAAAACTTTCATTGAAGACTACTATTCATATCCTATTTCAATCCTCAACACAAATTACTTAAGCACTTTTTGTGTGCCAGCTTCTAAAGTCAGCTTTGGTGATTCAGACACAAGTAAGACAGATTTGGCTTTCAGAGAACACATGGTGGGTAAAGGAAAAACTCCAGTTACAAGGAACCAAGCAATTCCGTAACCAATGCAGGCATAAAGACATTTTAAAAATACTTCTTAATTGCTGGGCTGATTAAAAGAGAATGGGACACATAAAAATGGTACTTACATAAATTTAAAATGCATGTGCAAAAATAAAATATAATGCAATATTTTGCAAGAGCACAAAAATATACAAAACACACGTTGGAATGGCTGCCTATGGAAATGGGGGAAAAGAAAGTAGAAAGCAGAAAAGAAGGAATGAGACAGATACCGGGAGGAAGGGAAAGGGGCAGAGAGGGAGGAAGGCAGACAAAGGAAGGGAAGGAAGGAAGGCAGGCAAGCAGGCAGGAAAGCTAGTTAGATCTTTAAAGCAGCTGGGGGAGCCATCTGGCAATAGATGATATAACCTTACTTTAGTTTCTGCACTAAATCGCTCCCCTCTTTGAGTCTCTAATTCTGATGGATTTTCTTCATCTGAAGAGTAGTAAAATCAGTGAATAAGCAGAGAAACTATGCAACATAAGACGCTTGGCCTTCAGTTTCAAGAGCTAACGTAACCTGTGGGTGAGCAGATAGCCGGGTGTATTTACTGACCCTCTGGAAACAGCTACTCCTCTAAGATTCAGTCATCGCAGTGGGGCAAGGCAGCCCCCATCTCTTCCCTCCTTCCCTACAGTGCGGCTGGGGGCTCATTCTCTAAGCCAATCTAAACTGACTCAGGAGTAACCTGGTCCAAAGATTATGGTTTAATCTGGTCCCCTCACAATTTACACTCTTTCTTCTCAGTGTTTTAAACTAGTGAGAAGCTGGAGGGGAGTCCTGTTGAGCCAGGTCACCTTTCTTTCCCTGGAATTCAACTCAGTTTTCAACCAACACTGGTCAATGGCTCCCTTTCCCAGACAGGCTCCCTTAGCAGGCTCCCAGCAGAGGCGGCCAGGTGAAGTATGATGCCCGGTTCAATTTGAAGAGTAAACAGTAAGTCGCTTTTTGTTTCCTAAATATTCCTGAGGACATACTTATAATAAAAATGATTCACTATTTTTCTAACTTCAAATGGACATGGGCAATCTGCATTTTTATCTGCCAAACCTGACACTAGTAAAGTGAGATGGCAGTGGCCAGAAAACTAGGGGGCCTTTCTAACCCTTGCTTCTGGAGTTGGCTAAGGCACACTATTTGCCAGGGCATCAGAGTGAGATTAAATACGGGAGCCAAACTATTTCACATTTTTAATTTTATTTTTGTTTTCAATTGATACAGAGGCCATTGCAATAGAAGAAAACAGTGTATTCCTATAAATAACCTATAATGTTTCCACATGAGATATACCAGGCGAGAAACAGCGCACGAGAAAGGAAGAGATGATCCCAGCTGGGTGTCAAAAAAGTCTATTTTACTTCTATGTCTAAGGAGGTCTGTGAAATTGGCCACCCTCTTTCCCCCGTGTGGTCCTCAGTCCTCCTCTTCTGTAGAATGAGAATGACAAGATGAGATGATTTTTAGTGATTCCTTCTACTCTCACCTTTAGTGCCTCTGCAGTGTTGATCCTGTTTCCTCAGTTTAGTGAAAGCTGTTTTGCTTCTGTCAATCTATGCAGAAACAATAAAACCTAACACAAATGAAGATTTCTTTCATTTTCCATATTCCAGTAAAAACCCTTCTGTGAGGTATTGTGGTTGTTCCAAAAACTGAAACCAGAAGTTCAATTGCAGTAAGGGAGACCAAAGATTGCAAATGCCCTGTTACCAAAATAGAAGCAAAGAAAGCCTCGCTGTGAACAGCATGGTCCTTTCACAGGCCAGGAGGAATCTGTGCAGAGGAAAGGTCAACACGGTTGAGCTGGACTCCTGCAAGCAGAGTGGGACCCTTGTGCACCCCCAAACAAACCACTGGTCTGAACAATGGGGGAGCGACCCCTTACATTTCTTTATAGAATCATCCCAAAGTTACACAGTATGTGTGGATGTACGTCACAAACCATGAAATGCTACACCTCTGACTGCTGATTGGAGCTTAATCAGATGTAGGCATTCAGTCCTCGTTGGGAACTCTGTCTATCTGCCTTGCTTTTGGAGGCTGGTTTCCTTTGGCAGGATTGGCTCCACCTATAGTCTCTGACAGTGTGCTCTAGAGAAAATTGAATCAATACCCACTTTCAGGATAGGTCCTTGGCTAATACGCCTTAGCTAAATGGTGCTTCTATTACTGTAGCCACAGCAACTGGTACAAGCATGAAAATGTGACTTACCCATTAGCCCCAAGACTTTTTTTTTCCAAACTATAGAAGAGGGCAGATTCATTTCCCAAGATTTAGAATTTTTTAGATGCAAGCTGAGAGATATAAGCAGTTATTTTTCCTTGAGGAGAGATTAAAAATGAAATCAGCTCAGAGAAGACCAGTCATAAGGAATGGGAAAGGCTTGGTTCAAATATCATTGAGCTTCTGTATCTAGTAATGTCTAGAGCTATATTTCCTTCTGCTCCTCTCAGATTACTGAGTAAATGGATCTCCTTTTTGCCTGAACCCATTTTATGAGATATATTTGCTCTTATTGCAACTGAAAAGTCCTCACTAAATCTTATGTTTGCTACGTCTCTTTCAGACAACTCCAAATTCTATCATAAGAGCCTTACCCAGCCAGCAAATACTTTAAACTTTAAAGCCTAGGTAATCTTAGAGCATATATGTTAATTAATAGGGTTTCAAAGAACAAAATTTGGATTTGCTTATGTAAAAAATTAATAAATTTATGTTTATCTCATTATCACAAGCCTAAATTTTTCATGTATCCTTTGAACTATAATATGACATCATTTATATGAACATTTCCATCAAAAATATTTAAAGTTAGAAATTTTATGACAAAGGGAGAAGCTTTCTTGATCTGGAGAATTAACTTAGTCTCATAAACTCATCTATGACCAGATTTTTCATGTATTTATTTTTAAATAACAATAAAGATGAATGAAATTTGGTCAATCATTGCTCTATGGTTGCAAGCATGAAGAATGTATAAATTTAATCAACTCAGATTTCCACCACTCTCAAAGTATTTTATTATGGCTTAACTATTTTAATTTGAAAATTTTTCCTTGTGTTCCAAATCTAATTTTCAGTCTTGTTAAGAACAATTGCAATCCACAACTAAGAGCGCCTAAGGGAACAGATAGGTTGCCACATCCACTTGAGACCTACTTATAAATCAGCTCCTGAGTTTCCTGCACCAGGACCCGGCCTCACAGAGAAGGCAGACTGGGGACCTGAGCTCTTCCTGACCTGGTTTGAAGTGAATGTAAGCAAAGACCTCCCTCTGGAGCCTCATCATTCAAACAGAAGCCATTTAAACTTGGAGCACATTGTTGGTAAGTGCTACATAGAGTGTCTCAGTGAGTTCTTACTGGTTTCTACTGATCTTGCTTCCTTTGTCTCAGATCACAATAAGGCTTCCCCTGCACCAGGAATAACTCAAGAATGCTCTGTGCTCTTGGGCTTGTTTCAACACTAAGGCACGCCTAGTGCTTAGCATCCATGTCATCCATTCTCACATGTCTATATTAGGTGTAAAAGCATCCTAGCAAGCAGCAGTCTCCTGTCTCAGCAGCTTCTGCTTGCATCATGAAGCACAATGGAGATAATCCACTGCTGGATTATGTCTGACAATCGTACGCTCAGTTTTTATTGACGTGATGGAATAGAGTTGACTGTACAGTTCTTCCACTCATTCTGTGTCATTAGGTTTTACTTCTGGTGCAGTCTGTGAGCATCAGACTATCACTTAAAACAAAACACAATGGAATGCTTCCTTCAAACTCATGAAACCTGTGAAAACAAGCATTATCCATTTGCTGTACTAATGAGATGTAATGAAAGCTCTAACTTGTTTTGAATCTCAGCTAGACCATTTCTATGGTTGTTTTTAAATATCCTTAAGCCTCTATTTCCTTAGCTACAAAACATATTTGTATAATATTTATAGAGTACCCACTATGTATTCTGGACCCTTGAGAATAAATCAGGGAATGTTCTGGGTATGGAAGTGCTTACCTATAATCCCAGCACTAGGGAAACTGAGGCAGGAGGATTGCCCCAAATTCAAGGCAAGCCTGGGCTATATAGTGAATTCAAGGCCAGTTTGAACTATTTAATAATATCCTGTGTCAAAAAAGAAAAGAGAATAAAATCAACCAGAGAATAAAACTGAACTTCCTGTTTTGATGAACTTAGAGAAATATATGAATAAATAAAGAACAAAATTTGACATTACTTCAAAAGTTTATTTATCATAAAAATAATATTTGGGGTTATGTGCACAATACAATAAAGACAGAAGATTTTTTTAACACAAAGTGAAAAATAAAAGTAAAACACTAATAATGAAATTAAGTTTTAAAAAAATCACTTCAGCAACCACCACAATTATAACGTTTCATGCAAAAATCACTATTAGGTGCTAAAACTGGTGAGTGACAGTTTGAAATAGGACATTTATATAGCACCAACATGTTTTCCCATGTGACACTTACTAATTAAAAAGAACAAAAGAGTAATTTTACACTGAACAAAACTAGGAAAGTCTACCTCAACAGATTAAAGGTAGAAACACCAGCGACATAAAAAAAATAGATGTTATATGCTTCTTAATATGAAATACTGAGAAAGCCACAAAAATATTTTCAGTTGTATTCCAATACAAAAACATATAATCTGTTTCCCTCAAATCAGGTAAACCTGAATTGAGGGGCATTCTGGAAAATACACAATATTTTTCAAAATGTCAAAGCCATACTACAAAAGACATATTGTAGTACTGTTTCAGATTAAAGGAGACTAAAGAGACACAACAATTAAACCTGTCATTCAAGATTAGATGTTAGACTCAAAGAAACACATCTCTTTGCTCTAATGGATATTAGGGTTGATCTGATTTGATGGTGAACAATGTAATCAGTTTATCAAAATGAGCATCATTAACAGAAGCTCATTGCTATTGCGTGCCCACTGTTGGGGTGCAATATGAAATAGACAATATCATCTATGATGTATTCCTGCCAAAAACATTTGACTTGAATCTAATTAAGACCTTAGAAGTGGTTCCAACTTATAGAAGATAAAATGGATATAAGAATGAGCTAAATGACACTAAGAGAAATATCCAGGGAAATTGAGATTGTGGAGCATTCTATAACAACTATCTTGATCTCACTACATGTAAACATGAGGGATCAAAAAGAGATAGTAGAAGGAGTGTGGGGTGTGATTATTCCACATTAAATGGGTGCGCTTTGAGACCATAGTGCTAAGTTAAATAAACCAGACACAGTTAAACAACATATGGTTTCTTTTATATTAGAAGTCCAAATTCTAAACATAAAATGTGAAATTAAGAATAGATGAAAGGAATCAGAGAGATAGACTTTGTAGAGATTTGAAGAGGATCTGGGAAGAGGGATATAGGAGAGTGAGGGAGGGAAGGGAAAGTAAAAATGATTGAGATGTCATGTATAAATGCAACAATTCCTCAAAGTGAATGTAATTATTACATATAGCAAGCATATTAATTATAAAAATTATAGAATAGATAAGATCTAAGAGAAATAACAAAGGTACTATATGACCCTAAATGGGATCTTGCTTCCTAAAACATTTTTTAAAGAACTGCAATTTTTAAAATATATTTTGAAATAATTGGAAAAATTTAAATCTAGTTTTATATATTACATGATTCTATGAAATTAGATAATTCTTGTGCCTCATAATAGTTCTATGATTATATAGAAGATGTTCCTTACCTTTAGCATATGTCCACCGAAGTATTTATCAAAAAAGTGTCACAATGTTTACAATGGATGTTCAAATAGCACAGAAAAGCTTCGAGAATGAGAGAAAGACAGAGAGACAGAGACAGTTAATAGGGCATTTTATTAATAATCATTTAATAGATAAAGGATGCATGAGCGTTTACTACTTGTAAAACATTTTCATAAAAAACAATGAGAAAAATAAAATAGCACCTTTTTCTTCAAAATACATCCCTGGTAGTTTTTTTCATTTAGAAGTTTAAAAAATGTAAGCATGAAAAAAGAAACGAAAACATGAAGGCAGACCATGATTTGCTGTTCCCTCCTGCACTCTTGAATTACAAGAGGTTTAATAAAACTTCAGGCTAAGGGTTGGATTGTGGCACAGAGTTGGGCAGGCTGTCCCAAATGTCAACTCCGTTTAAACCGTGGGGTAACTGTAAGATTTCTAATCTAAGAGGAACTCTAAATCTCAGTTAAATAAATAATACAGTCAACAACTTTCTCTCCATGCTGGTTAGTAGAGTTGTTTTGTAGAGTTGAATATGCCTGGATTATTTCCCACAGGTACCCAGCTCTATGGAAATTCCTGCCCTTGATTTCCAATGCTACTGAGTACCTGTACACAGGTACTCCTGACTTTCATGAATCCTCTTACGCAATGGCTATTTTATGCATGGTTATTTTATCACTAAGAAACAAAGAGACAACTCAATTACATGCTACCCTGTCTGTGTGTAAAATAAGTAACAGACTCATACTGACCCAGTATGACAGACATTGAAAAAAGTGACAAACAATTTGTCGTTGATATTCATGCATTTCTGGGATTAATATACAGATTTGTCTGCTGAAATCTTAGCAGAAAATCTTGTACTTAGTGCAGTTCTTTTCAATTAATGTGTCTGGATAACTGAAATTCAAGCCAGTACCTCAAACAATGGACACAGTAAAGACTCAGTAGATACTTTGTAATGAATAAGCAGTCAGTGCTGACATATAATGCTACTCCCTGAGTCAGTGATGATGGGTATTAGGAGAGAACAGGCAGGGAATAAGCAGAGAGCTGCCAATTTAAAAACTTCTTCAGCTGGTGAAACCTACTGCCAACTTGGTAGACGTAAGACACTTACCCAAGTTTTCCAAAAGCCTCAGTTTATAACTTTGCATTCCTGGATGCATAGTTATCATTTTTTGCTAGGCAACATCTCTATGCTTTTCCTAGGTGGGGGTGAGGAATTAGGGAGGGAATCAACATGAGGTGAATTCCCAAAAGGTCAGGGACTTGCTTCCTAAATGGAATCAGTAATTTTTCCTATCTACCATCCCTGGTTGTCATGGTTTATGTCGGTGGCCCCCAGGCCTCATGTATTTGCATTGTGCATTTGTGACTGCTTCATTGTCTAGCGCTTGGATTGGTGGTGTCAGTACTACACCCTCCTAGGGGGTGGAGCCAGGATGTGATGTAATGGCAGGAAAAAGGTGTGTCTCTCTTTTGTCAGTTTCCGCCTTGCTGTTTGCAGCCGCCATGAACTGTGGCCCCACCACGCCACCCTGCCTTGGAGCCAACTGAGTATGGACTGAAACCTCCAAAAACTGTAAGAAATAAACCTTTTCTTTCCCAACTTTGGGCATCAGGTATTTTGTCTCAGCGATGAGTAAAAAGGAACTAAGACACTGGTGCTCAGACATATGCATGTGACTGGGACCTGGACTACTCAGCCAGAAGACACATCTCTCTAGAACACTGAATCTCAGGGGGTCATGACATTGCAGAGGGTTGTTGGGAGTTATTCACAAAGGCAGTGGAGTGCTAATGGACCAGAAGGAGAGACCAGAGGAGTCCTGGTCCAGTGGTGCTAGTAGTGGAGATAGCCCCTAGGAGCTTGTTCTCTGGGCTGTTCCCCAGTGCCAGTCTTCCAGGGGGGCTCCTTTCCTCCTGTGGGCTCAACTCCCCAGCCTTTCAGCGATCCTGTGGACCACCCATGTCCATCATGTCAGTAACTTTACACTGGGATGAAGTACCCAAAACAACCCAAAGCCCAGCTAAGGCACATCTAATGAAAAAAGTTCAGCAAAACCTAATCACTCCCCCACTCCATCCAATGCACAAAATCCATCCTTCCCTCCTGTGTCCAACATTTATGACAATTGTATCATGTGCCAGGCTCTCTGTTAGGAGGTTAGCTGGTGGTATTTAAGGAGGAGCTAGAGATATAAGACATGGGTTATATAATGAGTCTGGTGACAAAGTAAGATTCTGTTCTGATCCCACTTCTTTACACAACCTCATCTTCTTTCCATTTTCTAGACTCCCAGGTTCTATTACCAGAAGCTTCTTCTTAAGACAGATTACTTTCTAATCTGTTTTGTAGGCACTTCTTGCCAGCCTCATAAGATTATTGGAATACTTGGGACATGATTCCTAGAATCTATTCCTAAAAATAGGTTTTATTTTTAAATTGTCATAGCATTCAGTCCTATGTTTGAAATGTGGGATATTCTCTCAGAAACAGTTACTGCCAATTTCCCCAAACATCTGTGAATGCTGAAAATGAAGCTTCTCCTCAACTAGCTCACCTCTAAAAGAGAATACCAGATTCAAACAATTCAATGATGTGAGAGCCATAAATGTCTTTATGTTACATGCTTACCTTAGTACAGCTGATGAAGGGCCTCTGCAATCTGAGGATCACCCTCCCTATAAAAAAGTCTGACTGGTATCTACCCAGTGCAGGACCCAAGTTAGGAAAGAAAAGTACAAAGATTTATTAGTGCTCATACATTCACAGACTCTACAATCACTGGGAATCATACCCTTTAAAATGTCCTCCTTTCCCAACTTGAGGTTATGGGGTTTATTTCAACTGTCAGTATGAGACAAAATGGGAAATCAGGAAATAGGAAAAAATAGCCACACACACACTGAGAAGTAGAAAAAAAACTAAAAACTATTTTAAGGAGTCAAACAATTGCTATGAATCAATGAACATCATGTCCCAAAACTAAGATAAAAGAATCCTTGAGACCGTGCAGATATGACAAAGCCAACCAACATATAGCCTGGGACAAATTCATGCTCATAACTAGCAGGACTGGCTGGGACACAAATAAAAGACTGAGGATGGATAAATGCACTGTCTGCAAATGGGGCTTGTGGGACAGGGTGGATGGTGAGTCATTGATAAGTGACCTACCATTGAGCATGGTGGCCAAAACACAAGACACTCTAGGACAGTGATGGCGAACACTTAGAGATTTCAATAACAACAGACAACCTGCTCTGGCATGCGCGCCACAGGTTTGCCACCACTGCTCTTGTGAAACAATGGAAGAAATTTAATTTCAATGAAGAATTGGTCAGCTAGTAAAGCATAAACAGGCAGTAGCAACAGAAGAGAAATACGAAATGAAGCAACAAGACATACAAACAATGCCATTTATCATAAGGCTCAGGAGAGGTGAGCTGTGCCGGAATCTCCTCCAAGCACAGGAGGTTCCCAAGGAGGATGCTAGGGGAGCAGTTTCTTGTTAGACTGGGAAGGGCCTTGGAAGACAGGCTAGTAAATCTGAATTCATTCTGAAGTTAAAAGTCCCTGTAGACATTTAAATGGGAGGATGTTGCATTATACACTGAAACCCACTTAGAGATAGAGATTTGCTGTGAGATTACTGAAGGGCGCCAGAAGCCTCTGCACCCATAGAGCAGTAAAGGAAGCGGGACTGAGCAGAGAGAAAATTGGGCCACAAAGTCACAATCATGGCCTCCGCTAGTCTCTGGCTTCTGTTACAAACAGCTCCAGATGTCCTACGTGCCCCTTGTTCATCTGCAAAGACCACGCAGCACCCCAGGCTGAGCTCCTTCGTATGCCAGGGACTCTGCAAGGCATATTTCACATTACACTTTATGTCATTTTCCCCACGTCCTATACATGATGCCATCGCATAGGCCAGAATGCCAAGGCTCTGAGAGGCAAATTCATGCAAAGTCAGGGAGTAAATAAAAAAGATGCTAAGAATGCTGGATGGCAAGAAGATTCTGTTTAAAATCACAGAACTACAATATCCTTGTGGGATAATATTTTATAGAGTTACTTGGAATCTTGGGGTAGAAAAAAAGGATGGGAGTTTTGGGGTTTTCTTTGTGAGATTTTTTGCTTTGTTTTTCTCTTTGTAAGAGTGAGATGTGGGAAACAAAAGAAAATTCTTTTGCAAATAAACTGTTGCAAACGGTCATCTGGCTTTTCATTAAGCAAAGCAAAACAACAACAACAAAAGAAGAAGAAGAAAGAAAAAAATACAAAGAACTACAGCAATGTTCCCGAATAACTTTGAAATTTGTTACTCATAGTCTAAGAGAGAAGGGAGAAAAAGATTTATAAAAGTGTTCAGCATAATTTGACTTAGACTTTTGCCCCTGTAGCTCCATATATAGTCTTGCCATGGAATTTAGTTATTATAACAACAGTGGTTAACATTCATTGAGCTCTTACTTTATACTCTTTGCTGAGAACTTGATATTCATTTTTTTTCTTAATCGTTTCAGTAACTCTGAGAGATGTTTCTCTTTTTATTAGTATGTGTTTGTGATACAATATGTGAATATTTTTAACCACCAATTTACAGACCAAGAGACTTTGTCTCAGGGAGCTCCACATCCCAGGAACACATAGGTGGCTGAGGTGACACCTTCCTGATGGAGGATGGCCACTCTTGGTCACTCTGCCAACACACCTACAGAATTCACATTTACAGAGCCCTTCTCCTTCTTGCTTGAAGAAGAGAAATCATCACTTTGTAGAGAAGACTCAAAGAAATTGGGAACTTGATCCCTACCTCCTAACAGATAAATAAGGAAAACAAGGCTAGGACTCCCAGTAATAGACACTGGGTTCTTGTTACACAACCCACATTAACACTGTATTTAAGAAAGACAAAACAACTAGGTAAAATTGCTACTCCTTTGCTCTACCAATGTAAGTATTAAATGTGATTGACAATCAGCTCAGGAAGATGATAATAAAAATGTTTGGCTGAAAGTCTTTTCTGTGAGATATCAACAATTTAGATTCCAAAGCAACCCTGGGAAATACTATTTCTGGACAAAAGAGGTATAGATCGGTACAAAGATTGTGATATGCTATTGAGCAATATGGATGGGGAAATGTTAAGAGTGCAGACTTTTATTTATGCTTTACAATGACATCTGGCCAGCCAGAACTGCTGCCATTAAAATGCACGTGAAGTCAGAAAAAAAAGAAGAAAATCTCTGACAGTTCTGAAAATTAACCCTGACAGGAACAATCAGAAAACTTAAAAACCCCTCTCTGGTGCATTGACAATAAATGCTGGTTTATATTTACTGAAAACTACAAGTTTAAGTAATTTCATGTCAGGGCATGGGAGAGGGTCTAGTGGTAGCATGGTGCATGCTGGGAATTGAGGCATTCACCCGAAGACAGGAAGAAGACCCAGAAACAATGCATGTTGAACTCTAGAAGGTGATAACTTCCATTAGTTCCAAGTGTCGAATGGTCAGCAGGGAGGGAAAACATTCCACATCAATCCCGTAAAATCATATTAGCTAAAGGCCAAATTCTTATGGAGCTTTTCTTATGCTAAGAATTAAAGAGGAAAGTCAGCCTCGAGCTGCTGAAAAAAATCTACAAACACCCCAAAAGAATATTACCCTAGGAATTCAGAGGGCATGTTACATCCTTAAAATGATTAATAAGAAGAACGAGGAGATGGTTTTAGAAGCTATTTGCCATGTTTAGAAAGTTCAAGAAGAAACACATGGCTGCTTTGAAACAGAAATAGGAAGAGGGTAAAACCATGAGGCAAGAACATGATGAGATGAAAAGAGAAAAGTGAGAAGAAAAGGATAAGTCAAGCAATGACATAATTTTTTAAAAGTACACAAGGATCAAAAAAGAAGGTATAATATGCATACAAATACACACACAGAGAATCAGCTTTCTGGACAGAAACTTTGGAAACATACAATTATAAACCAAAAGAGAAAGACAGTAAGGAAAGAGTGTAGAAAGACACCATCTTTACAGATACAGTGGAAATATTTATTGCCTTTAAGAAGGAATTCTGCCATTTGCAGCAATGCTAGTGAACTATAGGACATTATATTAAGAGAAATAAGCCAGACAAAGAAAGAAAAATACTGCACATTCTTACTTACATGTGAAATCTAAAGAAGTTAAACTCCTAAAAACAGAGTAGAATGATGGTTATCAGGAGCCAAGGATGGGGAGAGGAGTTGGAGATGAAGAAATGTTTGTTAGTGGGAACAAAGTTTCAATTGTGTAATAGCATTAAGCAAGCTCAGTAATCTGATGAACACCATGGTGATTACAATGAACAACACGGCCCTGAAATTTGCCGGAAGTACAGAACTTACACATTCTTACTATACATATATGAAAGTAACTATAGAAACAAATGGATATGTTAATTACTTTGGTTGTGATAATCATTTCACTATGTCTGTGCATCTCAATACATCACGATACATTACCTGGAATGTAAACAATTTTTTTATTTTTAAGTTTAAAATTCAATGTAAAATAAAAGAGAATAAGAGATTAAGCAATAGATAGGAAAAATCCATGCACTTTAGGTTTTCTCAAAGAGGACACAAGAATAACTGGAAAAAAATAATGTTCATATACATACACTCACACTTGAGCTCACATTCATGTGAACACACACACACACACACACACACACATACACACACACACACACCTCACCATTCAGAGTATTAGTAACCAGTTACTGCCTCACTCTTATCAAGCAAAACTAATATTAAGGAAATTATTTCTAAACACACTCTTACAGTTGTTTTAAAATTTTAACCACAAAATAATCAATCAAACACAGGTAAAAAAAAAAAATAACAATCAGATGAATAAGATTGTCTCAGATTTCCTCTTACCATTGAATTATAGAAAAACTATGAAGAGATGTCTATGAAGTTGGTAGAAGGCCACAGTTTTCAGACTGAGAATTTTTATAACAGGATGTCATGTACCTGTGAATATGAAAGAAACTCTCAGAAATGTTATTAAAATTTTTGGTACTAGAGTTTGAACCCAGAGTCTCCATACTGAACTATGTCTCAGCCCTGTTTTATATTTTATTTTTAGGCAGGATCTCATAAATTGCTAATTTGCCCAGGCTTCGAATTTTGCCTCAGCTTCCCAGACAGCTGGGATTGCAGGCATCTACTACCATATCTACCCTTTTAAGAATCTTTGAAGATATACATCAGCCAAGAAAAAAGAAGAACTTAAGAAGGAAGAAAACTAGATATAAAATGTTCAGTGCTCACTACTGAAATATTATAAACTAAAAAAATAGCTAAATAGAGGCTGTAAATTCAGTTATAAAACAAAACAATTATAAAAAGAAATCATTCAAAGATAAGCATAAGACAAAATATAACCAAGCCTTTTATTACATTAATTAACTTTATATACAGAGAGAAAAAAATTAGAGCGGAAATAAAGAGTATTAAATTCTTAGTGTGAAATGTTTGAATTGAGGGGAATAGACCTCAAGGATCAGGGACCCCAAAGCTATTGTGTTACGGGTTAGAACACTAAGATCCAGAAAAGGAAAATTCAGGCCCAAGGTAAAAACACTTCTTTCAGGAATTGTGAAAATACAGTGTTGCTTTAATTTTCCACCTTGTGTTCAGTGCCAATAATTCTGTTGACAAAATTTCTGAAGATGAAAAGAATAAAAGACTTGTTTTTATTGATCTCTATGAAATCACTGAAGAAGTGTTAATAGAATGAGAAGCACTGATGTCAAAGCTGACAAATGGAACAGGAAAAGCTCTTCATAATTTAGTTGAGGACTGATCTATTGAAACAAAAGCTTCCAGTATCCAAGAACTTTTAGGGCATAGCAAGTATGACCAGGTTGTTTTGCTTTGTTTTTTTGCTTTTGTTTTTGTTCTTGTTCTTGTACTCCTGGGTCACAGAAAAGTTAATTCACCTTTCTCGAAAAACATTTCCTTTGAGACTACCTATTACTAAAAATGTATTAATTATCGTAAGGCCACTTACAAAAGAAAAAGACTTGCATCTCCATCCGCAAAAACAAATTCCAACTTTAATTGTTGCCTAAACATTTGATGACCAGGGTTAACCTAAAACGCTTCCCTTACTGGTTGAGAACTGCAAATAAGAGTGTATTTCAAGACCCTCAAATGGTCTAAGGCAGCTTCAGACACTCCACATACTAAGTTTCTCGTTTCCTGTAGCTTTACGCTGGCTCTCTATTTTTAACCTTATTGGGACTTTAAAAGTCATCAAATACTGTAGCATGTTTCTAATTTATTTATACTTAAATCATCAAAATGCTCTTTTGTAAGAGTTATTTGATGTCCATGTATCCTTATGGGGCCTTTTCATTAGTCTTGTGTCTGCCCCGGAAAAAAACAGGAAGTCACAATTTGCCACAATTAAAAAGACTGAGCAGGACAACAAGGTTTGAATTCAGCTCCACATTTGGTCTTAGAACACTGTTGCCTCTCTTCAAGGAGCCTTCTTTTTTTTTTTTTTTTTAAGACATTTCAAACACACAGGCTCCTTTAAATTTATTCTTCCTGGAATAAAAGGCCTAGTTTATATTAATTGCACTTGGGTTGCAATTTTTCTTCCTATTAGTGGAGGAAAAATAACACAGCAGCATATAGAGAGGTAAAGAGTCTTACATTTGCTACTAAGGTATATACTGGTGTCCTTCAAGGTCAATCAAAGTAACTCCTGCTCAAATGAAATTCTAACAATTAGGTAGTCACAAAAAAAACCAGAAAGACATTTTTGGACTTTCAGTTATCCTCCCATGAATGTAAATTAGGTCTTTGACTTCTTATTAGCTGTAGTGCCATAATTGTGGCAGGTAAAACGATGTCTTCTCTCAATGTAAACAGACTAACTATATCTTTCATTAAGTTTTTTTCCAGGGACCACAACCTCTAGGTACTCTGTTCCCAGAACAAGTGTGCAATTTCCTAAGTTATTAGCCAAGATCCAGGTAAGAGACAGAAACCATACCAGTTGTTTGAACAAGATAATTTAATGTAGAGAACTGTTATATAGGTCTTCATTACTAACTAGATAATTCAAAGTGTAAAAAGAGTACACTATGGTGTCACAGAAGTCAAGGAAATGATTGGAAATGTTAAAAATCATAAGCTTGGGGAAAGAGCCCTGTGGAGATTGAAGCGGATTTCTGAGCAACAGGAGCTATGACGGTGCTGGTGTCTTTGAGTTTGAAGGATGAGCGAGGGACAGTCACATCCAGAGTCTAAGGGGAGGGGCAAATTCACATGGTACTGGATCTCGCAGGTTAGAAACTAATCTACATTCAGCCGCTGCTACAGAGGAACGAAGCTCCAGGATGAAGAAGCAAGGCTAGGATGACTCCCAGGAGCAGGAAACAGCCAGGGAAAAAAGCAAATCCCTGCCCCTCCTTCTAGTGCCCCCTACTGACATAATCTGTCATAGCACCAGCTAGCAAAAGCTAAATAAGGCTGTCTGGCTCCACCCACTCACTACATTGCCCTTAGTTTTCCCAAATGGGGTAGAGAAAAGTGGCTTTGGAAATGAGAGATAATACTTAATTAGTCTGAAATATAAAACAATTCGGAAGTATATTTAAGCTGCCTGGGAGTTATTATCCCCATCTTACCCATGAAAAATTAAGGCTCAGAGAGTGAGAACCACAATTGGGTGAAACAGCAAATGCTTAGTGTGTGCCATGCACGGATAGATGTATCTTTTGTGTGTTAATTCTTTACAATAACTTTTAAATCTTTATAGTCACCCTATGAGGTAGGAACTGCTATTAGCACACACCTACATAGGAGAAAGTTAGGCACAGGACAGTTAAGTCACTTGGCCAACACTGCTTAACAAATAAGAGATGAATGGTAATTAAGTCCACAGGGTCTGGCTCTGAAATCCACAGTTTTAACACAATGCCAATATCTGTCATTTGACTTCATTGAACCAATAAGAACTCATCCTTATTAAGCATTTGTGGCTGAGCACTGTGCTAAGAGATATGTATGTCAACTGATAGACATTGCACCAGTTAATTCTCACTCCTCAAAGAAAAACTCACTTAGTCAGGACCATGGTAAGTACTACTATTTTACTAGCTTAAACAGGAGTAAACTGAGGCACAGAAAAACTAAGGAAGTATCCCAAAGTCTGAGATCTAGTAAGAAGCTGAACTGTGATTGAATCCAGGCTACTTGGCCCGAGAGCACGTGCCCTCAGACACATCATTAGAATACACGATAAATTAAGCCCCCTAAATGCAGAGTTTATAATATCTCTCCTGGGAAACCCTTTGGCGGGTTACAGTTAGTGAGCCCGTGGTTAATCAAATTCCCACCTTTTTAGATAGACTCTGTAATGCAGACTTTGACCAATTGAAACAGCTCTTTCTTGAAGACCCTCAACGGGAATTAAAGAAGCTTTGCTGTGTGCCATGGTCCATGAAAAGGGAGTTTCACAGAAAATGATGCATTTAAGGAAACAGAAGATGTCTGAGTCAGTATTTCTTCTTGAGTATAAGGGAACCTGATAAGGCTCCCCTCCAAGCAAAATCAGGCTGGCTCAGTGACATTTCCTCGGTTCTGCTCCCCATAGCCCTACTCAGAGCAATTTGGGGGAGAATCCAGGTACCAAGAGGAACATCCAAACCCACAGTTCCCATGTGCCATTTAGTCCAGCCCAATGGGAGCAGCCCCAACAAACATTCTTTTGGGATGCCACCACTTCGAACATGAAATGAAATGGCCAGAAGTCTTTCTTATCTATCACATCTATGATTAGCAGAAAGCTCAGTGGCTTTTATTCCTGGCTTCCAGCACAATGGCTGGACCATGGTAGCAGCTAAGCAAACATTTCTTTGATGGGTAAGAGTTAATTAATAAATAATCTTTCCAGAACACATAAAGATACATATATATCACAATAACTGGGTGAAAGTATATCTTTCTTGGACTGCAACAATGAGGATAAAATCTTTGAAATTGCAAAAGTACTCACAGATAAGGTAGTGTTTTCTTCTTAAAGGAGATCTCCCAGCTAAAACTCCAAAGACAGTGATATACTGAAGACCTAAGATGTGAGTATTACCATGATTTAGAGGAGACTTATGCTTCCCTCTCCTCTTAAAGGCTCTTCTCTTTATTCTTAGCAGACAATATGACTGAAATCAGCCAGGATATTTGCCAGGTTATATACTTAGCTCTGAGATAATGTCTGCTTTTTTTCAGTGTTCTTCTAGCACAGATTGTTTTGGATCCTTTCTGAATTGTTTAAGATTTACATTTGATATCCCTTTCTGCTTAAATGTAGGGAGGCTCACATATTATGTGTGTACAAGTGCCTAGTAATCCATCTCTTTTCATTAAATTATGCATGATTGCTACATATTTGTGCTCACTCTGATAATTTTATTTGCATAAACCATATTACTACCTATTTGGAAATTTTGTGCGAGATTATTTCTTTTTTCAAGGGAATTGTCTTTCACCATTTTGCAAGAAAAGTATTATTTCAATAAAGTTGTCTATATATAATTTATTTCTTATACTTTTATTTATATACAGTATTTTAAAATCTCTTCTGTGTAAAATGATGGTGTACTTTATAGTCATATGTATAAGCAACCAACAAAGTTAAATTTTTTTTAATGATAGAGAACCAAAACATCCTCTATAATTGATATTTGGTAGGCAAAAGATCAGAATTTTAGTAAAACTGAACAACGGTAAGAAAAAATAAGCAAAGGGGCTCAAGAATGCATATTTGTCTCTAAAAACTGGTGACAAGACCATCCCAAAATACCAGCCCTTTTTATACGTTGCATTCATTTTCTTTACAAAGAATGAAACATTTCAGAGGGTAAGAAAAAAAGGAAGAATGTGAAGACTATCCATGATCCAAGTAGAATCGCTGTAGAAATTTTATAAATGCCCTTCTAATCTTGTCTGTGCACACACACACATGCACACATAAATAAAAGCATACTCTGCCTTTTCCAAAATTCAGCTCTCACTGAGCATACTGTTTTGTAACCTGCCAGGCTTTTTCATGCCCTGAAATTCATAACTCAAATCCTTGAGGCAGACCCTGAAGAAAGGGAGGAACAGACTTGAACAGCAATCTTACAAGAAAAAAGAAAGGGAAGGAAAGTAGAAGGCAAAGGAGATCAAAGAAGACAGAGGATATGGAGCTGAAAGGGTAACATAAAGGAAGCAAAAGATAAAGACGGACTTTTTCAATTTCAACTCCATTTTCTAATTTTCTTAATTGCATCAGCATTGCACTATTATTGTGTGTTTTTGGAAACTCAACTCTGCAATTCAGTCTTCCTCTGCTCCTCTTCCTCCCCCCATCTCTGTGGTTGGGGTAGTGCACAGCAGTGTAGAGATGCCAACCACTGGAGCCAAATTCAATTCCAAATCCAAACATAAGCAAAGTTTGCAAATCAAGACTCTTTGAGGTTCACCCAAGTCCAATTTTACCAATTCCCTCCAGGGGAAGATTTCCCTTTGAAGCTTCTGTGCACCCGAGTGCATTCTGGGATGCAGATTTGGGTTTCTGGTGTGGAGCGGTTTATGTATAGAATGAATATACCCTGCACCTAATTCTCTCATTAGCTCGAGTGCCCAGTCTCTATAGTAAAGTCAGTATTTGAAGGCATGGCTGGAAAACATTTTCACTCGTGTGCATCTAAATTAAAATTTAAAAGGCAAATAAAGAATATTGAATTAGGCCAGATGTTGTAAAGTTAATATGTGTGTCGATTTCTTTAAAAAAAAAATAAAGACTTGGGTTTTACCAAAGAGGGGATGTCCTTGAAAAGAAACTGATTTTAAAATGGTAGTTTTAAAGCTGCTAACTGTATCTAGCTTTACTTTGCAGATAAATGGCATGGACCACGACTTGAAATGTTTAAGCACCAAAAAAACTTTGTTTGTTTCCTAGAGAAATAATGTTTGAAAGTATGTGAGTTAGAACACACTACGGAAAAGGAAGAATGCCATTGAGCGAATTTACAGGCCTCTACCTTGTCAGAATGACCTGAAAACCCACTGGAAAATAAATAAACTTCAGTCTAAAGGAAATCTGAGGTTGGAGAAAGCTGAGCCCTGCTGGGCATTCCATGCTAGGAACCACGTGTCAGGGAGGGCAGGGCCATTGGGATTCACTAGCAGTTACATTATCACTTGAGGACAAATCACATTAGAGGACAAGTCTGTAAACCTGAGAAGGAAACTGAGCCCCTTCTTTTCCTGGCTGTTGTAGTCTGAGGTTTACAAGGAAAGCAATTAAATACAGGACACATAATTTACAGAATTATTTTATAATGGTCACCCAAGGAGTCAAATACAAAATGCAGAAAATTTGTCCACACACTAAAAATGTAGAGAAGCCAGCCAAAGGCCTGCATCTCATGGCAATATCCTGCAGGAGTTCAGCTGAAGACCTAGCGCCCATGACAATGACCCCCCATGAGTCCAGCTGGAGGCCTAGGGACCATAACCATGACTCATTCAAGTCTATTTCATGGATCTGCACTGGGAAGGCCCCAAATGTCTGGGCTAGCGGGATAAGGATCTGTGCCAACAGCCTAAAGATTCTGCACTGGAGCCAGGAAGCAATGCTCAAAGTAAGGACCAAAGCTCGCCTGAAAAGTACCACAGCCATCCTCAGCGACAAGGTCCTGAGCTCTTCCAATAATGGGAACAGTAGAGTCCAATCAGGAAGACAGCATGACAAGCTTCTCCAAGAGATTGAACAGTGTACCATCTTTTCCTCCAGAGCCAGGAAGCAATGCTCAAACTAAGGACCAGAGCTCTCCCAAAGGGAACCATACTACTCTCAGCAACAAGGTCCTGAGCTCCTCTGACAGTAAGAACAGCCAAGTTCATACCAGAAAAGAAGCTCAAAAAGCTCCTCCAGGAGACCCACAGCAACAGCAGAACCAGCAGCACCAAATCACCCAACTCTCTTCCTCTCCAGTCTCCTTTCTACGCTGGCGACAGTCCTCAGGTGGGCCACCCAGGCTCAGCACCACGCTGATCCAGTTCAGCAGCTAGTACAAGTTGACCACCAGGTGTCAATCCACCACACTGGCCTCTGGGGAATAATCTTTCCCTCCTTGTTCACCACTAGGTCAAAATAAACTTGCGACCAAAAAATGACCAGGCATTGACACTTTCAGTCTGGCTATTGGTCTTACTGCTTTAGATTTGGAATATGGGGGAGGCAGTGCAGTAGTGAGCAAGGCTACCAATATAGCGACAGCTTGGAAGCAAAAAGAGGAGAGTGAGCTAGGATCCCAATGTCTTCTTCAAGGGTATACCCCTTTATTTCCTCCTACTATGGTTCCTAAGGATTGCACCAACTCCCACTAACACCACAGGCTGGCTAAGCCTTTAGTGTATGGCCCTAGGAAGAGGTTTCAAATCCAAGCCACAACATCCAGGCAGTTTTATCTAATACTTTGATCACATAAATACTATTTTGTTGACCCATCATTGTGGCCTTTTCCAAAATACATAAGCGCTTAGAAAATAAATGCCTGTTATTTACTGCGTCCTGGTTTCCTCTCATAGCAGATGCTAGCATTTGCGTGTCAACTTGGAATCTCACTTTTAGCAAATTTTCCCATATTATCCACAGTTTCTCTGAATTATTTTTCTCACTGGGGTTTCCTAAAAGAAATGTACTTCTGACACTCCAGGAATACCTAAAGTAATGATCTTTACAAAGCATTTTATAAACAAATAAATAGGGTAAATTGAATTGTGCTTTTGTGATCAAAACAGTTATTCCTTTACTGAGATATGAAAAGTAAGCTGTGCTGACAAGTAAGACATAAGTCCCTTCCCCATCCCATAGGAGTCCCTATACAATCTTTTGCCTAAGGTCACTATAACTGCATCTGTATCATTCTATTACGACTGCAATGAAGTTAACGTGTCTCCAAGTTTTTATTTAAATTAGTTGAGAAACCATTAAAGGCAAGATTACAAGATGGTTGGTGGCTAATAAATCAAAACTATGAGGTAAATTTGCTACCAGCCCACATCAGATGGAGAAGAAAAGTACGAGTGAAGGAGACAGAGAGGGCAGAACCTGGACCAGCTCCCTTTCTTATAGGTTCCTTCCTGACAGGCATAGAAGAGCTGAGGCCCTAGGAGGACATCTGAAGGTCCTCACTGCCTTCTGTAAGTGGAGTGAAGCTGCCAGTGTCCCCATTCTGACCATATCTGGCTCCTGTCAAAGACAGAACAGTTGGTGGTCATCTCTGCATGAAGTATTGGCCACGTGAAACAGGTGCAGCAGCACAGAGGAAACAGCGCCAGCTTCACACCCCTGGGTTCTGTCCAGTTTCCCCCCAGCAGGTAAGGAGCTTGGAAGTCACCAATCCAGCCCACTCAGTACAGAGCTGAGTGCACTGAAAAATCAAGTCTTCTTAACCACCAGAGAAGTGAGGTCACAGAGAAAAGTTCTGATCTTCAATGCGGAGACAGAAAGGCAGACACAGAGACCAGGACTTACAAGAGCAGAAACCTTACAGAAAGCAATGGCAGCAGAGAGGGAACATGAGCTGCTATGCGTGAGCTTCTGGAAGCTCAATATGAACAACTCGGAGAGCTCAAAGTGCTGGGGAGGGAGGTCCTTTCCCTGCGGCAGCCTCCAAACTTTTGCAAGTTTTGCCTCCTGGAGGTTCCCCATATCTATGCAATAAAGGTTGGAGAAAAATCTCTTTACATTTCTGACAGAGGAAGAAGACATTATTTTTAAATACATGAGATCATTCTGTCCTTAACAAGGCCTATTCTCAGGAGAAACTATTTCACCAAAACATAGACTGACAGAACTTCCTGAGAGCTTGTCCTTCCAGGGAGGAAAAGAAATACCCAACCCCACCTTGTTCTAGTCATTCAGCACATAGGTGGCAGGGGCACTGAGAGCACAGCGCAGGTTCTCCAAAACACAGAGACTTAATCACAGATCTATGAGATGCTTCCCATACCCCATGTCTGCTTGCTATATTACAAAACATACTAAAAAAAAAAAAAAGCAAAAAACACAGACACCCATGTTTTAAAGACAATGAATAAGTATCAGAACTGGAACCAAATAGGGCAAAAACTTGAAATTATCAGACAAGAGACTTTTAAAGGAGAATTAATATGCCAAAGGTTTTAATGGAAAAATGAGACAACATGCAAAACATATATGTAATGAAATAAAAAAGATAGAATTGCTAATTAATGTCAGACACCAAGTCATAGGGTCCAGGGAGGACAAACAGCACCACGCAGGATAAATGCCCAGCTCACTACACCTAGGCATATTATATTCAAACTTCAGAGCATCAAAGACAAAGATCTTGACCAGAAAATGTAGGTAAGAAAACTTTCACCTACATCTTTGGTTTGAATGCCAAACCCCTCCGAAAGTCACATGTTGAAATCTGATAGCCAGTGTGAAGCATTAAGAAGTGGCTCCTCGAAGGGCGATTAGACTTCAAGGCTCTTCCTCAGTGAGTGGGACAAAGACTTTTAGAAAGAGCCTGAACAGTGTGCAGACAGATGGCTCCTCTGCCCCTTCTACCACATGAGGACGTAGTGTTCATCCACTTCAAAGGATGTAGAATCAAGGTAAGATCTTGGAGGTAGACAGTGGCCCTCACCAAACATCAAACTTGCTACCTCCTTGATCTTGGACTTAGTCTCCAGAACTGTAAGAAATAAAAGTCTCTTCTTTTCCCCTCTTTTTTAAAAATTAGCACGTTTGCAGTACATAGCATTTACATGGCTTGTGTGGAGTTGATACATATCCATAACACATCTTAGCTCCTTTTGCATCCACTTTCCTTTCCCGCTTCTCATTCCCCCGCCTCTTGAGCCCCTTCACATTTGATAAAGCTCTGTCTTCCTACTTCCTATTATCTATCTTTATTTATAATTTGGATTTTCCTTATTAGAGAAACCATGTGATATTTAGGCTTGTGGATCTCACTTGTTTCACTCAGTGGTATGGTCTCAAGGTAAATCCACTTTCCAACAAATGACTCAAATTTATCTCAGCTGTGTACAAATACTACATTTTCTTTATCCACGTATGTTGGATGTACATGCAGGCTGCTTCCAAGATCTAGCTAATACAAATTGTGCTGTCATAAACATGGGTATACATGTTCTTACTGCAATCTGATGTCCTTAAACTCTTTTGGAAAGATACTTGTAAAGGGAATAGCTAGATCAATTTGAATTTCTAGCTTTAGTTTTTTGGAGAATGTCCACATTGATTTCTACAGTGGTCATATTAGTTTACCCTCACACCAATGATGTAGATGATGTAGAAGTATTTCTTTTTCCATGTAGCCTCACTAGCGTTGGTTATCATTTGATTTCTCAATCATAGCTATTCTTCCTGAGGTAAGATGGAAATTAAAATGTCTCATTTTTATAAATTTTACCAGTTATGGAATTGTATGACTGCAATAGAAATGAAATAAGACACTTGTAGGGAATCAAAGACAGAAATTATATCCAATGTCTCCTCACAAACCATGCAGGTGAGACAACTGCAGTGAAATACTTAAAGCATTAAGAGAAAACAATTTAGAAAACTCTTTATATTGGAATATTATTCTTCAAATGTAAAGAGAAGACTTCTTGAGAAAAACAAAATATGAGGGAAACTGTAGCAAATAGATCTGCCTTGAAAAAATATTAAAAGAAATTCTCCAAAGAGAAGGAAAATAACACAGCTCAGAAACTAGTTCTACAAAAACAAATTAGAAAACAAACAAGAGAAAGTAAAGTAAAATCTTTTTGTTTTCCTCAATCGAGCTAATATATATTCGTACAGTATAAAAATAGCAACAATGTATCAATTATGTAGAGATATATGTTTGTATTTAAATGACATAAGTGACAGCGATAATATAAGGGATGAGAAGCAGAAATTTAAGTAGTTGGAAACTGGAAAAAGAAGAGCTCCTTTTAGCACAGTGCCACCAGCCACATCTGGGCCCACTGGAGCCACAGCTGGAGCAGCTGGAAAGCAGAAGCAGTGACCAACACTGGACTCAGAGTGCCAAAGCCATGCTGCCTCCTTAGGCCTCTGGGTCAGGGAAAGGAGAGGCAGTCTGGCAGATTTCTAAGTTTCCCTCTATCCCATTTTCTCCCTGTCCTGATACACATCCTCTGCTTGCTTTTCATCTGTGTTAATCCCCTTAGAAAGCAATAACCAAAATGCCTACTTGTTTTCTCTCCCAAATATATCATTTTCTATGCTGCAATTTTTAAAAATCTTTTCATTCTTCTCCTCCACCCAAGTCATGCTGAAAGTGGCCAAAGCAGCCACGTGGCACCCTGAATGCTTTGTGACTTAGATACCTCTTCCACAAAAGTTCTTCATTCTTAATTCAACCTTCCACCCACTCCAAAGCATGGACATAATGTGTCCAAGTGCTTCCCTACCATGTAACAAGGGTGGCCTCTCCTTCAATTTTCAGTGAGGTGTTTTTTATTTCCATCTAGGACCTTGTCAGGATTTCCTTTACTTTCCACATTTCTATCAGTGTCTGGTCACAACCACTCAGCCAGTAAGTTCCAAACTTTTAGTCTTTTTTTGTTTTCTGAGTCTTCACCAGAATCACCTTCAATGCTCTACTCACAGCAACTCACCTCAAAACCTTTCCAGCCTCTACCTGTTACCCAGGTCCACAGCCACATCCACATTTTGAGATATTCTTTACTAGCAGCAATCCCACTCCCAGCATTTATTTTCTTCTTAGGTCACTTTCTATTGCTGATTGCACAATATGGCAGAATGGGCAAGTTATAAAGAGGTGTAGTGTAGCTCACGGTTTTGCTCTGAAATTGAGGGGCTATGTCTGGTGATGGCTTTCTCGCTGAGAATCTCAAGGCAGTCACAACATGATGAGTGAAGAAACAGGAAGCAAGAGACAGACCTACCCAACTGGTTCTTACAGCAGACTTACTCAAGATAACTCATAACTTCCAAAATAAACTATTACTAGACGTGATTTGTCTCAGGTATGGAAAAGTAGTTCAACATTTTTAAAGTCTGTTAATGTCATCCATCATATTAATAAGCTGAAGAAAAAAATTGCAAGAACATCTAGATACAGACAAACCATTTGAAAGAATCCAACATCCACTCATGATTTAAAAATTTAAAAAAACAGTAAACTAGAGAAAGAAACTTCTTAGACTTAATAAACAGCATCTATGAAACCAACAATGATTATGATACTTGTGAAAAACTCAAATTTTTTTCATTAAGATCAGTAGCAAATTATGCTGTCTCTCCTCTCTACTTTTCAGCACTGTACTAGAAACACTAGCTAGTGCAATAACAAAATAAAAAGAAATAAAAGACATACAGATGAAGGAAAAAGAAATAAAACATTTTGGTCACAGGAGATATGATAGACTACGTAGAAAATCTCAGAAGAATCTATCAAAAAACAAAAACCCTTCTAGTACTTACATGTTACTGTAGGATAATCATGGGTTGCAAAAGTCAATCACTTTTCTATATACCACTAGTAAACAACTAGAATCTAAATTAAAAGCATATTACCATATAAAATTTAGTGTCCCTAAAAATGAAATAGAACTAAATCTGACAAAATATGTACAACAGCTATATGAAAAAATTTCAAAATTCTGGTAAGTAAAAGATATCAAAAATTTAAATAAAGATATTCTATGTTCATGGGTAACAAGACAATATTGTCAAGATGTCACTTCTAAATTTGATTTATATACACATTGAAATCACAAGAAAAATCCTGGCAGGTTATTTTGTGAATATTTACAAAATGATTTTAGAATTTATAGGGACAAGCAAAAAATGACTAGATGAGCCAACTCAGTATTAAAGGAAAATAACAAGTCTCAAGGACTGAAACTACCTAATTTCAAGATTTACCATAAACCTGTGATAACAAAGACCATAGACAAAAATATCAGTGAGAGAGGCGAGAAACGAACCTGCATAAATACAGCCAAATGATTTTTGACTAAGAGTCACAGGGAATAATACAATGAAGTAAACCTAAACTCTTCAACTAATAGTAGTAGAAAAAAAGACATCCACTGCAAATAATATAAATCTAGACACAGATTTTACAGTCATAAAAATTAACTGAAAATGGAACATAGCCCCAGATACAAACCACGAAACTACAAAACTTCTAGAAGATACTATACAATTCCAGCTGTATGGTATTCTAAAAAAAGACAAAGCTAGGGAGATAGCAAAAAATAACCAGTTGCCAGTTGTTTGGGAAGAGAGATAAAGAAGTGAATAAGTTTTAGGGCAGTGAAACTATTCTGCATGATACTGTTATGGTGATACATGTCACCATGCAATTATAAGTCACATCCACAGAATTTATCACAAAGAGTTAATGTAAACTATAAAATGTGAGTAATAATAGCATTAATGTTGCCTCATCAACTGTAACAGATGCACCACTGTGATGTGGGATACTGATGAAGGAAGGGCTATAATTGTAGGCATAAGAGCATATGGAAACTGTGCTTTTCACCTAATTTTGTCAAACACCTAAATCCTATATAAGAAATAAAGTTTATTAATTTTTCTAAAAATTCTGAGTGTGAGCTATGGCTCTGAGCATTACTCGCTACATTGCCCCGGGCTAGTCAACTTACTTAGGTCTTGTAAACTGCTGTTACAAGTAGTGTTCACTTCCTCCGCTTGCCAAGAGGCTTCAGTAAAGTACTGGGTGTGAGAATGCTGTAAAAAGCTATATACCAGTTCCTTTGGCTTTGTGCAGAGGCAACCAAGCAGTTTCTCATCATTTTCCACTGAGCAAGCATTGGTGGTTGCAGATGTGGAAATACCTCATCCTTTTACGATCTTAAAGAAATTAGCGTGAGCTCTAAGAAAATCCCCAACAAAAGCTGGTGAAACTTCATTGAGTGCCAAGGAAGCAGCTGGTACCATAAACACTGTGAGAGCTCTGCTAGCCATCTCCCTCTGTGGCTTGCCAAGTGGTCACAATGGGCGACCTGACCTTGCACTGGGGAAACAGCAAAGGAAGGTAGGCCATGCCGTAACCTGCCTCTGTCCTGAAACAAGAGAATACCTTTGGGAAATTACTAATTCAGGGTTCTGCCAGGCTAATGTGTATATCCGATGCTACATACCTTGGTGGAGTGAAAAGCATTGCCAAGATCCTTCAATATAATGAATCCAGATAACATAAATACTGTTTTGGCTTTAGACCTATTAATTATCATCATTCTCTAGTTCTTTAAAACTGGATAGAAATAGAATCTTTAATCCATCCTAAGATTTGTTTCTTTTACATTCACCTGGGCTATCTTGTAGGATATTTACCAACCAATCTTTAATAAGCCAAAAATATTTCCATGAGCAATAGCTGCACTTGGGATAAGGCGAGTATGGCTAAGTGAAACAAAGGGAAAATAATTCCATTTTACCATCACTAGGAGTTATTGTTTAAGCCTCAAAAGTTCATACCCTAGAAACCTTGTCTTCAGTAGGGGTGGTGAGATGGTGGAACCTTGAAAAGGTGGATCCTGGCAGTTGGCAATTAGATTATGATGAATCTACACACTTGGATGAATTTGTAGTCCTCCAAGAGTGTGTCAGGTGTCACAGGACTGAATCAGCTCCCAAGGAAAGAGGTTGCTACAAAACGAGCAAACTTGAACCCTGTTTGGCCCCCTGGTTCCTTGCTCAGCCATACAATCCTCTTGCATATGACTGTTTCCCACCCTCTTTCCCACAAGGGTGTGATGCAAGCAGGGTTTTCTTGCTAGAGAACCAACAGATAGGGCTAACCGGATCTTAAGCTTGCAGCCTCCAAAGCTGTGTACTAAATAAGCCTGTTTTTAAAAAAAATAAGGTACCCAGCACCACGTCTTTTGTTATAGCAACAAAACCTTACAAAAATACTAGGCATAAGCAAAAAAAAAAAAAAATACTAGGCATGTATAATCCCATCTTCTCTACTGTCTTCTGCAAATCTAAGCAGATTTTACATAGGCGAGCCCAAAAATCTCACAAAAATGAGTGGTATTTTCTTCTTGTGTAAATGGCATTCCAGCTAAGAACAGGAAGGGAAACTCCAAATTGTCTTTGCTTGCTTACTTCACTTGCCTCGATTCTGAGAGGCAGTGCCCGTTCAGCCCTGAGCAAGGAGGCAGCAGGCAGGCCCCCAGACACTTCTAGCTTCAGTTCCTTGACTGGCACTGTTACTCCACTCTAGCGTTTACCTTTTACCCAGGCATCCATCCTCAGCAATACTATGGTTTAAAGGGAAAACTTAGGTAAGAAAGGGTCCTACTCTTTCCATAATGTCCTTCACAATTGACTTTTCCAAAGAAAATAGGGAGACCTGCATCTCTGCATATGAGGCATGGGGATGCTCACAGCAGAAGGTGCTAAAAAAATGGTGTCTCTAGGGCTTGTCCACTGGAAAGGCTTCTGCATGTGGCACAAAAAGATAATCGTAAAAAGATATTTCATCATTCTACTAGTCAAGTTTTCATTCACTATGAGAAATTACTGAGCCAAACAATTTAAATGAAAGAATGATTTATTTTGGCTCTTGGTGCAGATGTTTCAATCCATGTTTATATTGTTACTTTTGGACTTGTGGTAAGACAAGAGCATCATGGCAGAAGAATATGGCAGAAGAAAGTGCCAGCCAGGAAACAGAAAGAGAGAAGAGAGGGAGACCTTTGAAGGCACGCCCCCAAGGAATTTCCTTCTTTCCACTAAACTCCACCTCCAAAGTTTCAAACACTTCCAAATGACACCACCAGCTGGGGAGCAATCCTGAAATACATGAGCTTTTAGGGGACATTTCAGGTTCAAACCATAACAATCTTCCTTTCTTTACTGGGAGTCTGTATGCTAAAATTTAGAAACTCATTCTCAGAGACATTCTATTCAAATTGACCCTCAAATTGAAAAAAGCCCACTTCAAATTAGAAACAATGTGTATTTTTTAAAAAATATTTATCTATGTATTAACATTGGAAACTGATTTAAGAACTCTGAAATCATACACAAGAACTTTGAAAACCATATATTTTCCACTGAGAAATTAGGCTCACATATTTTCCTGTTGCAAGATCTTTGGGAAAAATAAAAAGTGTAATTCTACCATTTATTTGTGGCTCTCTTCCACCCAACACTAGCCTGCATGACGACATCACTTCACACAGCGCTGAAGAGCTGAGTACGGAACTCTGAGGATTCTTACATATTTATAAGGTTCTTGTAAAAATATTCCTGGCCCCAAATTTAAAGGTCTACTGACTCACCAACAGCTAACAAAACATTGGGATATCAGTTGGATGTCAGACTACCAATCCCAAGAAGAAAGAGTAAGCCAAAGGAAAGAAAGAAAAAAGGAAGGAAAAAATAAGAGAAGGAGGGAGGAAGGAGGAAAGGGAGAGAGGAATGGATCTGTACATGTTTTAAGTATGCCAGCCAAGGCAAGTTTTCTGCCTGGAGTCCATTTCTTTAAATTCCACAAGTATTTATTGAGTACATGCCACAGTAAGTAGTCCTTTAATATTTGTAACAGCTTGGACCCAGCCTCTGCGCCTTGCTTCCTGACCTGCAGATACCAAAACCTGCAGATACCAATTGCCATATATAAAATTGTATAATATTTGCATATAACCTACACACATCCTCCTGTATTTATTAAATCATTCCTAGATTAGTTCTTATATCAAACACAAAGCTACACATCACTTCCTTCATGTAGATTCAGCATGGTAACCACTATGCAATCGATTTAAATTTTGCTTTTTGGAACTTTCTGAAATTTTTCCTGGAAAATTTATAATCCACAGTTGTTTTAGTCTATCAGTGTGGAACCCATAGATATGCAAGTCAAGGCATCTCAGGGAAAAGCATGAACAATGTAGTGTCCTCAAACCTTCTTATCAATAAGATTAAATGAAAACAAAACCAGAAGTTAGCCCCTCAAACGTGCACACATAAGACTTAATACTGATTGTGCATAATATAGCTACAGTATGATGTTATAAGACCTCAGTGGAAGGAAAGCTTAAATATCTGACCACTTCTCTATCGCATTGGGAAATCACACTTTATTTTTCATGCCTACATCTTGTAATCTGAGCAAGATAGATAACAATACACAATGGTTAATATATTGTGTATATTAACCATTGTTAATTTCCTATTGTTTTGAAATCCTGTATTATCATTTTTATTCTTTTTTTCTTTTTAAAAGGATAAAAAACAATAGTAATAAGGGAAAGAGTTAGACTATGCAGCACACATACCTAACAGTGTCCCTACTGATCTTATGTCCTTCCTCCTGTTCATCCCTCTATCCCTACAGTACCTAAAGTCAACCTGTCACTTAGTACTAGGGTGGAAATATTACAGGAAACTAAGTACCGTAAATGTTTCCTACTTCCACCACCGCTCTCCTGTCAAGCCACCATGTTCTCTCAGGTACACAGTGACAGAAGCCTTCAAACATGCTGTTTTCCCCTTTAAATTAATTCTCGAATAGCAATACCTCTGTCGTAGCATTTTCAGTACGTGACTCAGATCATGCCAGCCACCTTGTTAACACCATCTGCACTTTGCATTGAAAATAAAACCCATCATGATATCAAAAGCTCCACGTAACTGGCCCCAACTACCTCTCCAACCTCATCTGTGCATGTCCCCATAGCACTATGCTTCAGTAGTATATGCCAAGCTTTTCCCTGTTAATGTCCCTAGCTCTGTGTTCCATCTTTCCCAGTTCTCTGCAAGAAATCACATCATCTCCTTTCCAGACTCAATTTAACTTTCCAGAAGTCTCCCTGAATACCTGTCTAAGGTAATTCCTCCCCTCTTCTTCCTAAAGTGCCTTGTCTTCTCTCCTTGTTCATTTTCTTCAATGCACTTCTGACCTTAAGTTATTTTTTTTCTTTCTCTCCTGCTGGAATACAAGTCCCACAAGACCAAGACAGTGTATTCAGCATGCAACACACAGCCTATAGTGAGACAACAGTCAAGCAGGGTTCATCCCTCAGTCCCTCTGTTATTACCATTTTGCATTTTTATGGTTTATTTGTTACAACTTATAACATTTTAATATGTTACTATTAACAAAATTCCATAGCTCACATTAAGGTTTACTCTTCGTGCTAAGTTTACATGTCTGACGTCATGACATGCTACCATCATTATATAGTAGTACTGTGCAAAATGGTTCCCCCACCCTAAAAATCTCTTGTGTTCTACCTATTTATCTCTCATCCTTTCTCTTGAACTCTTGGCAACCACTGATCTTTTTACTGCCTCCATAATTTTGTCTCTTCTAGAAAATCAAATAGTTGGAATCATATAATTTACAACATGTTCAAATAGGCTTCTTTCACATAGAAATATACATTTAAATTTACTCCATGTCTTTGCATATGCTAATGGCTCATTTCTATTTATTTAGAATAATCTTCTATTCTCTGAATGCATAATAATTTGTCTACCCATTCACTGATATAAAAGCATTCATTTGCTTCCAAGTTTTACCAATAATAAATAGAGCTGCTAGTAAAACTTCATGTATAGGTTTTATTGTGAGCATAAATTTTCAGTTCATCAGTAAAACACCCAAAAGTGAGATTGCTGGATCTTATGATTATTGCATTTTAATTTGGGAACAAACTGTCTCCCAAAGTGACCATACCATGTTGTATTTCACCAGCAATAAATCAGAGCCCCTGTCGCTCTATATTGTCAGTGGCCTGTGGTGTTGTCAGTACTTGGATTTTGGCCATTCTAATAGCTGTGTAGTAGTGCCTCATGGTTTTACAATTTCAAGACTGCATACGATATTGAACATTTTTCATATGCTGATTTGCTACCTGTATTTTTCCTTGATAAACATTGTTCATATTTCCTCATTTTACAATAAACTTTTAAATTTGAAATCATTTTAGATTTCCAGAAAAGGTACAAAGACAGAGAGATTTCTCATATACTCTCCTGCTTTTCCTAATGTTAGCAACTCTATAGTCATAGCACATCTCTCAAGACAAAAATTAACATTGTTATTAGAGTTCCTAGCTGAAGTACAGAACTTAATTAGACTTACCGTCTTTCCACGAATGTTTTACGGTGGTGGTGGAGGTGGTGTTTGCTGCCCCGGGATCCAATCCAGGGTAGCATTTTGCATTCAGTCCTCTTGTCTTCTTAGCCTTTTCTTGTCTGATGTATTTATTTAGTCTCCTTTTGTTTTTTCATGCTTGTATTCTTTTTGATTCATATCGATTTGCCTGGAATTCAGTGATATCAGCAGAAATGGTGGAACAAAGACCTTCAAAAATTTCTACTCAATAAAAACAACAAAAAGAATAGCAAGAAGTGACTGAATCAACTTGCTCAGAATTCTTGAGTTAATTGTTACATTAATTTAAGAAAATCATGTGATCTCATGAACAAACTTTATGGAATTAACTTACTCTAGTTTCATTCCTCCTCTTTCACTTCCATTGTTTCTGGAGAACCAGCAGCCTGTGGTCACTACAAAGGAAAAATTACAATTAGAGCTTCTTCATAGCCTCATGTCCAAAACCTTCCATTACCTGAACTGCCTGATGATTCCCTGGAACAACAGAATTACAATGTTTTCTTTGTTTGATCTAACATAAAGGTTCTCCAGTGTTATACCTTACCTCTGGGAATATTTTTCAAACAAAAATAGAAGTAGAAAAAGTGAAAGAAAGAAATAGAAATTACAGGCAGTTCCTTAATTGTACAGCTTCCTGAAGTATAAATAACGATTAGGCCAAATAATAGATTACTCAAAAAAAAAAAAACTTGAAAAGAGCAACTGGGTGTGAGATGTTCACAGGCCTCTGACTATCCCTGGGCATCTATCTAGAAGGCCGTGCTCCTCACTCCAAGCATGCTTGACAAATCTCTAAGGTCTCACCTATGGTGTACTCTATAGTTTTGCACAAACAGAAAAAGAAGACTAACATTGAATTCTATAACCCCTGCTGACTGGTAAAGGAAGCCCCTAAGCAAAGACTAGCAGACATTCATTCCAAGCGTGTAAAGAAATACCTGACTAACAAGCTGAGCAGAGACTTCAGTGTCCACACTCTGACAAAGAGCATAGACTTTGTAGAGCCAACTATTTGGAAAAGTCATTCAACCAACAGAGTTAGATTAACAAAGCTTTTTGGCAAATAATAACTATAAAGACAAGCAATAACAACAACAAGCATAGAGAATGAAATAGAATTTGAATTCCAGAGTAGTCACTTTATATTATTTTAAGTGCCTAGTATTTTTGTTTTGTTTTTACTGGTACCAGGGATTGAACTCACGACCGCGCACTTGCAAGGCAGGCGCTTATGCCACTGAGCTAAATCCCCAGCCCCTAAGTGTCTAGTATAACGAAATAAAAAAAGTGAGATATGTAAAGAAACAAAAATATACCCAATACACAGAGGGAAAAAAAGAAATCTATAGAAACTGTCCATAAGGAAGCTCAGACAATGGATTTTCTAGACAAAGATTTTAAATTATTTCAGGTCTACAAAGTATCAATAAGTGAATAGCTAAAGAAAACTGTGTCCAAAGAATTAAAGGAAAGTAAGACAATATGATTCACCAAATATGCAATACCAATAAAGAGATAAATGTTACTTTTCAAAGAATTAGATAGAAATTCTCATGTACATAAGCAAAATAATTAAAATGAATAATGGCTAATGCAACCTAAAATGTTAACAGGAATCAGAAAAGTTGAGGTAGGTCAACTGTGTTTATCCCGTCTAAGTAACAGAAAGATAAAAGAATGAAAAGCACAAAAAATCTCATAGACCTGAAGGATCTATGAGTATGCCTACGCATCTGGGAATTTTACAAACAGAAGAGAGTGATAAATAGACAAAATGTTAGATAAAGAAATAGTAGCAAAAACTTTCAAAATGCAGTGAAAAAATCTAATATAGATAGTGAAGAAGTTCAACAAAACCCACGTGGAGTCACCTGAAGTACAGTCTGAACTAGCTCTACCAGATTCAAACTACTGAATACTATGCACAGAAAGAGAATCTTGAAAGCGTGCAAAGGGTCTGCACAAGATTAATAGTTGGGTTTTCATTAGAAGCCATCAGAGACAAGAAGGACGACACTTTCAAAGTGTGTTTTTTTAATGGTCACACATAATTCTATATCCAACAAAATAATCTTCCAAAAATGCAGAAGAAATTTTTACTCATCAGATAAACAAAATCTAAGATAATTTATTGCCAGTTAAAATGATCTACAAGAAATACTAAAGTGAGCCCCTCAGGCTAAAATGGAAAAACATTAAAGAGTTTAAGTTACATGTAGAAATAAGGAGAACTAGCAAAGATAGCTAAAAAAGAAAATAAATTAAATTTAGTTTTGTGTGTAACGTTCTTTCTATCAGATCTAAAAGAGTTATGTAAAAGAATAATTTTAAATTTTTATCAATGGGCAAGACATGTATAAAAATGTAATTTGCAAGTTAAAAAACAGTGCGAAGGAGGTGGAAAAGAGAGTAGAGTTGCACTGGAAAGAAGTTTTTATACAGAGTTAAATTGCTCTCAGTCCTAACTACAAGGCTTTAAATTATGATGTTAATTGTAATCCCAGAGCAACATCTAAAAAATCTTTATAAGTATACATATACATCTGTAATTTTCTAGATACATATACATGGAAATGAACTTCAAATTGTACACTAGAAAATATCTATTTAATACCAGAAAGGTACTACCAAAAAGATCAACAAAAACTCCATCATATGTCTAGAAAACAAATAGAAAATGTAAGGCCCGCCTTATTAATGATTACATTGCATAATAAATGAATTTAAAACTTCCATTAAAGGTGTAGACTGGCAAATGGATTTTTTTAAATGAAAACTCTATCCTGTTTACAAAAGACACACTATAGGTTCAAAGACATATAAGAGCAAAATGAAAGAAAGAATATATGTAGGTGCAAATAATAACCAAACAACATGTGCAGCAGTCACACTAATAAAGACAAAATAAACTTTAAGTAAATAATTGTAACTAGAGACAAATAAGAACATGACACAGCCATCAACTCATCAAAAAATAAAATAATTGTAAAGAAATTTGCATATTATAACAGATCCCCAAGATATATGAAAAAACCTGACAGAACTAGGCAGAGAAATGGATAATTCCAAAATGATAGTTAAAGTCTTCAATATTTTATTTTCACTAATGTATAGAAAAAGACAAGGACCACCATGGAATTAGAGGCTAGAAGAATATCATAAACAAACTAGATTTAATAGATATCTATAAAACATTACAGCCAATAACAGTAGTATACATATTTTTCTCAAGAACACATAAAATATTCTATTATAGGACATATATTAAGCAAAAAGTCTAAATTAATCTAAAAGAATTAAAATCATATGAAGTAGAATTCAATAAAAGAAGAAACTTTGGAAAATTAATAATATGGACAAGTTAGCACAAACAGATTAAAGAACAAATCAAAAGATGTATAAGAAAATACTTCAAGATAAAGGAAAACCAAAATTCAACAAATGAAGCTTATTTACAATGAAAGCTGTGTTTAGAGGGAAAGTTATAGCTATAATAACCTTTTCTAAGAGAAAGAAGAAATTTCTCAACTTAATAACTTAGCCTTCCATTTTGGGAGAGTAGAAAAAGATGAATAAATGAAACCCAAGCAAGAGAATGAATAAAATAATAAATATGAAAGCAGAAATAAATGGAGTAAAATATACAAAAGTAGAAAAAAGTAATAAAGTGAAAATCTTTGTACTGAAAAGAGCAACAAAACTGACAAATCGCTAGCTAAATAAGTCAAGAAAAAAAAAAAGATGACTCAAGCTACTAAAATCAAAAATGAAAGATGGGGCATTGCTCTTGACTTGATTGATTGATTGATTATTCAATTCCCTCAGGAAAAAAAAATAAAATACACATTTGTCTTTAAACTGAATTGAATTGAATTTAGTTTTAATTTTGTATTTTTATTAGTATATATTTTTCATATATTTTTTTCTTTTTTTTCTTTTCCTATCTTGTTGTTTTTTTTAATTTTTTTTTATTTGAAAGAGAATAAAACAAAAGGGGGCAGTACAGAGCAGATCAGAACAGGACAACATAGGCAACACAGTACTTTACATTAAGTCAACTGGACATCAACAGTAGCTAACACCATATCTCTTACTCTGCTATAGTTGAGCATAGTTTCAAATACAATAATATCAAACATATCACACTAGTATAAAGCCATGCATAGAGTGAAAGAATTCCAGGGCTTTCTGAACCGAATAACAGAAAATAATCAATGGGTACAATAAATCTCATTTTTGATAAAAAAGAAAAAAATTTGTTTGAACTATCACACATGTTCAAATTCCAATAAGACACAATGTGATAGATAGAACCAACAGTAGTAGAACAAAAAAAAAAAACATGGTAGGACTTCTAAGAAGGATAATATTAAATCAGCAATAGCTGTCATAATGTTTTGTTTTCTTCAGAACAGCTATTCATATCATCAAGTATGATATAGTCAAACAAAACAGGATAATACCATTCCAACTGATGATTTAAAACTTTGAAAGACTTCGAAGCTATGAGATGGGGACTCATGGTTACCATAAAGTCTTATATACCCTTATCAAATCTCATATTATGGAGACTATATGGTATTTACCCTTGTGAGTTTGGTTTATTTCACTTAAGAGAATGGTCTCAAGTCGTGTCCATTTATTTATAAATATCTCGATGTGATCATTCTTTACAGCTGAGTAGTACTCCATTGTATAAAAATGCCACAACTTTTTTATCCATTCCTCAGTTGATGGGCACTTAGGTTGTTTCCAAGATCTGGCTA
>PVJX010000866.1:0-198819 GCA_004027295.1 Dolichotis patagonum
TTGAGTTAGTGATGTAGAAAAAGTTAGAGATGAACCTGATATTGTTTCTTTTTGTGTGAACGTCTCAGTGGCCTTAAACATTCTTTTAACCTATTCATTTCAAAATGTAACCAGGCTATCTAGGTGTTGTTGAGTACAGACTAAGCCCATGGTTTCAAACTGGTTTTCAAATAAAATAATTGTCCTCTTAGAGAGTCTCCATTATCTGTCAGATGTAAATAAAAGCAAACAAAAAAATGACCTTTATTTAGTACATGTATTAAAATAGCCTGGCCTGGTGTTTTATGCCTGTAGTGTCATCTCCCTATAGGCTGAGGTAAGAAATCTAGTTCAATGAGTGAAATGGCAACTTAAACTTCAAAGAAAGTTCAAGGCCCACCGGACCTACATAATAATAATAACATCGTGACTCAGAAAACCAAAAGACTAAAAAAAAAACTGAAATTAATTTCTTTTGCAGATACATGTAAAAATCTACAATTATCAAACATCTACACAGTAAATTATTTACCCCAGGGAAGGCAAATTTTTTAAAATTTGGACACAAAGTAATAAAATATTTTACAAATTAGATTGATAAAATGATTGGTTTCAAGTTCTCTTAAATTCTATTTGAGAGATGCTTTTACAAAAATGAACTAGACTAACTAGTGCAAGTAATACAGTGGCAGCTGGGAAAATACTCCACTCCACCCTCTTAAGTATGAGCAACTCCCAGAGTCAATCATCCTTCCATTGTTCTGAGAGAGAAAAAATAAAATAACAAAGACTTGGAAAATCTCTAAAGTCACAAGGCAGAGAGCATGCATGTTAGATCTCCTGGCTTGAGATTCAGTGAACCTTTCCTCCCTGAAACCTTATTAAGGTTCATAAATATGGACTGTATTTCATACATGTGAAATATGGAACATACATGTTCACTGGAAGCCCCTGAGATGACAGAACTCTGTCATTATTCCTGTCTAGAGACCTAATGAGACCAGGGCCACAGTGCACATCCTTTAAAATCCAAAAGCCTGATTTATTTGTATTTGCTTTTTACATTCTTATCATTCTGGCATCTCTTTTCTGTTCATGCAACTTTTTGTTGGCATGGAACTGGCTTTACAACATCTTTCTGACCTGTTTCTAGATGTTAAAAAGTGTAATAAAATCATAATGCCAATAATAATAATAATGAACTGCAAAGAAACATGCAGACATTTAGAAAGCACATTCACACATGCAATGATTTTCAATGTCTTTACTAATTGTGGAAAAGTAAGTTTACTCAGTATGCAGAAAAATGACTACAGTTGAAAAGATGAGTCAAACTAACTGTTGGTAAGGATGTGAAATAATGGAATTTCACATATTTTTCTGATGAAAGTAAAATGGTACATCATTTCATGAAACTGGCCTCTTCCTTCTCCTTGAAATTAAATCCATAACTATTATAAGATTCAGCCATTCTATCCTACACTAAATACTCAAAAGAACCAAAAAACATTTACTAACATCAATATTTGTACATGCATATACATAGCCACTTCATTAATAATAGGAAAAACTTTAAAATCCCAAGTGCATATCAAAAGATCAGTGGACAGTTTTTGACATATTGTTACTGTGGAGCATCATTATGGTGGCAAAATGGACTATTAGTGCTGCATACTATAAGGTATGTAGCAATGTGGATAAGATTCAAAGTCGTTATCTGAGAAAAAATAGCCAGATGTAAAAAAAAAATACATTCTTTATTATTTCATTTACATGATTCTTTTCAAAGAATGAGGATTGGGGAAATTTTATGGTATGATGGAAATTTTACAAATTTTGATTGTGATGCTGGTTACTTGCATCAATTAAAATATATTATTTTCTTGGTTATTTTGGAAACATTATTCATGCAGATTTTATGAAGAAGCTACCCACTTTCCGTGGAATGAGAAGTCTGTGTATTTGGGGACTAACATTAAGGGTGGCTATGTATTACTTTTGTACAAATTTTTCTTTGATTAGGTTTTGTTCTTCTTAAAGTTTAGTAGATTGCTAACAGCTCTAATGGTTTTCAAGTTTATTGTAATTTTTAATTCATGATGTATTTTTACCTGCCGTTGGGGAGAAAAGTGGAGTACAGAAAATTGACATTGATAACTAGCTATGGTCATGATCAGGCTTCATTGCACCCTTCTCACAAACCTACAGAGATTTCACAGTCACATAAACAAAGCCATTTAATTTCATTGTTGCATGCATTTCAGACCTCGCAGACATCTAGTTTTTCATGCGTGAGCTTCATTATGACATGCGTTTGGTAAGTTTGCATAGCTAGTACTTTTCTATTAAATATTTGCACATATTTCTCTTTTTTACCTGAAGCCTGGCTGTGTTCCTGTTCTTCACACATTTAGAATTTCTGAGTTATCTCTATAGTTTCTCTATGCGTGAATAACTAATAATAATTGTTATCTAGCTCTTTGCCTAAACAGAAAGGTCCTAGAGCATTTTAAAATCCAGCATAATGCTGCAAACACCACAGTAAAAATATTGACAGAATAGGGAAGTCACAATAACCATGAAAGTGCTGAACCTCATAAGTAATCAAAGAAATGCAAATTAAACAGCAAGATATCATATTTGCCTATTGTCAGGAAAAAATAAAAATAGTCATTGTTTTAAAGGCTTCAGGCGAAAGAGAATGCTGGTAAGAATGCAAATTGCTTTCTAAAAGGGAATTTATAGAGACATTTTTTAAAATTTTCAAAAAGTATTTTATCTTTTGGCAAGAAGTTCTGCATCTAGTAGCTTATTTTTAAGTAGTTAGACGAAAGCACAAGTACACAGTACAGGTATTTTTACCATACTGTGCTTTAAATAGTAAAAATTCCTTCTATTCATGTAATAGGATTAACTGATGGCACACCACATAAATGACATTTAATCAAATATTTCATGTCACAGAACACTGTTTACAAAGTATTTCACATAGCTATCATGGTATTTCTTTTAAAAGGTCCATGTATGCATAGAAAACAATCTTGGAATACATATACCACAATGTTAATCATTGATATTTATGTTTGAGACGGAGGATATATTTATTTTCTTTCTTGTGCTTTTCTGAAACTTACAAAATGTCTGAAATCTGTGTATAGTATTTCAGGCATATGATTAAATCTGCAACCATATGACCATTTCATACATTTCAGGTTCTTCCCAATCTGTCTCCATGTGGTCTTATTCAGAATCATTTATATTATCTGATATATTCCTCTCGGCAAAAGCCATCATAGAGTACCTCATAGGTTTTCTGGTGATTCAGTTGTCTCAAAAATAAGTTCAAACCACTTTTAAAATATCAGGAGCCTGCATAGTCTAGCTCTAATTTTGCTCTCCACATTTGTGTGAGTGATTGTTAATATTGTGATACCCCCTCAGTCTATAGATGGGCCTCAGCAAAGCCCTTGTTATCATCTTTGAATCCCGTGATTTTGCATACATATTCTACTTTAACTGTTCTGTTACTGCCTTCCCTAGTTAACTCCTAGTGAACTATGTTCCTGAGACATTGTCCTTCTTTCATATTCTGGTAAATTGCATATTCCCTTTGAAATCTTTCCTGACTGACAATCCTTTCCACTCTCTGGCTTTCCACAGTATTTTGATCATGGTTCTTTGAAAAATTATCTTTTGGAATATTTAATGAAATTCCTTTAAGAAATCAATGTGACAACTGGGATAGGGGAAAGGAGAAAAGGAAGACAGGAAAAGATTATATATATGTATGTATGCATATATAAATTGTATATATATGCAAGATAGATAATTACACTACTAATCTCTGTTAGTTCATCAGAAAGAACAGTTCATGCTGTCATTGATTCAGTTTATTGATTTTTTTTTTGTACCAGGAATCAAACCAGTAACCTTGTGGCACTGAGCTAAATACCCAGCTGTCATTATTTGTTTGATTATTTTTTATGCCTAGATTGTGTGACCTGAACAACTGCTTCTAAGATAACAATATGCAATATATTAATTAATGTTAATTTCCTATTTTTTGAATTTCTGTATTATCTCGATCCTTTTTTCTGTTTTACTTTAAAATAGAAAAAAGAAGAAATCAATGTAAGAGGCTAAGGCAAAGTGAGAGGATATACCTCAAAAGTTCCCACTACCAAAAGCTAGCACAGAACATAGTGCATGTTGATTAGTCCTCACCCAAAATGCTTGTTACCAGCAAAGTTTGGGTTTTCTAATGTTTTTGTCTTTTGACATATTAGCATATGTACATTGAAAAGTTGGAGGTGTTGTCCACCTGAACTGAACAAATAATTCAGTTACTTCAAGTTTAATGATTAGAATTTCTTTTTTCTAGTAATGTGTAAAGACCAAATAAAATATTCTGCTTGATTTTATTGAGAAAAATCTTTTCTTCCAATTGAAGGTAAAATATCTTATGAGTTCTAGAAAAGAATTACTTTTCACTTTATGACTTAAAGTTGCTAAGTGCTTGAATAAAATAAGCTGATAAGTTTCCTTTCTGAAGCAAATGTTTGAAAATTAAAAATATAGCAATATCTTAAAGTACTTTATTCATCCAATGTGCTAAACATAGCTTCTTATCACCTCAATGATTGAAAAGTCAGTGAAAATATTCCTTTGCTAAAAAATTATTCTATTAATAAATGTTTATGAATAGAATACAATCACTTTGGTTGTTTGTAATACCATTGCTTTCCCCAGGAATAAATGTTATTTTTGTATTGATGAGCTCTTTAAAGAATATTTTTAGGTTCCACGTGCAATCAATATATGTAGCTATATGTTTTAGTTAACTATGTGTGCTTTGTTTTGCAACTGATGTTTCTTCCATTATCAGGCTATCTACCATACCATGAATTCCTATATTTCTCTTCTTCGATTACTGTATACTCACAATGTGTTGTTTGTTCTTCTTTATTCTTTCATAAAAATGAAAGTAATTTCTTTACATATTGTTGTTTGCTTCCAGTACATTGGACACCTCTGTACTCTGTTTTAAAATATTTACATAAATTAAACTATTTAGTTTTCCCAGTGTTCAAGCTACAACAAAAATGGTGTAGAGAGAAACATTTAATTCAGTTCTGGAGTTTGGAGAGTTCAAGATGAGGTTCTAAGAAAATTTGTTGTCCAGTAAGTGTACTCTTCTTGGTTGACAGATAGCTGCCTTTAGTTTTCCCCCACAAGTTAAAGATAACTCTAGTCTTTCATCTTCTTAGAAGAACACTAGTTCTGTACTTTTTCATGTTACTTCAAATTTATTGTTTTTGAATGGTCCAATATCTTCATATAGTTCTATTTGTGGTTATAGATTTGCTATGGACTGAATATATCCCCCAATTTATGTGTTAAAAATTTATTTATGTTATAGTATTAAGAGTTAGAGCCTTAAGAGCTGATTAAACCATGAGAGAAGATTCCTATTCATAAGCATAAAACTGGCAAAGTTACTTTACTCATTGTCTAGTCAGAATATACCACACCCACAAGTTACATGAAGAAGTCTGTTTTGGCTGAAAGTTTGTAGAGGTTTTAGTTTACAATTGGTGTCCACAGGGCAGGGTGACACTTGACAGAGAAGAAACAGCAACTAGGAGACAGGAATCACTGAATCTGCCTTTCTTCTTTGTCACTTTTATTCCATTTAGGCTATAAGCCTATTACTGGTTGGTGACACACACACACCCAGGATAAACTTTCCCATTATACACACCAGAATTATGCTAAACCAATCAGTGGACTAATTTAATTATCACATACTCTGACTCCATATTCACACACCCTAGATCCAGCCACCTCTAAAAAGCCCCATCTATGAGCACACGAGGCTTTGAGGAGACATCTCAATACAAGGGATAACATTCCACCCTTAGTTCCCAAAAGATGCATGCCCATCCTTTTATGCAAAAGGTATTTAAAGTAACTTTACAATTTGCCAAAGTCCTAAAAATTTCAATGTTGCTAAGAATCCAAACCCAAAGTCTTCTCTGAGATGTAAGGCAAACTCTTACCTTTGAGTTCCTAAACAAATGAAAAAGAAAGTTAAACACTGTCAACATACAATGACATAAGACATACATTTCTGTTCCAAAAAGTAGAAATAGGAGATAGAAAGGAATAGGACCCAAGCAAGACCAAGATAAAGCAGAACAAACTTTAAATCTCATAGCTCCATGTCTAGCACCTAGGCCAATCTATGCAAGATGTGAACTCCAAAGGGCTTGCCTGGCTCTGAACCCTTGGCACGGCAGATGCTTGTAGCTCTCCTGGCTTCTCTCCTGAGCTGGCTTTGCTCCCTCCTTGCAGGTTTCCTCAGATGACCTATATTCCTGGCTTCTCCAAAGTCCTAGTGTCTCCACCACACTTTCAGATTCACGCTCAGAGCTTCACACACTGCTCTCTTTGGAGCACACTACCTGGCCTCCAAAGTCTGAATTCTGAGTGAAAAGCTTCTTGATACCACAATTCCTGCATTCTGCACGCACCTAAAACCAGCACCATATTTAGGATGCCAGTGTCTGCTATCAGCTGAAGCGGCAGCCAGACTTCCTGCTTTCGTCACTGTATAAATTTCACACTGTATTGCTGAGAACTGTGGATCCAATCCTGAGGAACAAATCACCTAGGCTTCTGCCATTCTGGAACATGGCTCCCTGGAGCACTCTTCTCAGAGCACCTTTTTTACCTTTGCATTTTTGAGTCTGCAAAGGGTGTCATCCTGCCAAGTCTTGTGATGCTGTCAGGTCATCTTTTTGCTTGTCTGGTTCCAAGGCACTTGGTTTTTTATCACCAATCATGTCAACAAATTCCCCTCTTCTCCATCTTTGCAGTCCACAAATTTATCGGACCTTACTTTCTGGAAAAACTCAAAACTTTTAAAATCATCTGGTAGGCCATTTGTTCTTGATTCTCAAGACAGGACGGCGAAAACCCCCCAATATTAGCTATGCCATTGCCTCAACATTACAGTACCTTGAAATTTCCTGCCTCAAGTTAATTAGTCCACTTTCCTTAATCTTAGTCTCCCTCAGTGTTTCTGAACAATAGAAAAATTCATATAAATTTTTGATTAGAGCATAACACACATGATGTGGAGTCCTTAAGGCAAACACAGTCCTTGTTCCCAAGTTAAACCTCTTTATCCTGGTCTTTTTAAGTTGCACTGCAGTCAACAATCTGGTCTTCTGTGCTCTGACAAGAATATCACATTAAACTCAGCTCACAGTGTTCCAGAGATGCTTTTTCAGCCAGTTCTCTAAACCTTTTTAAATTCCTCCAGTAAGCCACCAGCAAAGTTTTCTGAACCACACAGTTTCTGAATCAAATGGTTTATGCATCACATGGTTTATGAATCACAGTGACAACCCAGTTCCTTGATACTATAAGTCCCTGATTTATGAATATTTAAGTTGCAAACTTTCACAGATATGAATAGACTCCTCCTTCCAAACATCCATAGTTGCCACCAAATTGTAGAAGTAACTCACCTGTCTTCCTTACATGTCAATGTAACTGTAAAAGTAAAAATTCTTTACTCACAGTATCTTTCTGTGTGGCTTTTTTTATGCTTTACATTGTATATTTGTGTCAAAGATAAGATGTATAAGACCCACCTTGTCAGATTTATGAACCTATCACATTTAGGAATGTGCATCCAGAATGGAAGCGGCTCACAAGTCAGGGACTTACTGTTGTGAAATCTGTCTTAGTTACTTTTCTCATCATTGAGACAAAATACCCAATGCTCACAAGTTAATAAGGAGGGGTTTAGTCTGGCTCACAGTTTGCAGAGTGAATAGTTCCTAGTCCATAGCTGGCTGACTCTAAGGCAGGAAGGCACAGCAGAAAAGAAGCAGTCCACAGCAGAGAGGAGGGAGGCAGGAAGCAGTAAGCCTGCCTTTCTTTCCTGCTTCTCATATTCCATTCAGGGTCCGAGCCTATCTGGTAGTGCCACCCACACCTGGGGTAGAATTTCACACACATTTCCTCTGTATCCAAATACTCTAGATAAAGCCCCCTCAGAAAATCCCTTCTTATCAGTACATGAGGCTTTGGGAGACATCTAAATACAATGCATCACAAGACCTTTATAAAAGGACTTGAATATGTGTATTTTCTCTCTTCTGTTCTCCTGCATAGAAACACAGCATTCTTCCCCTCAGGGAGATGTAGCAACAGGAACTGTCTTGAAAGCAGACAGAAACCCTTAGCAGATGCTATGTTGTTAGTCCTTTGATGTGGTACTTCTTAAATTATAGACTTGCCTGGTTTTCTCTCAGTGCTGAGACATTTATTTAGTTCACTGCTTGTGAACGTTCCAGTCAATGATCAGCTTCTGATGAGGGGTATAGGTGGCATGGTCCAGGGGCAACTACTGAAGGTGGAAGAAGACAACAAAAGCAGCAAGAGCAAAAGGTTGGGGAAGAACAAGATTAGTTTTCTCCCTTACATTGTAAGCTGACTACCTATCTTCCAGCGGGTTTCCTGTAGTTGAATCATGCTCTCCATGATTTACTAAGATTCTGTCAATTTAATATTATTTCTCAGCTACAGTGAGTTGTATGACCGTAGCATTACTTGGTTGCAGAATTTTCTAGTGGTCTAGTGGCACCATCTCCAGGCCCTCCTCCTTTTCAGACTCAGGGTGTTTACAAAGTAAGGACCCTGGTCCCCGGCTGAGTCACTTAGTTAAATTTCTAAAATTCTCAAATTGACACAATATGTCTGTTATAAGAACCGTGAGAAATACATAGCTGAATATTATAAATTACCATATCTGTGGTATTCCGTTATATCACCATAAACAGATAAAGAGGGTTGCACTATATACATTTTTGAGAACATGCAAATGAAAACTCTGTAAGTAAGTTGTATTATCATCCCTAACTCACGCAAAAAGAAGAAAACGTTTAAATAATTTTTGTAGCATCACAATGCTAGGAAGATGTGATTTTTTTGATTCAACTTCAGGAAATGTAGTAGAAAACTATGATTTTTCAGTAGCGTAGCATACTGCTTCAGTGTTGGCCTTCGTCTCCCACTAGACCACTAGCAAATTTTGCAACCATGTAATGCTATGTTCATATGACTCAATACAGATGAAAAAGAATATTAAATTGACAGAATCTCAGTAAATGTACTAGGAAAGGGGTTTAGAAGTTTGAATCCTGGGTTTTGGGATATTTCTAAGGTCTTACATGTCAAGAAACTGAGGGAGACTGAGGAGAACTTGTAACATGTTGGAATTGGTGAGCATATAGAGGTGAGGAACTGGAAAAATGCTTTGATGAAAAATCGATCACTTTTGATAAATAAGCTATTGTAGATGGTCTTAAATTTTATCTTCCTGAAACAGAAAGATAGAAAAATCTCAATGATTTTTAGCAAAGGGACAAGCAAATGTGTTTAAATTTGCACCTATGCTGCCATTGTAGAACTGTCTATAACTCTGCATGTATGTTGGCAATGTTTCTCTTAGTCACATTCCCTAAAAGTTAAAATTCAGAGGCTCTAAGTTTGTACATTTTTATGTTAAGATACTACACTTTTGAGATTTAAAAAAATATAAGTATATATGCTAGGTGTTATATATATATATATTATATATATATGAAATAGGTATATATATACATGTATATATAATCTCACCAATCAATTTTCCAATCTGGCAAGACTAAAATGTTGTTTTGTTTTCATATCTTTGTTGTTCTTGTTGTTGTTGTTTGGTTTTTTGTTTGTTTTCATATCTTGATGTTGACTTCCTTGATTATTTTTCTGCACTTTTTCTATTAAAATTGAACTTTTTCAAGGTATACATTTAAAGTTTCTATATGACATGTACCTGTTCGTATGCTTTGTCATTTTTGTATTCATTCATGGAAATATTTTACAATATGGGGAATATCTGTTCACATTCTGACAAATGCTAGGTCACTGCTAAATGGTGCAGGTTAACTGGGATTTGTACCACATGTACCAATTTTGAACTTTGGTTCAGGTACAACTACTATATAGAACATCTACTTCCTTTGAAGTAAATTAAAAGATGTAGGAGTAGCGATGCAGGCTTTCTCTTAAGTGTTGACATACTTTCACTTACATTCCCTTTCTACAGGTAAACTCAAATCTGCTGGCCTAACCAGAAATCAGTAAGATAATAAATTTACTATTTTCATTGTTCTATTTATGAAAGAAATGTAGTCAAATCAATTATAGTGAAAGATCACTCTAGTCTGACACCTTCTGAGAGCTAAGTATAATGTGTACAGTAGTGTGGATCTTAACGTCCTCCAAAGACCCATATATTAAAGGCATGACCCTCTAGAGCACTATCATGGGGGCTATTTTTGAGATCATAGCATCTACTGGTACATCTTTAGGTCCCTGGTGTTGTTCCCATGAAAGGAATTGCAAGACCCACCTCCTTTACCCTACTGTCTTGTCCTGGCCATGAGGTGATCAATTAAGCTCCATTATGGACTTTCTACTTTTATGATCAGTCACCCCAACCTACAAACAATAATTCTACCATGTGTGGACCAGAATGTCAAAAACTGCCAGACAAAATAAACTTTTTCTCCTATAAGTTGATTATATGAATTATGTATTTGTTATAGTAACAGAAAGCTGACACTACATTATAGCATTCGCTGAAAATCATCTCTGTTTTGTTTGTACTCAACAAATACACTGTATATATGCAAGAACCATATCATAAAGAGTTGAATTAAAAAATTTATTCATGTTTACAAAAATAATGGTTAATAAACATGTGAACAGATGTTCAATCTGACTAGAAATTAGCGAAATACAACTTGAAATAAGTATTTTCCTCATTTTACTGTAATAAAGGAGAATAATACTGGCATGAATAGATTTTTTATTTAATAATTTGAAAATGTATAAAATAAGACAATGAATTGATTTTGACTCTTAAAGATCCATGAGAATTATTTGTCTTTCAAAGTTTTTAGACTTCAGAAATGAACATTTTGGAGATTAATGCATAACTAAGGTTACAAACTTTGAATGTAATTTTAATTATTTTAATTATTTAAATTATTTTAAATTATTTTTCTGGGCTGAATATCTAGATAATTTTCCTTTTTCCACAAAATATTTAATTTTATTCAGGATCTTTTTGATACTTATTTTATAATTTCCCTGTTGGTTTCTTTTTGTCTTTTAGCACTGCTCTAATGAATTGTTATTTTACAGATTTTTTTATTTCTATGACTTCATGCCAAGAAGTAGGATAGATTTGTTTGTATTGTCAACCTAACTCATTCTAATTATTGTAACAATGAAGATTCACAGACAAGGTCTTACATACAGGTCATCTCTGATGTAAAATATACTCAATATTTTATACAAAATATTCTTACGCTAAATTTCTGATAACTCAAAAGGAATTCATGTAAAAATTCAAGTGTTTTTGTTTCACAGAAGGCACAAAGATCTCTAGTGAAATCTGTTATAGTGTTTCATTATGGTTACAAACTAAATAACACTGTTGACTCAGCATCTTTTTTCTTTTATTTCAGTTAACACTTTTTAAATGCTCTTGAATTGCTGGAAAGTACTGAATAGATTTAATAAATTATAAATATTTGTTGGAGAATCTTTTTTTTCAAGAACAGATAACTTCATTTGTGAAAAATGAGGTTCACTGAAAATAGAAAAACTATGGCATCACATAAAAAATTAAAAATTGCTTGAATAGTTTATAGTTTGATCTTCAATTAAGTGTGCTCTTGTTCAGCAGAACAGAAATTTGCCTAATCAGAACTTTAGGGTGGGATTACTGTAGCAAACCTATCCCACTTGTAATTCACAAACTATCCTCACCAATAGTCAATAACTTATCCAAATTAAAAAATATTTCCACGTGTCTTAGTATTATGATTTTTCCAAAATATATCACTGCATAAATAAATTTCTGTTATAATAATAATTTAGTCCACAGTTACTTGTAAGAAGTTAAATAAAAATTCACAGTTTAATTTAATTATATATCCTTCAAATTTCATTGAATAGCACCACAAATTACAGCAAATTGGCTCATAATGAAATAGTCTACTGTTTAATAGCTTGCAGAAATGAGATGAATGATACATTCCAAAGTACCCTCATATGTTCCTTTATCCAAATATATTTTAAAAATTCAGTTCTAAATTCATTGTTTATTATATTTTTCAACATTAAAAGGACCTGGTGAGGTTTTTTGAAATATTTTAACAAATTTGGAGGTCTCAAATGAGAATTCTGTTTTAAAACTCTTTATATGAACAAAACTGCTATTTAAAATGATAACTTCATTTCTCAAATATTAATATGATTCCAAACATTAAAAAAAATTCCACACATATCCTACTCATTAGTTGTGCTTCAGGCATTATGCTGTTCATATTTTAATTAGTCATTATCATGTAATTTCTAATTATCTCAATTTTAAACCATTAAAAGTTAGAAAATCGAAGTTTTAAATGATGGTAGCAATGAATTAGCCACTAACAATGATGACAGAATTGAATTCAAGATAAGGAAAAAAATCTATTATTTTCAAATGTCATTTTTCATTAAATAAATTTTACTTTATATCATCTGAAAATACCATTTACAGTAATTTTAGAAGTAAATTGAAAGATAAAATTATTGAGGGGAAAGATCAATTGATTAACAAGATATTTCAAATGCTTCTATTCTCTCGAATGACCCAAAACTATAAAATATTAATACATTTTTGCTGCCCACATACTGCAGAACAATTTGTAATTTTCTAAATTAAAGACTACTGATAAATAACCTGTAAAATTTTTACAGAATAAACTCTAACGAAGTGCATAATCTCTTTCTGTGGCAAAAGGGTGTTTTTTACGGGATCAAATTAAATTGAAAATTTATGAAAATACAAATTAAAAAGTCTTCGGTTTTGACCAAAGGAGCCTTAGTTTAACATATAAGTAAAAATGATAGATGAAGAGAGCAACATTCCAAGCGTTTCTGCTTTAGTCTCAGAACTAGCATTACAGGGTCTTTTAGGGATGGAGGGTAAATATACATTTTGATTTCATGTAAATAAGTATTTATTCTTGGAAAATAGTGAGAAATGATTCTTAGTATAATCCCAAATATTGAATATTGTAATCCATTTTCCAGTCTTCCTCACAATCCCAAAACTTATATTTATAATCTAATTGAGGCATTATTGGAACCCCGTCAAATTAATTCTAATCCAACACCTCCAGTGCAACTCACAGCAAGAGTAAAGACACTAAGACATAATCAAAGATAAGGGCAGCCAAAGGGTCTTCAATATAATCCCCATGAGGATGTGCAGACAAAACCCTGGATCCAAGGCCTCTCCCAGAATGTGTTGTCTTGTGGGGAAGAGGGTGGCTCCAGGATGAGTGACAGTGAGGATGGCAGAAACTGTATGAGGAACTGAGCTGGCTGGCCAGGTAGGAAGCAGCATCTTTGCAAAATGCAGGGAGAATGGCATGGAGAAGAATCAATCTGCACAATACAATTAAGATAGCAATAGAATTATTTTTGTAAGCTGTGCCCTGGGGACTCATAGCCTCTTTATTTTGAGGCTCATACCCAATTTGACATTCCTGGAACCGACTGACACTACCATCCCGCTGTACTCATGAATTTTACAGAGAGCACTATGCAAGGAAACAAAGGAGACTGTCTGATGGCTTTAGAGATTACGTACCAGTACCTAGGTTAGCTCTTCTTACAATGCTTAGAGCCAGTTGAAGGGAGAGGAAAGTACCATTGTTAGCTCTGTACGTATTAGTATATGGAAATAAGCCCCAATATAATCAATGTTGCAGCAGTTGTTCTGCATTCAAGGGGAGTCACTCAAATTGTCTCCTACAATTCTAAATTCAGAAGTTGAAACTCAGAAAGGCTTTGAATTTGGACATGGAAGGCATACAACTAATTTCACTGAAAATGAGAAAAAAATCTATTTTCCTAAGAAAATAGTGCAAGGGACAATTTAAAATTATGCTATCCCTTTCTATAAAAAGTATAAGGTGACGTGTGAAAATTGATCATTAATCACTTGACCCAGAAAATTCCACAAATTTGTGCATCTCAAGAGATTCAAATTTTCATATCAATTTTCACATTCACTTTAAGAACTCCTTTGCAACTTTCCAGGTTCCTAAAGTAAATACGTTTGAAAATACATCAAGTGAGCAAGCAAAGTTACTTTACTGAAGCAACAAGGACCATTCTGGTGTTAAAATGGTGAGATTTGTAGTATTTCCAGGCAAACAGTAGGACTGTATACAGGGTCAGTGGCCCCAAAATCTGATGATGTTTTGTTCTACATGCTTAAAAATGTATAAAGTATTGCAGAATTTAATAGTTTAGATGAAAATCATCTGGTGATTGAACATATCCAGATGATAGTTTTCAAGATGTTCAATTCTTAAAGGATCACATGGTAAGATGAACCTACACAAGAGCTTTCCCTGAAGAATTGACATGACCCTACTGAAAATGAATGGTTTCTAAACCACAAGAGGACATAATGTATACCCTTCCACACGCACACAAGCAAACACACAAACACACACACTATCCCAGAAGAACCTAAAAAATAATTATGACATTGGCATAAATTCAGCATAAAATAAATGCAATGAAAACAACTAATTAAAACACTTGGGACAGATAAAGGGTGTATTCCTGGTTAACATGGGTCCTTGGTTAAGTAATAATGGATATTAAAACTGGGAAAATCAACACGAATTTTGCAGGCAAAACTTAATAAGGTAATAAGAGAAAAAGTTAAAGGCTTCTAGCTCAGGAAACTCACAAAGATCATTCTGCCTACTAACAGAGGTAAAAAGAGAAAATATGGAAGAAACTTCATCTTGAATAAGTGAAAGGGATACAGATGAGATGAAGATCAGACATTCCACTTAACAAAAGAGTGAGGACAAGTTTTATGGGGTGCTTTGGTAATCTAGGGTCCGATCGATCACTTTCTCAGTCCTGGTTTAGCAGCTCTGGGGCAATTCTTATTGCTTCAGGGTCAATTCTTGTTCCCACGAGGTGATTGTTCTTGCTTGAGGGAACTGGTCTGACTTCAGTTCCCTCAAGGGGTGGTTGCATCCACTTGGAGAGATGACCTCATCGTAAGTGGTCTTCCAGTTTCTGCTTTTCCTGAAATGCGATGTGGCTGCAAGTTTAGGACAGTGCTGGAAACTTCTAACCATCTCTAGCAAGTCTACAAAGGGATATTATCAAAGGTGGCAACAGGACATTTATAGAAATTGTGAAAATTAGTTATTCTTATGCTGGTATTCTATGTCTTCAAGAAAGATAAGATATGGTAATTAGGTTAAAGGTAGTAAACTTATAATACAGACACTTTTTAAGTGACTAAAATGCTGTTGGGCAGAGTTGAACAGGGATGACCCAACGTTTTAAAGAAATATGAGAAAAGAATATGACAACAGAAATGTCAGTTTCATCCTGCTTTTAATTACTCATTCAACATATGCAAGTCCCTGTTACAGGAGTCTGTAGTTATTATAAAATTTAAACTTAATTAGTAAGAAATAATGAAACTTTTTTATTTTAGAGTGGATAAAACAGAAAAAAAAACAGTCAAAACAAACCAGTGTAAGAGATACAAGACTTCAAAACATTACAAAATCACCAATAGTTACCATGATGCTTTTTGATGTCTTCAAAATAGCTGCAGATACCTTTGGGCATAGTAAAAGTCAAACAGACCAAAATGGAATAGTAACAATAAAAACAAACAATGAATGCAATAAAGAACTTCAAAATAAGCCAACAATAAATCCAAAATTGCTACCATAATATATCTTGCTATCTTTAAAATAGTTGCTCCTGCCATTGGATTTAACATAATCAAACAGAGCAAAAGAGAATAAAACCTAGCCCAATCAAACAATGGAAATGACATAGGACCTCAAAACAGGACTGTGGGGCATCATCAATGACTACAACTCTCAGAAGATCCTCCCTAAATGCCACAATGTGTGCCACTATCCTCTCAACCTATGATCAGACCACTGGCCCCAGACCTGCAAGTTTAGTAAAACACCAAAGCACCACAGGCATCCAATTGCATTTCACCTCAAAGCTATCATCACAGCCTGTGTTTCTCTAGATAAACTGATTGCATATTGGGGGAAAGGGGTTTGGGGGGATTGGTACTTCTTATATTGCCAGCCCGCATGTCAGAAGGGGCTGCTGGGTCGGGCTCTTCTTAGTCCAGCAGTGGCCTGCACATGGTGCTGGTTCCCAGACTGGGTATGTTTGCTGCTGTGCCCTTTGTTCTCTCTCTCTCCAGTCTGTTAATGACCAATGACACTTCAAAATGACCAAATAGTATGTAAAATTGTAAAGATAATCTTATTACATGCCACTAACTTTAAGCGATTTTGCCACTGCAGCACTAAAGCAACATAAAATGAAGCATTCATAACAAATGACAAAGTTCTGGTGAAGACAATTAGTAAGAATTTTAGTTAGATAAAAAAATTTTAAATACATTTTAAATTGTAGTTGATGTTTTATAAGGGAGGTATTTATAAAAATAAGAATAGATTCTGAGAAAATTTTAAGAAAAAAGATATCTTTTGAAAATAGGTGTGCTTCATTTTAAAAGAAGCATAATAAATGACTTTACTTTGAGAGCATGCTACCAGTTAGGAATACTGGAAAACAGAATTTTGAGATTTCCACTGTAATCAGAAATTTTTAGTAGATGAATAATTTTACATTTTATGGAAATATAGCATATTTGGATGTGATTCAAATAAGAAAAAAATTGATAAACATAGTATAATACTATTGCTGGTTATTTTTTTCTGACAGTTTGTAAAATAGCTTAGTTGGAATATATAATAGTGATGGGATATAATATAGAGATATAAAGACTGCCTAAATGATCATCAAAACAATAGAACAGTAAGCCAGTGCTTCCCTAAGCTTCTTTCATACCAAAAATGAAGAGTTCACTTCTAAATTGGTGAGAATCACTGTTAGCACTGGCCTTGATCTTTCGAGTATGTCATATGGAAAAAGAAGATCGAAAACTTTTCAAACTAAAGATTCTATTCTTTCTCCCTTAGTAATTCTCTAGCAACAATAATGCAATTACAATGAACTGTGGAATCTGTTGTTATGTATTTCTAAAGACAGACTTTGAATTCAAACACAGGAATAATATTATATTCCTCTTACTATCTTAAATGTCTACCGTAATACTTCTTGTTTAGAAATTTAGTTAGTTGATCCTTATTATACATAGATTCTCAACTGAGAATGTGCCTCATAACTAAAATTTACTTCTGACACCGACATTGACAGAGCACTTTGGAGGTCACGCACATGTACAGAGAGGTGGGGAATGTGAGACAGTCAACATGCACCCTCCCAGCCAGCACTGAAGAAGGAGATGCCAATCTTCTTATTTCACATAGTCAGGTGTTCTCTTCGTACCCTGTTTAAGTCTTGACTGTGTGAAATGTTTTCCTGTTTTTGTTGATGATGTCATATTCAAAGCATCCCCCAAACACAGGGCTGAAATTCTAACACCTCTACACTTAAGGAGATTGTGAGATTATTAGGTAGAGAATGTGTGATAGGTTTGTTTTGATAGAATTACACTGTTGTTGAACAAGTATTTAATATTTTCAAGAATTTCACCTTGTATTTTCTTTAGGAGCAATAATTCAGTATTTGCTAATCCAGTGTTCCCAGTAACTTTATAGAATGATTGACATGAATAATGAAAACCAAATGCATATATATGTTTTCTTGAATAAGTGGAATTTTCTACATAGAGATTCTATTTAAACGAATAGGTGGGCTTACTTTTTCCCCATAAACACAATTTGATGTGTGCTTAGGACATATTGTTACCCTGCATTTAAATGAATCCAGGTACTTAAGTATTTGAAACCTGAAGTTCCTCAGTTTAATTTGTAACCCCAGGAGTTTCATTCCTAATGATAGGCTATTAATATGTCTAAGTCCCTAAACTCTTAAAAGTTTCTCTTTATTTCTATAAATAATTACCTCATGAGGCTGAGGCACAGAAGTCCCTGACCTTCCTCTTTATTGTGTGACATGTATTTGTTGACATCTGTCATACCCATCTCCATTGTTTGTCTTTGTTTCTCCTTAAACCCTGAAAGGAAACTGGGACAGTTTGCCTGAGTCCTCCCACTGCCCCTGGGGTTACTGGTGGCCATTATATGGGCTACTCAACAGGAAATGTAGCTCTGTTTTCAGCCATGATGCCCCTAACCCACTCTCACCTCTCCAGATGCTACTGTCTCTTTATTAAAGAAGCAGAAAGGCAACTACTCCACTCAGCAGATATCAGGAAGAGATCTGGGCCCACTGTTAATATCCAAACTCCCCCACCACAGTAAACCGTGATTAGCACAGTTAACCTTCCTGAAGTTTCCACAGTTTTAGTGTGGAGACATGAGCACTGTCAACCAACCAGTTTGCATTTCTGCAGGTTCTCATTGAGAAATACGGATGGCATGACAGATGTGTGCTCTAACAGCAGCAGGACTGAGTTTAAAATAAGCAATAGAATTAAAGGTGGACCAATCAGTATGTTCATATCAGAAAGCTAGTGTTGAAAACTCTTTGGGCCAATTGGGCAGCTTGAATACAAATCTATGGATGCTATATAAGCAACATTCCATGAACAGCTCTCCAGTTTGTCTAGAAAGGTTCTCTTTTGTTCAGGCCCTGTTCAAATAAAGCATCGCTCTGATTGTCCTGTAAATCTGCTCATGATTTATTTCTTGGGCAGTGTGAGCTTGGAAGGTCCTGTAAATCTGCTCACTCTTATCCTGAGTAGTGTGTAGAGAACAGTTGCTTTAAAAGGAAGAGCTATAAATTCTTGTAGCTGTTAGAGTTGAAGAACTCAAGCAACCAGCAGCTGATGAAGATAAGTTTAGAGAAGACCAATTGGTAGAACTCAACAACAGCTGTCTGGATTGAGCAAAAGAACTCAACTAACTATCAGTAAGGGTATGGTATAGACACAAAAGATTGTGCAGAAAATATATTTTAAAATCAGAACAAGTAACTTTTACCCTTTGATAATATTATCTATTGAGACAAATTAAATACTACCACTGTAAGCATTTCATTTATACCTTTTAAATATTATTGAAACAGAGACTACTACTTATTTGGTAATCATCATGCTTGACTCTATAATCCAGGAATGTAATGTAAGTTTCCTACCCTCAGAAGGGCTTATAGTTTAGGTGGAAACACTTGCCATTACTTTATTAGGACATGTCTATAGTGTCCTTGTGGGAAGTTTGTACATATATATAATATATTGCAATTCCTTTTTAATCTCCTTTCACTTCTCTTCCTCCCTCCATCTCTGGATCCTCCTTTTTTTGTAACTTTGCAATACATAATGTTTACATGCATTTATTTTATAAAAATAATATATAAGATAAAAGTAATGCATTCTATATTAGGGGACTTGGAAGGATGAAACTTTTTACTGCTAAAAATATAATAAAGATTCATTAAAATATTTCTTATGTTTGTATTTTTACTTTTTAAAAATCTTATCCGTAAAACCATGCAGAAACAGGAAATAAGAGAAAATTGTTTCATTTGGACAAGTCTTTTCTTTAAGAAATTATTTGAAATAAACAAGACACAATATCCCTAAGCAATATTATTTTTGCAACAGTAATGCCTGCTCAGATACATAGCAAAATATACACTGTTATAAAATTTATCCAAACTAAAATTTTAGAATTGATTTAATGCATTTCTTCTTGTAAAAATGTGGCTTCTTCTAATCTTCTTATGTGACTTAATTATATTTTTTAGTTGTGGCATGATCTCTATGCTAATTACCAACTGCTGTAATTATACAAACCATGCCTAAGCACATCATTTACTTAAGATGATGTTTTTTAAAATTATCCTTTTCTTGACTACCACAGGGAAGGATGGGTGCTTACACTTATTAAATGAAGGGTGTCCACAGCACACACTGACTTGTGAAAGTGAGATGAACATTGAGGGATGAGTGAAGCAGGCGTTTTTTAATTTGTGCTGAGTAGCAGCTTTTATTGCCACAGAGCTCTCTTATCCCATAATCATATTTGAGTATCATAAGAAGGATTTACATTCCTCAAAGATGTATCAGTCCAGCTCAGACACTATTTCCTTGTAACCAGATTTTATGTGCTTACTGGATCACTCATTCTCTAGTATATTTCTAATATCATTAACCACATCAGTAAGTCCACAGCTGTGGTGATACGTAACTCCTGAAATACAATTTTACCACCACATAATAATCAGAAGAAGAAAGAATGCAACAAAAGTTGATTCCATATTTGACTTTCTTTATTCAACTTAATGTTCATAACAATTCTGACATTATTATTATTATTTCCAATTAAGAAAATGTAAATGGGTTTCATTAAGTTTCTGAGTAATAAGTGGTGAAATTAATACTAGAGCATTGATTTGGATGTGTGCTTGCTCTCTATTTAATGGTACATCTTGTGTATCTACAGAAGGCCTGTTATAATTCCCTTGAGCCTCAGACATCGTCTGGCGGCCCAGACCGACATGATTGTAAAATAAGTTCACTCATTTACGAGAGCTCATTAGTTTCTGCTCTTGTTTTCCCCCTGATTCTGCATCTTGCCTGCCTGAGTCTGTAGTTACATCTGTGGTTGGGTCACTATCTCTCAGTGATCCTGTTGTACCATTCTATCCCTTCTGGTTGGTGGTGGACACACAGAAAACCCCTTGAAAACTGTGTCTAATCTTACTGTTGTCAGCAAAATCTCTCAATCTATATTTCTACTAATCCAAATATTAGCATTTACCTTCTCGAGAAACCAAATGGAATTTAACAGATGGTTTTGTATGGTAGATTATATTAAGAATGAAGAATATCTTTTAAAACTTCAGGTGTACTAATAAAATGAAACACTGAAAAAAAAACAGGCTAAAAACTCAACAGGCAAGAGAAGAATATGGATAATTGTAAAATATTATCTAACTGACCAATTAGAGATTTAAAGTTCATCTATTTCCTCTCATTTTATATAAAAATTCCAGTTTAAGAATAAATTCCAAATTTCCTTCTCCCAAGGATCCTTCTCTTGCTTTCCAGTTTTAATTAAGAGCTCTCTTAAATGTTTTCATATCATCTGTATAAATCACATCATTTATCCAAAAATTTAATCCTCGATACAAAACACCTAGTATTTGTCTGCTTTTTTAATAAAGTGCTTCTAGAACTGAAAAGCTACTTAGCAGATTAAAAGTGAATCTGGTGACATAGATTTCACTTTAGGATGCAATTATACAATTCTACACAGTGTTTTGTACTACTCATGTATTACAAAATGTAATACTTCTGAATGTTATTGTGATGGTGATTGTAAATAAGTTGAAAATGAATGCTCATAGTTATTGGTAAAAGCAACGACATCAAGTCTCTTTGCATAAAATATTAGCTGAATATTGACTTAAAGTGATAATGATAAATTTTATTCTCATATTTGAAGCTTCATATATATTTTTACTTAAGTCTTTTTTTTTTTTCAGTACGGGATCGAACTCACAACCACACTCTTGCAAGGCAGGCAATTACGCTGCTGAGCTAAATCCCCAGCCCCTTCATATATATTTCAATAAAATTATTAGAAATATATGATGTTTGTTGGAACAAAATGAAAGGTGAAAATCCATTGCCAAAGGAAATGGACTTATTGCTAAAAACCTTGAAAGAAATGAGACAAATAAGCAGATATAAGTTTCTTGTTTTAGACTGCATAGATTTCATTTGAATATAGTTGAAGATCAGACAGGAACATAATTTGTACTATTGATTTTAACATCACAATGAAAGCAATACAAATATTTAATGATTTAGACATTTTCAGTTATCTGATAGGAGACAGAATTCAAAAAGTAACTTCATGTGGAATTATTCAGGATGTGATAATATAAAAACTGAATGCAGTGGAAGTTCATATTCTTCCCGAAGGAAGAAGAGTATCCGTGATAACAATGCAAGCAAGCAACTGCAGTATGTCTAAGATATCTCCTCCAAGAAACTCAACAGGCCTCTATTTGTTTTTTAAACACAATAGTTGATAATTTCTTGTTTAATTATGCCTCATAATTTTTTTAATTGCAACAAGTCATTAAAGATGTCTACTCTCATTTATTTCATATAGTAATTCTGTTATATGGAGAAGTTTCATAACTTTTACCATCTCTTTTATGGAAATCAAAGCAAACGTATCAAACTAATCTAAAAGAAATCTCAAATATGATCTGTTTATACAATGAAGAATCACAAAATATTGGAAAAATTAACAAGACATGATAAATAATGTAAAACATGAAAATAGAATATTCCAGAAATAGAACTAATCCCCAAAGAAATAGAATTAGAAAACAGAATCATGCTTTATATTGCAATTATTTTCAGATATCAGCAGCAGTGATTTAAAAATTTACCATAGAAAGTGAAATTCTCATAGTCTAGTGTTAGCATCGCAACTGACTACAGGAATGAGTTAAATCGTTGAACCTTAATTATACAGAAGATAGTACAATATAAATAAAATAAATGAGATAACCAGAAGTCTATATACATGTATATATTTTTTCAAATATGTTACACAGGAATTTAAAAAAATGAAATGATAGACCAGATGATCTTTAACAAATGGAATAAAATTACTTTGAGATAAAAATAAAGGGATTACAAAGTTCAAAAGTCATATTAATTATTGAGTGGGAGGAATTTTAAGCACATGTGCATGTACACACACTTTTAGTCATTTTCTAGAAAAATCACTGAACTGACCAAATTAAAAGTAAAAACACTTTGAATGACAAGGCATTTTTTAGGAAATGCTATGCATTCAAAAAGACTCTTACAAGTATTTACTGCAAAGTGATTGCAGAAGTATATCTTCAGAATAGTACAATGAATCTTAAATGGAAAATCCTATATAAATCAAATAATCATTTAAAACTGAATGCTTGCAACTTATTTTATCACAAAATATACTGTCTGTAAGAATTATAAGATTTATAGGATAATATACTGAAAAGAGAAATAATTCAGAACAAAGAAATTAGTAAAGTATACTTTAAATATAAGTATGATATATATTCAAACCTATAATTTAATCCCAGGATTATTTATCAAATAAAAACGATGGTTTTAGAGATGAGAAAAGTTAGTGAAAACTGAGATTAGTTCTATCTCTATTTACCTAGTTGTTACTACTTTTTTCCTTGCTTTGACAAAAACCATAATGAATATTGAACAACATAAAAGCAATTTTTATAACCAATAAGATTTGTATTAACATCTTTGAGTCTTTAGATTACATAAAAAATTATATACACAGATTATAAATTTTGTCAATTTTCCAAATAGTATTTAGAAATAAACACTACTTTTCTCAGGGCCTTCAATTGATGGAATTTTCTAATGTTCCAATTCTTTAACCAGATATTCTTACACAAGGCAAAGGAAAACAGGTACTACAATATCATATTTTTATCTCTGCATTGCTGGCAGAAAGACCTAAGTCATACATTGCACATGTAAACACCAAACTTAGTGTGTTTTTCTGTTTCCTCAAACATGGGCTTTTAAGGAAAAATAAATAAATACTAGCAGTTGTTGCATTTCCAGTACATGACATGGTACTTGAACACAGTGGATTGTGGAATAATATATTTACTGAATGTTAAATGAGAAGCAGTCAATGAAAGAATAGCAAAAAAAAAAAAGTAAAGAAAGTCAAATTATCTCTACTTCATACCTTACCCTCACTTGTCTGTACTAGTGAAACTAGCCTTAACTCTTAAAATAAGTTGTCCATATTTCATTGGTTAAAACTTTATTTCATGAAGTATGAATATCTGTCAGTGTCACTCAATAAAGTGGGTCAGTTTGTGTACTAATTGCTAAGTTATAGAACCAGAACTGTCCATTGAAAAAGAATCAAATTCTTATTTACAATATTCCTTCTGTCTTTTTAAATTCCAAATCTGTGCATGGTTATTTCTTAATGTGATTGTTGGGCCTCCTCACAGAAAGATGACATTTTCTTTCCAGTCAGCAAGTGGTTTTCTCCCATATGTGTAAAATATTAAAAAGATTTTAATATTCACACTGGTAATTCATTAGGCTGAACTCTAACAAAATTTTAATTTCTAGGGCAGGTTTTGTCTACTTTCTTATACTTCCACACACAGACTTCATGATTTATTTGTTCTACAGTGAGTTTTGCCCTCCAATCTTCCTGTCACCAATTTGACTCTCTCTGATCACTCTTTTCTGAGGTTTCTCTGGAGTCTCATTGCAGTCTGCCTCATAAAAAGTATATTAGTCATCACCCTAAAAGCCTCTCAGCTGCTGTTTCTGTGCCTATCTACATGCAACTGCTCTACCGGGCATTATGGGCCCCGCTTGCTGGAGTTTACAGAGCTCAAGGATTATTATTCAAGGTAGCTTCTCTGCGCCCCAATGATCTCCTGGCCTTGTGTTAATGGGTTTTTCTCCTAAAGATGCAAATAACTGCTGCCTAAATTCCCTTTTTAATTGTTTCAAAATGAGGCAATCTGGCATCCTTGCAGAGCCATAAATAATCTTCTGAAACCACTTACAGAAATCCTCCATCAAGATTGTTTTTCAGATGCTTGACCGTGAAAAATGAGCACTGCCAAATATCCACATGTGTGGGAGGGGGTACACGGCAGGACGTTTCTCCTCACTTCAGCCCTTACTGTAAATGTAAAACCCACCTTCATCCCATCACGTATTTTAGAAGCTCTGTTACAACTCAAATATAGTATCCAAATAATCTGCTGCATAGGGTTGGGGAAAACTGAAAATCAAAGTGAGGCTTTAAGTCCGCGGCACTTGGAGTAACCTTTCGTATACTGCATTTTGCTTTTCATCAAAATTGGGAAACTGTTACATTTAATCACTACTTGAGTTTATTTTCTGTACTATCTACATCTTCATTCAAGACCTTGATAATTTATACTTTAGATTTGAAAAGTGGCAAAGAGTTCTTGACCAAGAATTCAATTCTATTATCACATATTAAATATAATGTAAAAAAATATATATAATGTAGTTGTTCCACCATGAAAAACTAAAATCAACAGTAGAAATGTGGAACAATATAAACCAAGCTCCAGCATTTATAACTTGCATTTCTGTAAATCATTACCTACACATATTTACAGTCTAAGGGACATATCAATGAATCAATAAATATATGTTGAATATATGAATTAATGAATACAATTTATAATATTACCTTCAATTATCCTACCTAAAACATTGTGTATAATTTTTAAGGATTCATATATACAGAAATCTAACATGAATCCAGAATTCAAATTTCTACTATTACTATAGTAGAAATTAGCCATACTTAAAAGCCATACTTAAAAGATTAAAAAAGTTAGGTATTGAGCCAGGGATGTAGCTTAGGGGCAAGGCACGTGCTTCGCAAGCTTGAGGTCTTGAATTCGATTTCTGCTTCAAAAAAAAAAAAGAGATAAAAATAAACTACTTCTCTAAAAGACAAAGAATAAGTATTGCCTGTGAGAGTATTACAACAGCCTTGCTACTCACAAAGTGGTGACTCTAACATCTAAAGCATCAAGAGTAACCTGTGTAAGAAGGTAAGAATGATATCAAGACCACTTAATTAACATCTTACATTGTAAGGAAACAGACAACAATATTTCAGGCAAATAAAATATTAATTTCCACTCAAGTTTTGTATCATGATATGTCCTGAAAAATATAATTTTTTGTTAAAACCTTGATGGATAGTAGACTTGAAAGCAGGAGAAAGGTAGGGGGAATATATGCTGTGTAAATGACTGGATTATTCAGGGAACTAGGCACAGGAAGTTCTAATCAATAAACGTGAAAATTTGGTGATTCAGCTTTTGTAGATGAGTGAAAAGAAACATTATGAGGCATAGAGTATCGAGAAACTCAATTAACTCTATTCAGTTTTATTCTTCAAGAGAGCTTTATTTAAAACACTTAAGGAAGAAAATTTCATCGTGAATTTAATAATTAAAAGGGAAAAAATAACACTTGAACAACTTAACTAGTGACCCAAATTATTTCTTGGCTGTTTCTATACTCAACTTCTTTCTGTTTATCGTAAAATTTTATGATGTGTTAAAATAAAATATTTACCAGTTTATTATCAACATTGTTTTTTACTTCTTCTCTATTCAAAGTCTACAATATTTTCCAGAGCACATTTTTTTCCACTTTCTCCATCAGTTAAAATTCTTGATCCTTTTAGAAACAATACCTGAATCTATAGTTAGTTGTCCATGGAAGTAAATCAATCAAAAATAATTATACTTATTTAAGTCTCAATAAATGTAAAGGAATTGAATTTTTGTCTCATACTCAAACAGCTGGAAAACTAGATCAAGTATTAGAAATAACATTTCTGAGATACTGGGCAGTAAGCAACACCAAAAGATAATGCCCAACTAAAAACAACCAAACAACAAAAGATGAAGTGAGCCTCGCGGATGCCTCTGGTGTCTTTCTAGACATTTTCTAGGCTGCAGTACATAGAAAGCACTCTTGCAAAGGACCTAGTGGTCACTAATATGAGAGGACAGAGACTGATATTAGAGGAGGCTGTGTGGTTACAATTTGGAGCATAGGATGGAAAAACTGTTGCACAGAGAGGTGTACAGAGACCCAGAGAGGAGTCCCTTCAAACCTCTGGCTGAACACAAGCGAAGGCAGAGAGTAAAGGAACACACACAGGCATGGAGAATGACTTAGCAAAAAAACAATAGGCTGAAAAGTCCCCCAAAGCTCACATTACTGGAAGTGGTTTACAGTACCACCAATGGGAATAGAAAATACCAATACAGAAGATAGGATGTGGAATTATCAGAAAACATCAGCTTAGTGGTACAGATAATTTAGTCTAATTAAAAGTTGGTGTGCACTGATCTAACAAAACTGAAAAGCCAAATTCAAAAGTTTGTGAACAAATTCTAAGTCATTAACCAACATTTCAAGGAAAGTTAGCCATTATTTAAAAGAACGCAATGCTACTAACAACAAAGACAGCAAAGTACAGCATTCATACTGTCCAGGATTCAAATTATCCAACATGCTAAAGAGCAGGAAAATATGATTCATAACCAGGAAAATAAAATCACTTCACATAGACTCAAAATTGCATAGGTACATAGTACAATGTTTAAAGGTTCAGTTTTAACCAATATATTGTTGTTAATGAATAAGAAAGAAAAATTACATTTTCTGTATTTAGAGAAATGGAACAAAATACAAATCAGATTTTAAATAACAGTAATAAAAGACATAAATGGAAATGCTAGAGAAAACTGAATATTGTAAACTCAATATTGAATATATGAGTGAAACTAATTAGATATTAAAGAATAAATCAATAGAAATAAAGCAGTAGCATTAAAAATTTCAAGATGCTGTAATGTATAGAGACAAGATGGATTAGAAACAATGCAAATTAAATAAATTCTAGAGCATCAATAACATTAAGAAAAGTATCAACTGTGTATAACATTTATAATGTGTTTCCCAAGAGAAGAAAAATGGAAGTACAGCAACAATAAACACTAGAAGAAAATTAATTGCCTAGATATTTGCAAAATTTGATAAACTCAGAACTTGCTATTTTTAACTTTTTAGTTACTCTGATAACATATAGTGTTATATTGCTTTATGGTTTTAGTCTGCATTTCTCTGAGGATTTATGGTATTTTATTTACTTGTTAGCATGGCTTTTCATGTATATTAACCATTGGACTGAGCCATGTAGACACATCTAAATTATAATTTAAAATAGTCCCAGTGTATTTAAAAGTTCTGTCATGCCCTTTCCCAGTCTGTCCCAATTTAGACACAAAAGTATATTTTAAGTTTTATAGCTGTAGGTTAGTTTTGCAACTGTTGATCTTTATGTATATGAAATTATACAATATTCTTTTCTGTGGCTGGGTGTGTCTGACATGATATTTGGGAAATTATTTTTATTCCATTAATAACATATTCTACTTTTGTTACTACTTAGTCATATTTCATTGTATGAATACAACAGAATTACTTTTCTATTAATGGTTATGATTTTTAACCTTATTAATAAAATTATGTAAACATTCTTACACACATTCATTTGTGGAAACCTTTATCTTAATATCTAGTGATGGAATTATTGGGTCATAGAGTAGGCACATGCTATAATTATCAGAAAATATCAACTAGTTTTCCAAAAAGTACTATTTCATACTTTCACTGGTCATGTATGACAATTATATTAACCTTCCATCTTTGACAGTAGTAAACAAGGCTTTTACTTTTTAGTCACTGCAGTAGGATGTAGAGCTTTGTCATCATTGTTTTATTCTAAATTTACTTAACAAATTATTTTATTTCATATATTTTCATAGGTTTATTAACCACTTATGTATTTTTTGTAAAGCGTATATAGAATTTTTTGTGTCCATTTTAATTTGAAAATGTCTATTTTTATTATTTATTAGTAAAAGTTATTCATTATCTTTAAAATCAATGAACTTTCTTTTTCTGTTTACTTACCTTTATGGAAGAACAAGATTGTTCTCCAGTTAACTTGCCTGCTTGTTTACTATTTGCTTTCTACTTTCCTATATTAGTGCAGATACACATTCTCTTTTATATTGTTTTAATTAGCTTGGCTGATCCAGCTAATTGTTCTCAGTCGTATTGTGTTCTCCATTAAATTATTTCCATTTTCACAATTTTTATACATTTCATTGCACATATTTATGACATATAATACAATGTTTGAAATACATATGGATACTAAAAGCATTACCATAGTGAAGCGAGTTAACACCAACCTGCACTCTCATTAACAGTTTTTCAATGCTATGTACTTAGCTTTTCACTTTGAGTTGACTGATATTTCTCAGAGCTTGATGGCTAATTATTGTTCTTTTCAATCTCCTACATTTCAGACTTTAAGTTGAGGGACATATTGAGGAAGCAGATGAAAATAAAATTTTTCTCATCTAGCAGTGATTCTGCTAGATAGAGCAAAGAGTTTCTACTTCAAAGGACTGATGTTATAACCTTCAATTGGAGAATTTATATTTCTAGCTCTTCTTTTTGCTAGACATTAAGCTAGGAAATGGCAATATAGAAATGTACCACTACTCTCTTCACTTTAAGAAATATTTGAACATTTTCTTGCTGACTTCACTTCCCAAAGCACAATTTTCTCTGTTATTCAGCCCCTGATATTTTTGTATTATTAAGACATAAGGAAACAGATTTAACATAAAGCCTAAAATGAGAAGTTATTCATGAGGGTGTATCAGACAGCTGATCATGATCAATAGGTAAAGTGGCTTCTGACTGCTTACTACATCAAATGGCTTCTGTAACTTTTATCACAACATATATTTAGCTTTAAAAAAATCCTGCCGGTGGAAATCAAACCTTATTTATAGAACACTATAACTATCAGAGTACTTTTTTGCTATGCTTTATATTAAAATTTTCACAAGCAATATTTCTTTAATTCTCAAGATAACATTTGCAGTAAATACTATTATTATTTCCATTTTACAGATGAGAAAATTTCTGATTAAATGTGTTAAGTATATCATCCAAAGTCTCACAGCAAAGGGAAAATAAATGAAAATAAAGCTCTCAGTAGATCTCTCAGTGGTATAAAAGAATATATTGGTCAAATCTCACCCATTCATCTTCATTTTTTTTTGCAGTCCCAGCTCATTACTGATGTGGTTCAAAACAGGTTGCCTGAGCACTGCTTTTTCATGGTGATTATTTTTATTCCTGTGCTGTCCTCAGCATTAAGGTATCATGGACAGAGATGAGCATGGAGATGGTGACACAGACACAACTCTCATTTCTCTGGTCTTTTTACCTTCATCATCCAATTACAAAATTAGTAAAAATAATCAAATATCATCACCTAGGATGTTCTCTCAAATTGCAAGTAATGTAAATTCACAAACATATTGCTGATTATCCCTAAATACTCAAAAATAAGAGTACTGCATGAAGTTAATTTTCTTCTACCTTTAAAATCACTCACAAAGCCTTAATGTAAATATATATAATTAATTTCTTTGTTAAAGGTATTGTAGAGGTAAAGCAGAGAGAATTCAAACCCCAATCTCAGAATATTTTTACCTGTAAAGTACAATTGCTTTTATTAAACTAGACAGATCAACAAAAAAGTAAATTTAAAAGAACTTTCCTGAAATCTTAAAATTGTGTGTTACAACTTTTTTTTTAATCATAAATACATGACATGACAGGAAGGACAAAAACAAAACGTTTCCAGAGGCATACTGTTTAAGATTTATGTTGAAAAAGAAATGCAATCATTTAGCCATTAAATAGCTAAAACTCTGCCTTAATAAATACTATAATGTTCTCTAATGTTAAAAGTTTTATAGGGGCAAATACCTTTAATTTCAAATAGTTGAACATTTGTATTCCAGATGCAACTTTCTTGACAGTTCCTAAAGCTTTTCTATTCTCAGGTAAAGCTAGGATTCTGTCAGATGATTTAAACTGCTAACTATGAGAATTTCTGAGTACAACTAGGGACTTCTAATATAGATCAGGAGTTAACAACATTTTTTTTTTTTTGGTAAAAGGCCAGATAAATAATTTTGGTTTTGTGAACCATATAGCTTTTGTTCGCAGTTTTAGGAAGTCTTTTGCTGACCTGCTTTGTGAAACCATAAAAATGCAAGGCAATCTTAATTAACAGATGTACTTTGGTAAAATATTGCAATATTTTAAATTCCTGGCCAAATGTCTCAGCCAATTCGAAGTGTACACAATAATGGAGAATATTTAAAAACTAATTTAGTAAACTACGACTTTAAACATTGAAAACTTGATAATTAAAATGCCTTATTTCTTTGTCACAAAACATCCTGGTTGCAATATATGTATATATCTTTCTTTGATGAGAACTTTATCTTTTCCTTGTCTCAAATTTCCATTTTTATTAAATATCACATAAGTTTATCATTAGGAAGCAAAAAGGCAACACACCTACATACTGTGAACTAACCAGTACAGATCATTTAATGATTAGTCAATGATAAATCTGTGAATACGTTATTTACTTAGTGATTCATGGACTGAAGACCTATCAGCAAGGCTTGTATGTTCTGCAATTACAGTTAATATGCCATAGAACCAAAACTTGAAAATGTTCTAGAGAGGCTGATCTTAATGTGTGCTAACTGAAATTTGTGCGCATCAGAACTCAGGAAAGCAAATCTGCCTATATTCAACTCCATCATGGCAGTATGGAAAGCAGTGATAAGTGAACACACACATCTGTAGAGCTGTGTTCTGATAAAACTTATACAAAAGCAGGTAGCTGGTCAAATTCTTTTGTGTGGGAAAAAACAGTTTATCCACTCTTCCTGTGGAGTTAGCTGAATTATAAATTATAAGCAATGGGGTTTTTTGCAGCACAGTTTGCACTGTAGTCTGGATCTGCTATTAAGTTCCTTTTTTCATAGGCACTCATCCAAAGTAGGTTTCCTTATCACCCACTTAATGAGTAGAAGTACTATTTTCAAACATGGAAGTGTGTCCAACAAAGCCTATGCTTCCTCTCTGGTAATGAAAACTGCTAGATGCAATAATTTATTCTGTTTTAAGGATGGTATATTTTGGGATACCTGAGTCCACCTGACACATAAATTCTTCTACAGTATACATATACTAGCTCCTAAGTCTTCATAGGCTTTAAACATGCACTTCTGGAAAACATGATTTTTAACAAAATTTCCAACATACTATTTCTCACTCACCATGTCTAACATATACAATTTCAACCATATAATCACATTCTAGGATCCTGTTTTCTTTGTAGTGCAGTTTGAAAAGAAGGAAATTAACCTATTTTAGAATAAGGTCATAAATATAATTGATGACCATTCTATGTGAACGCCAACTGCTGCTGTGTAAACATTTTTTATGGTTCAAAATGACTACACAGTATATTGTGACAATCTTGTCTACAGATTGGCTTCTGAGATCCTTAGGAGACTAACGAAGGGAACTTCTGGGTATGTTTGAGAGGGTCATGGGAGTCACCTTGGAGATCATATTTGGGCTCTGGCTGTTTCCTTTTTGGTTCTTTCCAATTGTCCCTACTCTTGGCTGCCATGAGTTGAGCAGAGCCCTCTTCCCTACTCTTTCACTGTGGTGTTTCTGCCTTGGAGAAAGCCAAGCTCTGACTGACTCCTCTGAAACTGTGAGCCAACAGAAACATTCTCTCCTTTAAACTGTGCACGTTAGTTACTTTGTCCCAGCAATGGGGAAATTGACCTAGACAGATATATAGAAGTTTACATGAACGTGTTCTAGTCTTGTCCACAGCAGCAGCAATTGGGTTACTCCCTACATGAATTCCTGATGTTCCACTCTCAACTTCTAAGTGCATTAACTTTTATAGAGGTTACACCAGTAAACTAAGAAAGAAAATTATAGGGCTGTCACATCTGCATACTTAAAGTCTCAAACTGTAGCATTAATCTCTGCCATTCCCTGGGGACATAAGTATTGCTTTTGATTTATTACTTTAAGGTAGTAAATAGACAATTTCAGACATTTTCTTTTGGCTTTTTAAATTATGAAAAGATAATCTCAGAGGAATTAATGAGGGGATAAAAACAATTTATTTTACCACATGGTCTCAAAAATTTTCACCCCTTCTTTCCTTTCTAAATATGGTGGTTTGCTATAGGTTAGAGCAATAGAGTGGAGCTGTAGTGATGCTATGTGCTTTTTCAGCTTAGATCAGAATATGCATACGGTATCTGGGTACACCGTGTGTTGCACTTGCTCATCAGAATATCAACTTGCATGTAAGAAATCCAAATATCCAGTGAATACCACATTAGAGAACCAACGTGTACAAGTGTAGAGGACAGTCTCCACTGAGTGCTCAACATGTAAGGTCCCACGGGAGAGCTATGAATCAAGACCCTCCTGATTCCCTGTCCATCAAAACAACGAGAACGTAATGTTTATTTACTGCATCATGTTTGAAGCAATGTGTTACATGACAATAGTAACTAAAACAAAGATTTACGCAAACTAACAATTAGGAAGTGATTTTTAGTTGCGTGGTTGGGGCCTTGGGAAATGGCTCTAGTGTTTCTGTAGAATAAGAGGAAACATAGTGACATTAACCTCTGCCAGCATTAGGATCAAGAATTGCCAACTACATGCTCATTGATACTTTTGGAGAATAACTGCAGAAATTACTGTTTTACATATTTTCTATAAGATTCCACTGTGCTAGGAACAAAACCTCCCATTCAGTCTTTGGGATATTGATCTATTAAACCTCTGGATTATTGAGAAAAAACCCCCACAAAATACCATACCTTTTTATTTGGAGAGCTTCCTTCAACCTCCTGGTAATCCACTTTAAGTTTTAGTTTACTTTTTCAAAGTAAATTAAACCCATCATTGTTAATCAAAATTATCCCAAGGAACATTGTGTTTGTCACCACAGTTATTGTTAGATCAGTCCTTGACTTCCACTCTGATATTGAGATATATTTTAATAGTTTAACTTATCTTTATCATGACAATTAAGCCTTGATACTTGGTCTCTAACAATTCAACATTTCATCTTCTTCATCAAAATGAAGGAGCTCATTCTAGAAATAAGATATCATTAGTCTCATCTGTAGAAAACAGCCAGATCAAATCCTTACAAAAATCACCTCGCCATTCTTCATTGTTTTGCTGTTAGTTGTTCCCATTTCAATCTCATATCTGATTCTCAGATTTTTTTTCTACCAAGCACAAGACACTTAGAGCCTCTTTACAGAAGCACTGTGATCTTTATAATAATCGGTTTTCTTCATGGAACATCAAATCATAAATGACTGTGAAAGAAGTCTTTACCCAAGGACATGTTGGGTGATTGCAACTGGGTAAAAATATTTAGTAAAAAAATAAGTGAAATAGAGGTAGAATAAAAACCTGCAGACAATTCCATTATTGAACTGAATAGCCAGCATTTTGAAATGAAATTTTTGGTACAAATGAAAATTTATATACTTAAATAACAACACATGATATCCTTTGATATCTATGTAGGGTTAATTTTGGAACAGAAAGGACACAAAAATCTTTTAATAATTATCTTACACTAAAATCACATAGCATTTACCTATATATAACCTACTCAGATCTTCCCTTCTACTTTTAATCAACTCTAGATTTCTTATAAGACCTAATACAATGTAAAGACTGTATAAATGGTCACTATACTATATTGCTAAGAAAAAAGTGACAAAACAAGTCTGTGTGTTTTCAGTAAAGACATAATTTTTTATAATATTTTTGGTAAGAAATTTGTTGACTTCTTGGATGTGAAACTGTAGTTTGAACAAATGCAAGAAACACAACATCACAGAGTCGTAAGGATGTTAGAAAAAATAGTTCAGCTGGAGCATTTCAGAGATAAAACATAACTCCACAGGAGCTCTACAGAAATACTGCTTTAGTATTCCCACCAAGAGTTCTCTTTGTGTACTTTGGGAAGCAGGAGTCAAAACTTTACCAAAGGGAATGTCCGAAGGGAAACAGACACTCTTCTCTTGCCTAGAGTTTAGGCTCGGTTGCTCTCAACATACAGTTTATCTTAAAAAATGATCAAATTTTAAAAATGACCAAATTAAAGAATTTGTCTGGACTGTTTGTATATTGTTGTGGTTAGCTCAGTTAATTGGGACAATCAGTATATAGTACTAAAGGTCACAAAAAGATAGTTTTTCACGTGAATCTCAGTCTTGAGTCTGCCTAAATTACCTATATGTCAGATGTTTTGACAGAATTTGTTAAACAGACTAAAAACTCAATTTGGAATGAAATTGTTTCAAGGAAAATGCTTTAAGAGCATCAGGAATACTTGAGGTGCATAAAAGTTTCTAAAACTTGTATTAGTTTATGAATAAGAAAATGAGACAGAAACAGTGAATCTATTTCTCTAGATTATCAGTAATTTGGTTAAATTTCTTGATTATATCATATTTACTTCTGTAGCTCCATTAATAAACAGATATTTCACATTAGTATTTTGTCAGTGAAAAAAACACATCTTAACAATATTTTAATTATCTCACAGATCTATAAAGTATTGTTTTCTTTTTATTCTTATTTCTTATTTCTTTTGTTTTTCTTATTTCTAAAACTTACACTGTCTTAAACATTGGTCTTTGAGTTTTAGTCCATGCTCTTTACCCTATGTGTGACCTCTCTTGTTCATATCTGGACATCTCATGTCATTTCCCATCTCCTAACGCCTAAAATAGGTCTCTTTCCCTGTTCACCTATGGCCAAGTTCACTGAAGTTATATTTACTATACAACGTTAACCTTCAGATCTACCCAGTTGAGCCCTTTTTCTTCTCTATTGACAGAAGCCAGAAGAAAAAAGAATTTCCACCCTGTCAACTCATTGCTACTCTTCATGAATTTCCAATCCTTCTAAATTTGGTTGTTGAAATTTAAAGTCACGTAGTCAGACTCAGAAACTCAAAAATTCTAAGTAAATTTCTGGGATCATTTAACTAGTATAGGCAATATATGAAAGAATTTTAACTTCTGATGATATAAAAATGAAATAATTCTATTTATGCAAATACTGCTTGTGAACCCTTTGAGATCTAGAAATTTTTAATAAATTTCTACTCATTTTTGGAATTAGAATATTTTATTTACTTATTTTAAAAGGTTGCTTCAATTCTTTTAAAACTTTTACATCACACTACATTCAATTTTGTTTTTTCCTTTCCACTCATACAGGCTAAATATCTTACATTGTTAATGTCTTGAAGGGACGGTGAGAAGAAGAAAGGAATGTTATGTATGCTTCACTCATTTATTTTCTAGTGCAAGTTATTTTGTTTAGAAAGAAGACTGGCATGGGCAATTTTGGTCAGGTTGATTGTTGTTATTATTCAGAATAACTGGAACTGGCTGCTTTTGCTTTTTTTGTAGCATTATACAAATGATGGCTTTCAAGGGCGGGCAGGGGTAACACCAGTGATTGTTTTGCAGCACAAATTCTTAATGTTGAAAATAAGGCATCACCTGTATCAATTTCAGTGCTACTCAGTTCTCAGCAGTATCAGACTTTCACATGGCTTCTCATTGATAAAATATCTTCTCTCTGTTCAGTATAAATTTCCAACCAATGAATGACAAACAAGCGATTTAACTAAGCAAATTCTTTTTCAGTTCTTCAGCTTTCTATTTCTCCCCACCCTCAGGTCCTGCTGAGCAATGTAGGATCACATTGGCAAGTACTCTGGCAAGCCAAACAGTATGTGAAGAATGAAGCAAACTTGTTTTTGAGAAGTGAGCTCCTTGGTTTTGTAAAGGGAAAAATAGATCCAAGCATACTCCAGGAATTTCTCAAGGGTTCGCCTTATTTTACAGAATTTTCTTTTGTGTGTTCTCTAGTGGGATCACACTTAAAAAAAAAAAAAGAAAAGAAAAAAAGAAAAGAAAAATTCCACCCCAGACTCACTTGACATTAATAAATTAAATTGCTACTAAGAATTTCTAATCCTTTCTTGGCCAGACGAAACTTGGTGGGGAAGACACATGTAATAGCGACCAAGACCAAGAGTGCTCCACTCATGTTGCAGCTGACAGATTTTTACAAGTCAAATAGAATTTGTTAAGACCTATAAAAGCCCAGCAAAGTGGCAGTCAAGGACATGGTAGGAGATAACTGTTGCCAAGTGTGAATCCGAATGAGCTGATTCCTAAGAGATGGAAAAAGAAAGTTCAATAGACATTTTCTGTGACAGTAGATGTGAATATTTCTCATTTCTTTTGCAATGATCATTAATAGAGGATTTTTAAATTGATTATAAGAACGGTAGCATTTTTTCATCCTTTGTTTCATTCTGAGACCCTTGATATACAATATTTTAAGTATTTGTATGCCTTCTCTCTCTCTCTCCCTCTGAATATCTTTGTCCGTATCCAACAATACTTATGTGGATAAAGGATACAACTCATAGAGAAATGATGCTAAAATTTTCATCATCCTCATCATACTTCTTTTTTTCTGCCATTTAGTAGATTGTCTGGGGGACTAGGTGTAACTTGATTATCAAATAGTTTAGGTGTCTTACTAATCTTAGTAACTTGGCAATAGAAGATCTAATAGCTGACTTGGACCTTTCCAAGAAAAACCACACATATTCATTGACTTTGAAACTCACAAAACTTTAGGTCTTTACTCTGACACCTGTATCTCACATTTTTTAAGTTTTCTTAAAGTAAGTTCACATACACACACACACACACACACATACAGACTGCACTAAATTTAAAAGGCCAAGAGAATACTTGTACATGGAAGAGTCATATAATAAAAAATGAATAGTTACTAAAAAAGAATGATTTAGGTCAGTGTGTTTTGTGTACCTTTTTCCCTATAAATTGTGGTATCAAAATAATTTTCTGGGGCTGGGGATTTAGCTCAGTGGCATAAGCACCTGCCTTGCAAGCGTGAGGTCGTGAGTTCGATCCCCAGTACTGATAAAAAAAATTTCTGATACTGATATACCTTCAAATATTTACTTCCATTGCTTTCATAACTATTTTTCTGATGGATGGAGCAAAAAGAGAAATTGGATTTGTTCATTTATGAATACAATTTTGTCTGATTAACAGTAAAGTATTCTAATTAATTACTGTCAATTGGAAATTACTCTATCAAATGAATTAACATCATAGAAAATAATTTCTAATCATCTGTTGTGATAAAAATACTTTCCAATATGGTGCTCAAAAGATAGCCTATACTTGTGCAAATAGTGTCACCAGGTCTCAAATATCTTTTCTTCTTCTCTTCTATTTTCCATTCCCTTCCTAAAATTCTGTTTAAAACCATGAGGTACTGTGTAAAATAAATACAAGTAGGGAGAAAACTAGTATGAAACATATAATATTACTATGAAATTAAAGAAAATGATGTCAAGTTATAATTTTCAATATAGAAATATTGAAAGACATACACATGTAATAACATGTTTGTTTGTGTTTTTCAAGCTTTCATATAAGAAATTCTGAAAGTATACACATCACAACACTAAGAAGCATACTTTGACTCTAGATCTTGGTTTCTAAATTCCATTCTTCCTTAACAAACACTTAAGACTCTCTGGAAAATGCTGATTTCAGATATAGGACTAACAGTGACAAATGTCCATCATAGATGGACATATTGTGAATAAACATCAAACATATTCAAACTGATAAATGTTAAATAATTCCCTCAATATGTATTTATCCATGAAATATCTGGGTTCTACTTACAAAGGTAATTAATGTATGAGTCAAGAAAACAGTGGCTACTTACATATCTTGATGGAAGACATTTTTGGGCACACAGTCAGCGAAGGACAGTTACAGTTTTGCAAGTATCATGTCGAGATACTTAGCTAAATATACTAGCTAAATTGAGAACGTTTCCTGGAGAGTCCATTTAAACTTTAAAATTAAGAACACTTGGATTTCAATTAATAAAATGCAACATAATTTTTCTTTGTGTTTCTTACAAACTATAGTAAGACTTTGATGTAAGCACAATGAGAATGTGTGTGTGTGTGTGTGTGTGTGTGCACGCATGCGTGTGTGTGTGTGTATAGTTTTTCGGATTATTATTATTATTGTATGTGTATAGTTTTTCAGATTATTATTTCTCTCAAAAAATAATGTTGACTAAAAAGTTGGTAACTATTACTGTTTTTTATATTATGTAATGTTTAGGTTTTCATAGCTATGTATCAGTCAGACTTGATCTAACTCTGATATCATGATTTCCATGATTAGTGAAACTCACAAGCGAATGTGTTTGTGTGTAGATTTCGCTTCCAAAACTGAAGAAAGTGTAACAAAATGTCTGCCTCTGTTCTTTGGGATATACCAGAGATGAAACCATAGAGAGAATGCAAAAATGAGAATGTGTTTTTCTTCTGAAGTTATCATTTTGAGCTATGCCCTAAAGTAAGATATAGTAGATGGTCACTAAGAAATCCAAAGCATCTTATTCCTTGAATGAATTGCAAGGGTACAGAATTATATCAACAGGATTAGACTATACTCTAACTGTATCTTAATTATGGTCTTTCTTTTTATTCAAGTCCTAAATATTTCTGTTTACCCATCTATATTTTCACTCTTTCAATCATTCGTTTATTCATTCATTCAATATAGATTTTTTCAAGTACTCACATTACAAGTAAAAGTTGTTCAGGGACAAATTTTAAGAAAGAACATTTGAACAGAAATTCTAAACACATCTGTGTAACATTGGATGAATGAAAACAGGAAAATATTTGAATGCAAAAGAATTAGACACTGGAGATCTTAAATTTTTTTAGAAAACGTTAGGAGTCCAAAATAGCTTTATAGTAGCATGTGGAATGGTGGCAAAATATAAAGCTGAAAAAAATGTAAAGACAAGATTATGAAGAGAATGCAATGAAAGCTAAATTACATTTTTTGTCACATGCATCATATATGAACTAATTCAAATATGGAGCAATTTGGTATTCTTTACTTGGGCTTCAGTAAGATTTTTTGAAAAAGAAGCTTGTCACTTTATCAAACTTAGGAAGATTTCTACATTGTAAATTCATAGTTTTCTTGTCTTTTTTTTTGTAATAGGGATCAATCAAGTTCACAACCTTACACTTGGCAGACAGGCACTTACTTTTTTTTTCCTTTATCCACTACCATTTTCTCCTCTACTGAGATTTTTAAATACATGTACATGACTGTTTGATATTGAACTTTAGCTCACTAATTACCCCATTCAATTCTTAGTAGAATTTATATTTAGAGTAGTTTAAAACTAATAAAAATGTAGAATGTGGAGAACATGTTTATACACTGCTCAGATTCTGTAATTCATGTTTTTGTTGTGTTTGTATCAATTGATATCCTCTTATTTTTTACTGTATTTGATTCTTTGATGCCTGAAAATTTTGTGTGTGTGGGGAGGGGGGATGAATTTTGAGATGTAGTACTACAATATATTTGCATTACTTTGCCTGTCTGCAAGTGCTATTGTTCATATAGTTACATTAGTTGGGAATAATTTGATGTTTCAAAGTTTCTTACGTGTGTTTGCAATTTCTGGGACACAATAGCCCACACCCATGAATTAAAGGAGGGGAGGTAAATTTGGCTGATGGTGTCAGAAGATTCAGTCCACATTTGCCTGACTTCAAAGCAGGAACATCACAACAGAATGATGTGGTATAGCAGACAATCTATGTTCATGTTCACTTGGAAGCAGCGATAAGAACAGTGTCACAGAAGAAGAGGCCAAGGACCATATACAGTAGCCAAAGTCACACGTCTATGACTCCCCTCCTCCAACACATTTAGAAGTGTGCTTTACTGATTATTTGGACAGATCTCAAACTGATCAATTTGACACAGTCAAACTGTGCCATCACATCCTTCTGTCAGTTTAAAGCCTAAAAATGTCTGAAACCATATGTGATATCTAAATAAATATAAGAAAACATGATACAACTACCCCACATGAAGTCAAAACATAAGAACCCCTTCTCTGAAGTTGTAAAATTCTCACTATTGTTAAAAATTTCTATCCAAATTTCTTCCAAAACTCAAGGAAAATTCTTAGACATAAAAAGTTACGTAACTAATTTATAAAAATACATAAACTTAAGGTATAATGACACAGGGTAAGCATTCCTACTACAGAGATAGAAAAATAATATGACTCAAACAAGGCTGAGACCCAGCAGAGCTACTGTTAAGTTCTGTGGCTCCATATCCAGCTTCTGGATCACAGGGATAGGAGTTGTGAGTTCTGGAGAGCTTGGATGGCTCTAAGATCCTGTTGGTTGCAGTCACACAGCCTCTCACTTAGCTGGTATTATTCACATCCTGACTCTTTCCAAAGAAAATATTCCATATTCCTGGCATCTCTACCTCCACAAGGTCTCTGCTGCAGCTTTGGCTTCATTCTCAAGGCTTCATATACTGCCCACTTAGGAGCTTCTTGCTGCAGGTAGCACTTCTTTTGAAATCTGAGTGGAAAGCTTCCTGATCCCAAAACTCTTGCATCCTGCATCCCAGTAAAACTTGTAGGATGCAGTAGCCATGTCCCATAGGATCGATGATAGCAGTAACCTCTGAGTATCTAATGGCTGAGCAAGGTGAAAAGAATCCTAGGAATCCAGTTCCTTAAGGACCCCATTTCTTATCAGGGGTTCAAATGGTTCTATTTTCAAATGAAAAGTTTGTGCTTGTGAATCTTTAAATCTGTAATGGATAATGTCTTGTCAATTCCTGAGATCATTCTTTTAATCTGGTATATAGAATATGGTTGTTTTTTTTTTTTTTAATGCTGCTAATGTACTCAGCAACCACATCTCCTTGATCCATGAGTTTTCATATGGTTCCTTGTGGGCCAGTTTTTAAGGTTTTAAACTTTTTCTGCTCTCTTGTTTCTAAGATTCTCATTAACATTTGGCTAAAAAAGCCAGTGGTGCTCATGCCACATCCTGGATGTTGGGCTGCCTCAAAATTCCCTCTGTCAGATTAGTTACCCTAATGTCCTTAATCTCAGATTTCCACAAAGTGTCAGGAAAATGAGTAAACTCTATACAAATCATTTTCCAGAATGTAACATGGATGACCTCTAGTCCAATGTCCATTGGAGCCCTGAATCCTATCTGAAAACTAATTTGCTTGCCTGTTACTGCCCACATTTCTGTCAATATTCTGTCCTTTTGATCTCTGCCAGCATCACACATGAAGATATGTTTATCACAATCTAGGGTTTTTCTAGCCTGTATCTCCAAACTTTTTAAACTTCTTCCAAAGACTTCTGAAAAACCTTGTCAGGCACTGTTATAACAATTACTCTACTTTGTTACAAGTTTTCTGTATTAGTGAGCTGGAGCACAATGCCAGACAGCCACAATTTAAAGGAAGAGAAAATTATTTTGACTCTTGATTTCAGAAGTTTCAGTATATGGCCAGCTGGCTCCAAGATAAGAACTCCAAGCAGAAGAATGTGGTGCTTACTTCATGGTGGCTAGGAAGTTGAGCAGGGTAACAGTGTCAGAGAGAAAGGAGATATGGGTCATATATAATACCCAAAGTGATGCTTTTATGACCTAGCAAGACACACCCAGAAGTGTGCTCCAAAAATATCCTGGCCAGATCCCAAGCTAATCAAGATAACACAGCTTAATTGCCACACCATGTTGGGTGGACCCAGGACAGTTTATTCCTGTTTTAACAAGACCCTATTACTGTGTCACTGTTCTTCTGAGGACTTTAATGAAATTAACATATACCTGAAGGCTGTTTTACCTCGTTTGCTGAGAATAGCTATTCTTCCATGAGCTCCTTTTCAGTGAGTCCTTCCTAGGTTTAATATTTTCCATATTTTCATAAGCTAATCTTATGAAAGGTCAAGCAAAATCTTTTCCATATTTCTAAAAACATCATTATATTCTCTCTCTCTCTCTCTCTCTCTCTCTCTCAACTTTTTTCCACAAATGCATTCCATGCTAAAAAAAAATTTCTACCTGATTTGCCATCCTCCGATTGGCCAGAACTGTGTATCTGGAAATGATCTCTGAAGTATGATGTAGTCATCAGAAGACTTGTTTCTGTTTTATGTTTCTTAATTATTTTAAAATTTTTAGTGATTTATCATCCTGTTATGAAAAAATTTAATATCCATCATTATATATATAATATATATTCATTTCATATATTAAATTTTTGCATTTTTAAAAATAAGAAGACAATAATATCCCTGCTATTCTACTATGGTAACAAGTAATAATTATATAAATATAAATTTTAATTCTTCCATTTATACTAAAAAAGAGGACAACTTAGGTAAGTTTGACTTGTAATATATTTTTTACATCTTCTTTCAACCAATTTATGTTCTATCTCTTTCTTAAGAGTATATGAGTGGCAAAAAGAATCCATTATTTTTTTCTGAATACACTATTTTCTAGAGAAAATAATTAAAGTTTCACAATATGCAGAAATGTATAAGTGTTTCTATGAAAGTGGAGCAGAAAAATATGACTTTATTTTTTCTTAGATGACTGCAAATATGCTTATGTTCACTATTTCCAATTATATTATATTATACTCCTTACTTATAAATAACATTTTCTCTATGAACTCATTGTTTTGATTAATTGCAAAAAAGTTTATATTTCTTTTTGATTTTCCACTCTAGAATCTTTTTCTTTAATGTACAGTTATGAGAATAAATTATTGATACAAAAGTACTAGAATTAAAATAATTCCTTCACATAAAGCTTACCAAGTTCTTGATTAAAATTACTCTTTCTGCATTATATAAAATCTTAATATATTTTCTGGTACACTTAGAATATATTCAATAATAAAATGGACCTTTATGATGTTTGGTTAATGTAACATTTATATTCCATTCTTATAAAAATAAAGAATTTATAAAGATATATATAAAATAATCTTTGAGAATATTTAGAAGCCAAAGGGTGAGAAAAAGAGAAAAGATACTCCAAGAAACTGACTTTGTGATACGGGGTATGGCTCAGTGGTATAGCATCTGCCTGGCAAGCATGAGGCCCTGAGTGTGACTTCTGGTCAAAAAAAAAAAAAGAAAAAAAAATTGACTTTGTGAATCTTAAGTAATTATTAATTTATTATTATTAATTAATTGATATCAATTTTGAGCTTTGATCACATTTTATGAAATATTTTAAATTTTCCATGAAAGCTTTGAAGATAAGCATGAAGAAGAGATTTGAAAATTGATTTTTTCATGTATTTCCAATGATTATCATTTGCCTCATTCAATTAGCACAAAATATCCAGAAAACACTCGGCAAGAGAAAACTTTTGTATTTTAAATAAGAACTCAAACAAGTCAAAGGTTGAAAATGGTACACTACAACTTGCTCACCCTAACATCTGTATTCTCAGTTGAAATAGTTCAGAAAGTTTTCTTTTGCTGGTGTGTCAGCCAGTAAAGTTTTATAAAACTGCACACTTTCATGCATAGTGTTTTCCAAAATATATTTTAGAAATGCCAACAGCAGAGCACAACCTGAAACATCTGTGGATTTGCCCATTTATGGTGCAAAATAATCACTTTCTATACTCTTTAGAACCAGCTGTTCACAGGCATTAATTGCCATGTCATTTACATGCTTCAGAACAGCAACATTTGACAATGGCACACATGTTAATTTCTTTACCACATCTGGTGCTTTTTCAATGAATACCATCTTCATGGCAGATGGCAATAGATGAGTCATTGCAATTATATAGTCTAAGAGGATTCTGAGCATTGATGGGTAAAATATCCAGTTAAACAGCTAAAATTTTCTGTTAAGAGCTATACAAAAATTCCTTCCATTCTGGCTACAGTGTCCCAAAACTCACTTTTGTATACAGTTCTATGATGTATACAATGACTGCATATATATATATATATATATATATATATTCCTATGATGACAAAATTATTTCAAAAGGCTTAATGCTTCCTTGTCAAAACTTCACAATAAATACCTTGGATATTTTATTTTATCATATTTATTCATTTTTTTCTCCTTTTTTGGTATGGGAGATTGAACTCACGACCTCGTGTTTGCAAGGCAGGTGCTTATGCCGCTAAGCTAAATCCCCGGCACCTTATATATTTTAAATGAGATAAGCATATTGGCATCTTCTTTGTTCAGTGTTCAGAGCATATTAAAGCTCACTGGTAGGTAGAGTGCTTGCGCATCACCAAGTTCCAACATCCAGAACTCTTGGGACAGCATTAAATACTGTGGCTATCATGGAATCTTCTTGAGAATATAGTCCTGGAAAAAGTCTCACGTATTTTTTTTCTTTTCTGCTAATTTCTTCAGTTTACACACAGTTGCACTCACACGCGTGCACGCGTGTGTACACACACACAGCCTGAAATAAGAGATTTTCATAGGCATCTTATCAATTATATAGTCTGGTGAGATCTCCATGTGGTAAATATAGACAATAGTTTCTATCCCCTGCTTTGACTTCTCTTTTTAACCTATTTATATTCTTTATGCTTCCTCCTTGATGAAATATATTTCCTTGGCAGTTATCATGATTTGAATTTAGAATGTCCTTCAGAGGACTCTACAATTTAGTCCCCAGAATGACACTCTTAGAAAGAGATAAAAGCTCTTAGAGATGGAACCGAGGGGTAGGGTTTCAGGTGCATTGGCCTTTGCACTTGAGGGAAATAGGGGCCCCAACCCTTCCTTTTCATTTTGTTTCTTTGTTTTTAACACTAAAGCCATGGGCTAAACATATTTGCTGGGTGATGTGCCCCCGACAATAGCATCAGATGCCTTTTACAACAGTCTTAAATGCAATGAAATATGCCAACCATAAAATGAGAACTCCAAAATTATAATTGAATATTTCCTCATTTTCAGTTAATTACCTTAAGTATTTTGTTATGGTATGAGAAAGATAAATAATACAGCCTACTTTGTTTCTTATTCCATGTGGCTGATGAGGAATTTATAGCTGCTTTCAGATTGCTCTGCTCACCCTCCCCTTTAGGAGTTTCTACCATAATGTCAAGAAACAACAAAATACCAAGAATAATCACAAAGTCCAAATCAAAGAGTGATTGCCTAAGTGTATCTTTTCATCAACAAAACAATATGCTAAAATATCAGGCCATTTTTCCTACGTTCTACCTTAGCTTCTGTCCTTCTTGGAGACACATGAATTATTTTTCTATATGCCAGGAGTTTTTGTAAGGATGGACAGGTAGTGGCTAAAGCAAAGTGTCCTATTCCTCTGATTTAAATATTTGGAAAAACTTTGTAAGAGATATTTAATAAACAAATAAGTAAGGGACTGCACTTCAGCACGTGGTCCAAAATAAATAAATATAATTCTGCAATTAAACATAATTGGATGTCGACAGATTTTGTGGCCAGGGAAGTTTTTTATCTGGAGATAATAGTTAAGGTGAGGTTACGTGGAGAAGAATGGTCAAATGCGTAGTCATGTGAAAAGTAGATTTCAGACAGAGAGACAAAAGGTGGAAACACCCGAGTTGGGGAAGTATTTTCTGTGTTTAATGCTTTATAATCATACATTTGTACTAGTACAATACAATATTGTTTCTAAGACCCTTGTATGATTTCTATTCTGGCTTTATAATCTTACATTTGCACTGTTATAATACAATAGTCCAAGACATTTGTATGATTCCTATCACAGTTATCAGTCCCAGTTATGTAAAATGATGCCTAAACTACCTTACTAAAATAAAAAAAATAGAAGACAATGTTCCACTATTTATATCTATTCGCCGCTCTATCATAGTAGAAAGCAAATAATTATTTACACAGGAAATAAATATTTAGCAAGAATGTGCATATGCTGAATTAACTTATCAAAGTTTTATAATAATTTTACATGATAGGCTTTGCCATTTTTCTTTCATTTAATAAGGAAGTTGAAGGTTAAAGACAGGAAATGACAGGGAAAGTGAATTATTGGGTCCATTGCAGAGTAAACCCACCCTTAGTAATTACTTGATTGTTAGATTGCAGACCACCCTCCGATTACACAACAGTTCAAATTTATAGGTAAGGAATGTCTTATTTAAAAACCTTCAAACTGTTTTAGGTTATTTAGCACAGATCAAATTCCCAACCATTTTGTCTGGTATCACTTGGAACTTTAAAACTATTGTAGGGTACTGAAATCATTCGGGATTAAGACTCGTATTTCTTTGTGGTATTTTATCACAATTCTGTTTCTCTTACTGACTTTAAGGATTGACATTAAGATATTTTATATATTTGTAAGACATTTCCAAGAAAGTAGCTTGAATGCTACATTTCCACTCAAATAATTAAATATATCAATTTCGAATTGATTTTAAAATGATTCAACTGATCTTTATGGTGAGTGAGCTTATGACTCTTTTCAATATGAGAACAGTCTATACAGTGAGTGAGACAGTCTTGTTGAGGTGTAATAAGAATTGAAGTTTACTCTCGCCTTCAATCTAGGGGCTGAGCTTAGTGAGTTCAATATCTGTGCCTATTATCCTCACTCCTCTGCCCACTTTACTGCCAGTCCTCTTGAATCAGCTTCATTTCCTGGTGAAGAATACCAGCCAGTTCAACCAATGCTGGTCTCAGCAGGTCTTACTAAAGCAAGATTTTATAAAGGAAGATAAAAAAAGTGACAACTACACAATTCCACAGAGAGGTAGTTGGCTATAAAAACATACATCATATTTCTTTCCTTTGTTACCTTTTTTCTCTTTTCATAGTTAAGAGAAAAAAAATTAAAGGTGATTTTTAACTTCAGCATCAAAATTTTCTTCCCAACATGAAGATTTGTTTCCATATTTTTTTCCTGAAACAACAATTTTATAATGTTATTGACAGGTTTTTCTTGTTCTGGGAACCCATCCAAATCTGACTGCTGTATTTCAAGAAAACGGATGTTATCCACATTAGGCATAGATACAGGCAATGAGCAAAATACATCAAATTCACATATTTTCTACATTAGGGTGGGAATGTTATTTTTCTGTAACCAAGAGATAAGACCTACTTTAAGAAGATGTAGCATATCCCTATCTCTCAGCTGCTAAATTAAAAATTTCCAAAAGGCAAGAGCCTATTTACTCCCATGCAAAAATTAAATGAGCCTGTCCCAGAAATTTTCCTCAATCCAATAAGTAGTACCGTGTTATCGGCTCAGTTTTGTTCGAACAAACGTGTACGTTCAAGGTCTAAACTCAATACCTTAAAAAGCAACTGCATTCAGAGATTAAGATCTTAAAGAGGTAATTGAAGTAAAAATGATGTTGTTAGGGTGGGTTTTAACCCAATATGACTGGCATTCTACTGACAATAAAAGATTAGGATACAAGGGTTTGCAGACATTAGACCATATAAACACATAGACAGGCAAAGCTTGTAATCTGCAGAACAAGGAGAAAGGCGTTACAAAAAAAAAAAAAAAACTGTGCTGACAACTTAAGTTTAGCCCCCAGAAATATGAGACAATAAATTTATTTAGATACCCAATTTATTATTTAGATACCCAGTCCGTCACATTTATTATAGCAGCCTTATCCCACATATGGGAATTAGTGAGATGTTAAAAATACGTAGCTGGAAAAAATATGTAGTTAAAATGATGAGGGACAGAAGTGTTACTAGACTGATAGAAACACTAAAATGAACTTACTAATAGTGGCAAAAATAATATTCTACATGCCATAAAATGTAGTATTGGAGATTATCTTTTCTATAAGTTAGAAATAAATAATATCTTTAGTTTATAAAATTAACTTGCACTGTTCTGTGCAATGAACACTCACATTAATTTTGTTTTTCTACAAATTAACAACAATCTAACAAAGGTTTAATATAGTCTAGTTAGAGAAAAATAATAAAAAATACACAGTCCTACTACAAAGTCAGTCTTCCTTCCAAGGAGTCACTAGACTAGATTCAGCACTCCAGTGAAATGATGTCCAGTGATCTCTTTTGATAAGGTGTATTGTATATTTTGTTTAATCACATCCCATAGGTTCACACTCCGAACATATCTTTCACTTTATGCATGAATAGTGCTTATTAGCTTTAGGAATACTCTGGGTAGTTTGTGTAATATGCGCAAGTATATGTCATTAGGACAGGGCTTCCTTCTGGCCCTAAATAAATCTCTCTTTCCATTACCCTAGCCAGTACAGCTTTTTGTCCCTAGTTATTAACTGAGTAACCAAAGGCTTTGTCATGCCTTTAAGCAGACATGCAATTATTATCCACATAGAATTATCAGATACTGAAAAATTAATGAAGCTTCCCATCTACCTCTAGAAAATGGATGAAGCAGATTACACAAATACGTCTGTTTGAATTTTATTACTTCTTTGAAAGAATTAAACATTTTAAGAGTGTTGATACTAAATTTTGCAAGTAAGACTAAGGACAGGAGGTAAGGGAGTAGACTTGGAGAAACATAGATTGGATTAAGAAAAAAGGAATGTGACATAGTTATCAAGCTTTGTTTGTTATGCAAGATTTAATAAAACTATCCCTATTCTGAGCTGTACACTCTTGATTTCATTCATTCATGACCTCATACATTTTTCATATCACATAGCAATTTTTAAAATTCTAGAAATCTCTACTAACTAGCTAAAAAATATACTGCAATAGCAAAATTAAAAGATAACTTTGCCAAGTTTGGTGTTACGTGTCTATATAATCCCAGTACTCTGGGAGAATAAGGCAGGAGGATAACATGTTGCAGCCTGTGCTGAGACTTTAGTGATTTAAGAGAACATGTATAAAACTAAAATGTAAAAAATGCAGTGCTTACTTAGCAGCACATGTATTAAAAAAATTTAAAAATGAGGGACTGGGGATATATTTCAGTAAAAAGAGAAAAATCAAGAAAGAAATAGAGAGAAGAGTTAGAAAAAGGGAAGAAAGGAAGAGATAAAAGAAAGAAAAAATAGATGAGTGTACTTACATAAAATTTCATCTCTTCCTCATAGGTTTTCTGTTTCTTCCTTCCAGAGCCTGTTTTTAGCATTTTGCCCTAAGTTTCAATGTTAAAGAATACTGCAGAAATGCCAATCCTCTAATTTCTTTTCCTTAAAGGTTATGCTGCAAAATTAGACCTTATTTGTTTTCCTATTTTAAATTAAATTTTCTCAACAAATTAAAATATGATTCAAGTTACTGCAGTGCCCCCTGAAAATCAAAAAGAAGGGAAAATTTAACTTGTCCAAGATCTGTGAATGGCAGTAATGAATGTGTGGGAGAAGAACTTGAACTTTACAGAGTGCCTTAAAATGACATTTGTTTTAAAGTGCTGATCAGTTAGTAATTTTTTAAAAAGTGGTTTTCTTGTTACATCAAGAGAAGTTTAAACTGTGTCTTCAACACTCTCTTTCCTCCAAAACACTGGAATTATGTTCTTTGTTCGGTCCATCCCAGCTGCTGCCTAGTGAGCCCACAAACTTGGCTTCACAGCTGTGCCGTCTGCTCCACTTTTCAGAGCTGAAATTTCCCCTCAGTAGTCTTAGTGATTTGGGCACTGATTCAAGCATTCTTATATTCCATGATGAAACACATCACTTGCTAACAAGAGCACATGGCAATGTTTTGGAGTGTTTTAAATCTTGTTTCATTCCACCTTTTTTAGGGGGGTATTATGCATATTTTTGTATTGTGGGAAGTATGTAAACTGATTTGGCAGGTTTTTAAAAGAAAGTAAGATGTAAGGTTTCCAGTGACAAAATGAAGCTAAACAATTGAATATTTTTAAAGTAATTACATTCTTGTCCTCAACTCTCTTCAAATACTGCTCTTCTAACTGTAACCAAGCACATGTATAAATTAACATCTGTGCTTGACACTTTATCTCAGAATTCACAGTCTGTGTTTTTTTGTTTTTTTGAGGGGAGGGGGCAAAGAGGCTTATTCCAGAAAAGTTTCACTGATGTTTTCAACTTATGTCCTTTACTGATGTTCTACTCACAAACAAGTTCAAGGATCTTCCTCTTTTTCCAGTTTCTATCCTCTCAAAGATCTTGTGTTCTGAATCATGACCCAACTTATCCACAGAGCAGAATTTAATTATATTTTGTTTTTTCTCATAAATAATCTAATTAACTCATGGCCAACTAATCTTACAAACTTATAATGATATCAACTTGTGACAGTTTTTCCCCTCTGATTTAATATTATGTTTTCACTAGCATTTCATATGCTATATACTGGGTATTTTGAAGACCAAAAGTATTTTTTTTCATTTTTTGACAACAAAATTAAGCAATAAAGCACTTTGCAAATGTACCTTTAATTAAAAATGACATTTGAACTTCACTTGTATTTGAATTATCTTACACTAAACTTTGAATAGAATGTATATATATATATATATATATATATATATATATATATATATATGCCATCACATCCCACCTCTTGCCTTGCCTTCAAAAATATATATTTGTTGCTTGGAATCCCAGAATTATACTTTGTTTATAAAATTAACTAGGTTGGGTGGAGACATAACTGAAAATATTTAAAAATAGCAAGATTCATTTTTGTTGGAAATGTCTGAAAGCTATTGACCTGACAGGTAATTATGGGAGTTAGATTAGAAATTTACTAGATAAATGTCAGCAAATTCTGTGTTTTAAAGAGTTTTAAAGAGTTTGATCTCCTACATTTAGAATGTAGGAGATCAAAATCCAAACAATAAATCATCATGGAATCCTTTCCTGGCATTGATGAGATTTAAATAAAGAATTATTTGATACTTTCTCTGTCTATTTAGGCTGCTATAACATCATACCGTAGAATGGGTAAGTTACAAGCAATAGAAACATCCTTTCTTACAATGCTGGGGGCTAAGAAGTAAAAACCAAGGCACTACCAAACCCATGACATTGAAGGTCTGGTTTGTAGACAGCCCTCTACTTGCTACTGTCTCACTTGGTAGAAGAGGCAAGGAAGTTTTCTTGGGCTTCCTTTTTAAGGATAGTAATTCCAGAAGCCTCCAAAATCCATTATTATATGGGGCTCTAATGAGCCCCATATAATAAATAGCATCACATTGAGTGTTCAGATTGCAACATACAGATGTTAGGAGAACACGTCTATTCAGTCACAGCTATTGGCAAAGCACAACTTAAACCGTGTTGCTTGTTTTTGCATTATATCTCATACAAGAAACTAACCTAAAGACAAACGTGTGTCGTGTGAATTGTTATAATTGCTGGTAATTGAATCTAGATAGCAAGGATATTAGAAAGGGTACAAATGAGTTGTGGTGGTTTTACCATTTTCAAATTGTACCAAATAAGTATTCAGTTATAAATATTCAGTTCAACTTACCTTGAGAATTTCTGATAAATTATCAGTATTTCTCAGATACTGTTTCAGAGACATTCACTGAAGCAAACAAATACAATTGCCTCTTGGTATTTGTAGGTGAATGGTTCTAGGACTAACATGGACACTCAATTCTGTGAATGCTCAAGGTTCTTATATATAATGTCACAGTATTTCTGTAACCCTCTAGTTACTTTAATATTTAAATTATTGATAACACATAATACAATATAAAGACTATAAAAGTTGTTATTATGCTATGCTCCCTAGGCAATAAGACAAAAAGTCTGTAAATTTTCAGTACAGATGGCAAATTTTTAATATTGTTAATTCTTAGCTGTTCACAAAATCCACGTAATCCATGAATAGTGAGGGATAGATGAATAACTTATATGAAGTCTCTATTCTGTGAAATAGTAGATTTTGTAACCTTAATTATGTCCTTACAAAAAAATTTTACCATGTATTAATGAGCTTTTTCATCTCCAAGACAGATTACCTGACACGCACAATTTAAAGGAGAAATGGTTTATATTGTTTCATGGTTTCAGAGCTGTCAGTCCATGGTTGTCTGGCTCCAAGACAGATGTATCACGACAGTAGGGCATGGTAGAGGTGAGACGGTCAGCTCACAGCATCCTGGAAGCATAGAGCAGTGGAAAAGAAAGAAGCAGACACTGAATACAGTCTCCAAGGTCAGCTTCATGAGCCTTCCAGACACACCCAGAAATGTGCTTAACTAATCTCAAGCCATTCCCATTGACAATCCAGATTAATCATCACACTATATGTTTACAGTACACAGCACACATGCATGCTATATTTTTTTTAAAAGTAGTGTAGTAAATGTATCATAAAAGTTATTTTTTCTTTGTCCCTAGTTCCTCTCACTAGGCTCCTAAGCCCATTGGAATCTCTGAAGTGATAATGGTGATAGCAGTACATTTTGTTCTAACGGAGTCTGGTCCCTAACGGAGTCTGATCGACTCAGGATGGGGGATACTGGAAACACAGAGCCCTGATTAGAAGCTTGGAAATTTAAGCCCTAGTCCCAACCCCCAGGGAGGGACCAGACACCAGTCATGTCCGTACAATAAAACTTCCATTAAAAAACCCTATATGATAGGGTTCACAGCGGTTCATTTTGGCAAATGCATCCCTGAGTCAGAAGTGTGATGTGTGGCATCCACACAAGGACAGAGCCCCTACTGCATCTGCCCCTCTATGCCACCTCATCTTGCCTCTCATGTGTATTTTTATAGTAAACTTGTAAAGGTGTTTTTCTCTCTCGTTCTATGAGCTAGTCTAGTAAATTATCAACGTTGAGGAACAGGGAGTTGATTGGATTATGGTTGATTGTTGAGAAGAAGCGGCTGAGTATAATGGCTATCTTATCTGACTGAGTCTTGAAACCTGGAGTCAGCATTTAACTAGTTAGATACAATCAGAGTTTAATAGAGTTATAAGAGACTCCACTGGTGTCGGAATTGGTTGACAATAAACTTCCAGAGAGTTAAAAAGTAGCTCAACTATCTCCTCCTCGGATAAGAAGTGTTAAAATATATAGACAGATATGTACATATATCTACATACATTTTTTTTCTTCAAACTCACACATTGTAACACACAAGTAATTTTTTAGCACAGTAATATTACGCTACATAAATTGTGTCATCACCCATAAATAATCATGGAAAACATTTTGTTTAGTGGAATAGCATGCTATTTATTGATACATATAACTCATTTAACAAGTATCAACTATTACATTTCATGGCATTATGAATAATTATAAGATTTTAATGGAATTATTAAGATTAGTATTTATTATAGTGTTGTATTCCTGTGGCATTTTAAGACAAACACATTGTACTAACAAAATAAGCTCACAAAAGTTGTAGGAGGTAATAAAATTGTGATTTTTCATAACACTATTTTCTTCCAAACTAAAATGACACTTGAGACAACATCATTTCTATGAAGTATATCTAATAATATTGAAAAATATTTATAGTCTGGACTCTGGAGAGTCTATATTCCAAAGTAACTTTCAGAAATTCATTTATTTATTAAACCAATTTGCATTGGAACAAAACTTTTAATTTATTTGAAATGAAATACGCTGGAGGGATTTTGGACTGAATCTTTGGATAAACAAAGATAGTCCATTAATCAAAAAAGACAAAGGGAACATAAATCAAATTTCTCAGGTAAACTGAAATCAATAGGATTCTGACAAGCTGAATTATACAATATGTTATTATTAACTTCAAATATTACCTACTGTGGTTAAATGATTTTATTCAATTTTAACCTGAGGTTTTTCTTGAACACAATAATGTAGAATTACATAATCTGGGGGCATAGAGCAATCTTAGATATTGGTCAAGTATTCCTGAGGTTGGAGTACAAACTCCTTTGACGAAAATATTTTATTTATCTTTGTAACAGCACAATTGTTACCAGGTAGCTTGCTTCTAAAAGGTGAATAACATCAAATAAACATTGCAGGGCTCTGAACAGCTTGCCTTTCTTTCTGAAGTTGGATTCCAGCTTTTTCTCACCTAGAACAAAGAATTGAATGAAACAGTTAAAAAGCAGTTAAAAAGTTTATTCAAGAAAGCAAAAATGAAGCGTGAGAGAAAAACTTGCTCTGCAGAGTGAGCTTGGACTACGAAAAAGAGTGTAACAGCAAAGATAAAAGGACACATTACAGCTGGGAAACAGCGTGGACTAACAGAAATTTATGATAGCAGAGCCTTCGTGGAGTTGATGTGTGCTTTTATGCTGTTTAATCTCGAGGAAAACCGTGAGAACTTCTTTAAACAGGTCCCAAGAGGCAGTGCTGAGACGCCTCACCTCAAATTAACGTCAGGTCTCTGCCATCCTATTGAAAACCTGCTGGAGTTCTTGTGAGAAGTCTACATTCAGGAACCTGTTCTGCGCCTGTGTCTGGGATCTTAAAGTTCAATATTACTGGATATACTTTGCAGAAATGATGTTGTCTCATGCCTACTTCCCTTGCTAACTTTTGCCATACACCAATCTATCTCACTGTGACTTGAACAAAAGTGTATCTGGTTGTCAATTTTACTAACTTGAAAATGAAGAAGCTGTGTGTAAAGAAATTAAGTGATTTATCCAGTAATTCATATAGACTTGAATCTGTCCAAAAATCAGAACTTTTATTGAGGTACATTTATTTTTTAAATTAAATTTATTGGTAGAATTTAGATATTCATAATGAGCACATTCACCATAGAAATTTGTACCTATACAAGATATATCTTGATTCTTCTTTTTTCCTCATTTCTCTCCTCCATGAAATACCTGTTATCCCTCCTTATTTACAAAGTTTAGTTTCATTTTATCTTTCTTTTCTCATTTTTTCTGGTTTTTCTTCCTTTTTCCTTTCTTCCTCCCTAGTTCCCTTTTCCTTTTGAACAATTTCTATTTCACCATATCTGTTATGCTTCTTGGTCTCTATTAACACTTTCAGTTTCTCACACCAGAGAAAATGCAATATATACCCATGTGTGTCCAATTTATTCCACTGAAGAGTATAAACTTAAGGTGCATCCATTTACCTAGATACATCTCAAGCTCATCCTTCTTTATGGCTGAGTAATATTCAATTGTGTAAAAAATATATTTTATACATTCACTGATTGATGGGCATTTGGGCTGTTTCCAAGACTTAGCTATTACAAACTGATACTATAAACATAGGTGTGAGTATATCACTGTGGTATGATGTTTTAAATTCTTTTAGGATAATACCAACAGGAGCAACAAATGGGTCAAATGGGACCTGGAGTCCTAATTATTTTAGGAATCTACACATTGCTTTCCACAGTGGTTAGATCAAGCTATATTCCCACCACCAATATTGAACAAATGTTCCTCTTTCTCCACAGCCCCACAAGCACTTTTTATTGATTTCTTGATAATAGCCATTTTTTTCTGGAGTGAGATAGAATCTCAGAATTGTTTTAATTTCCATCTCTTGAATGACCAGGGATATTCAACATCTTTTTCATGCATTTATTTGCCATTTCTAGTTCTTCATTTGAGAAGTCCTATTCATTTCAGATGGCCATTTTTGGATTAGGTCTTTAAATTTGAGGGTATGCAATTTTTATGAGTTATTTATATATTCTAGGCAGTAGGCTTTTGTCTGAGAAGCACATTTTGATTTTAATTTAGTGTATGATGATAGACATGGATCTAGTTTATTCCTGGGCATGTGGAAAGTCTACTTGTTCCTGCACCATTGATTAAAGAGGCTATTTTTCTTGCAATGAACATGATTGTCCTCTTAGTCAAAGACAAAGTGACTGTGTGTGTTTGGAGTTGTTTCTTCATCTTCTAATCTGTTCCACTGATGTTCAGGTAAAATTTAGATATTCATATTTTCTTGCCAGTACCATGCTGCCTTTATTACAGTAGGTCAGTAGTGTAATTTTGAGTCAAGGATTATGATGCTGTCTGCACTGCATTTGTTCCACAGACTTGTTTTTGCTATTCTAGATTTCTTCTGGTTTCAAATAAATTTTATGAGTATTTTATCTAGTTTTGTGAGGTATGCTAATATTATTTTTGTTGGAATTGCTTTAAATAAGTATAGAAGTTTTGGGAGTATGATCATTTTCACTATGTTGGTTTTTCCTGCTCAAGTGCAAGGGATATCTATCCATTTTTTGATATTCTCTTTGATCTCTTTTTTTAGAGTACTGTAGTTTTCAAGGTAGAGATATTTTACTTTGTTAAATTGACTTTTAAGCATTTATTCTTTTTCAGTGCTATTGTAAAAGGCATTTCCCTCATTTCTCTCTCAACAAGTTTGTTGTTTGTGTACAGTAGTCCTATTAATTTTTTAGTGGTGCCTCCGCATTCAGCTACATGACTGAATATGTTTACTAAGTCTAGATCTTTTGGTGGAGTTGTTGGGTTCCTCTATGAGGACCATCTACAGTCCACAATAATGGTAATTTAACTTCTTCTTTCTCTATTTTTATTCCTTTTATTCACTTCTCTTGTCTGATTGCTCTAGCTAATGTTTTCAGAATTATATTGAATAGGAGTGGTAACAGAGAACATCCTTGTCTTGTTCCTGATTTCAGAATGAAAGCATTTAGCTTTTGATGTTTTGGTATGATGTTGGCTCTTGGTTTGTCATAGATGGCTTTTATCAGACTAAGATAAAGACATCTATTTTAATTTTCTGTGGAGTTTTTATCATGAATAGATGTTGGATTTTGAAAATGCTTTTCCAGCATCTATGGACAAGATCATGTGATTTGTGTTGTGGTTTTGTTGATATGGTGCATTACATTTATTGATTTGTGTATGTGGAAGCATCCCTGCATCCTTGAAATGAACCTGCTTGGTCATAGTTATAATCTTCTTGATAATTTGCTGCATTCTCTTTGCCAATATTTTGTGGAGGTTTCCATTCATTAGGGAGATTGACTTGTAGCTTTCTTTTTTAGTTGGGTTCTTCTCTGATCTTGGTATCAGAGTGATATTTTCTTTAAGGAATAACTTTGGGAATATTGATTCCCTTTAACTTTTACTAAAAAGTTTGAGAATTAATGGCATTAGATGTCTAATTTTTTGTAAAATTTAGCAGTGAACCCATCAGGACATTGGATTTTCTTTCTTGATAAGTTTTTCTTTTTATTCCATTTTCAATTTTATTGACTGATATTTTATTATTTAGTCATTTTATATAACCTTGATTCAACTTTGTTAATTCATATTGACCTAAGACTGTCCATTTCTTCTGTATTTTCTATTTTATTAACGTTTGTAAGAATAAATGTTGATGATCTTCTGAATTTCTGAAAGATCCATTGTGGTTTCACCTTTTTCATTCCTAATTGTATGAATTTGAGAAACTTTTGATATTTCTGAACTGCCAAACCATATCCCATTGATTCTTTTATTTAAGTCTTTGCCATACATTCATTTTAGGATATAGGAAGCTTGATCTACTCCCAATAACTGGCACTCAGGACAGGGACTTGAGCCTTAAACTTGGACTTCTATTAAAGCCTGGGCAAATAAGATCCACCCAGAGTAGAAAATAAGGTGTTATATGGAGAAAAATTTCAAAGGACATATGACTGTAGAGAGACTCAGACAGGAGAGAAGGAAAAGCTTTTATAAGAATAACAGGTAAGCACTAACACCATGAGTAGCCATTTAGTGTTTTATTCAGAAATAAAACGTGGGGCAGAACAGGTCAACTAAAGAGCAGAAATATATTCAGCTGCGCCAAATCCTATTGCAACACTGAGGGGCTCAGGTACTGAAACAAGTTAGAAAAAATCTTACGTGGGCACGTGACAGAAAAAAATGGGTACCTCTGAGATCATTTTGGTCAGCAACAAATCCTTCCACACCCTGATCCCGAATATACACAGAAAACGGAATGAGCTCTAATAAACAACCTAACATTGAACGTCAAACTTCTAAGAAAAGAAAAACAGGTGTTTTGCTTTGTTTTTACACTAGGGATTCAAAAGAACATTTTGTGCTTTTATTGTTTGATTGACTGATCTTTTCTTTTCATGCCTAAGTATTGTAAGAACCACTACTTGTAAGATAACAATATGCAATATATTAATTAGTGTTAATTTCCTACTGTCTTTTGAAATTCTGTATCATTTCTATCCTTTTTTTTCCATTTTGCTTTTATAAAGCACAAAGTCCATATGAGAGAGAAAATTATAAGTATCAGTGCCTAAATTAAAGCAATTAAGACAAAGAAAACAATACAAATGAATCAATACATTGAGGAATTAGTTTTCTGAAATATTAAATTTAAATTGATAAATTGTTAGCCAACCTCATCAAAAAAAGGAAAGAAAAGACTCAAATCTATGCAGTTAGGAATGAAAATGATGAAATGACAATAGATACTGCAGAAATTTAGATCATCAATATGTATTTCTAGAAACTATAATAAGATAGAAAACAGAATAAATGGAAAAATTCCTACATCCATTTGAACTACCAAATTTGAATCAAGAATATTTAAAAGTCTAAATAACATAATATCAGTCAATGATAATGAAAATGTAAATAAAAAAATTACTATAAAAACTTCAGTTCCAGATGGATTCACTATGAATCTAAGCTTTTCCAGTATGTTCAGAGAGCCCTTTGGTCAGAAATTTAACCCAATGTTTCAACTGCTGCAATTACAACAAGGAGAAGGAATTGTTGGGGACCAAGTTGTGTAAGGATTAAATTTATGACCACAATACTCGTTGGCTGTACTGTCAAAGCTCATATTCACTGCTCTGATGGCAAGATAAGGCCATAGCTGAAGACATTTGGCTGTCACTAAGAATCCAAGGGCAATAAATTGCCAACCTGAGAGACAAGACAGTTCTCTAAATTTGCAAGACCTGCCTAGAGTGTCTTTGTTCTAACTTCTCATGGCCATCCTCATCTTTGTGCCTTCTACTCCAGGTGTTCCCTACCTATACTTGCACATCCCCTGAATTTGTTGAAAACCCAATAAATACTGGCAGCTCAGAGCAGTCCTTGTCTTAAATCCAAAAATGTTCTGACCTTCCTGGACCCCAAAACCATATTTCATTGTCACTTTTATTTAAGCCTCTACTGTATACTTGTTTTAGAGAAAATGGAAGCCTGATCAACTCCCAATACAAATATGAAAATTTATTATTAAAATTTCCTTCTTAGGACTGGTTTCATTGTGTTCCACATCTTCCAGTATATTGTTGGCATTATAATTCAATCATTTAATTTCTTTTTTTATTTTATCTGGGGCTTATTTGTTGTTCAGGAGGGTGTTATTTAATTTCCATGTGTTTAAGGAGATTTTGTGGTTTATTTTTCCATTTATTTCCAATTTCATTGTACTATTATCAGGTAATATGCATAGGATAATTTCAGTTTCTTTGCACTTAAGAAACAAGTTCAGTGTTTAACATGTGATCTATTTTAGAGAACATCCTATCCAAAGCTGAGAAGAATGTGTATTCTGATGTGGGGTGAAACAGTCTGTAGACATCTACTAAGTGCATTCATTCACAGGCTTGGCTCAGTTCTCATATTTTACTTTTGGTTTTTTGTCTAGTTGACCTATCTATTTGTGAGTTAGAATATTTAGCTCCACCATTACAATTCTGTTGGTGCTTACTTGATTTTTCAAGTCTCTCAATATTTGTTTTTCATAGTTGAGTGCACCTGAATTTGGTGCAAATATATTTATGATTGTTATCTCTTTTTGGAGTTTTACCCTTAATAATATGTAGTGACTTTCTTTATCTCTCTTGATGAATCTTGGCTTGAAGTTCACATTATCTGCCATTAGGATAGTTATGTTTGTTGGGGGGGGGAATACTGTAGTGTGAAATACTATTTCCCATTCTTTGACTTTGAGCATATTACTAGGTTTTTGTGGTTTTTTTTTTCCTTGTACTGGGGATGAAAATCACAACATCTTGCTTGCCAGGCAGGTGCTTGTGCCACTGAGATATTTTCCTGGCCCTGGATCTTGTTTCTTGATTCATTTTGCAAGTCTGTTTCTTTTGGTTGGTGAATTGAGACCATTTACATTGATGGTTATAACTGATATGAATTTTGGTTTATCCTTGTCATGTTATTTTCCTGCTATTGGTTCCCTGGATCTTTCTCATCTGCTCAATTGCTTATCTCCTCTTTGTATTTGTGCTCTTGGAATTGTTATCTCTTTGTTCTCTCTTTCTGAAATATTATTCAGAACATTTTGTAGAGTTAATTTGATGGTCATGAATTTCATTTGTTGTCATGGAAGTACTTTATTTCTCTATTGATTTTGAAAGATTGTTTTGCATAGTACATCAGTGTGGTTTGGAGATTGTTTTCTTTCAAGACCTGAAATACTTTACTTCAAGATATTCTGACTCAAAGATTTGGGTTGAGAAGTCTTCTGTTATTCTGATGGGCTTTCATTTATATATAATGTGTTTCTTTTCTCTAAAAGCTTTTAATATTCTGCTCTTGTGCTGAATTTCTAGAATCTTAATTATTATATGCTTTAGTGTAGGTTTATTTTGGCCATGGTTCATTGGTGTTCTATATGCCTCACTTATTTGCACCATTGGGAAATTATTATTTCCACCTTTTGGAAGTTTCTGCCATTACTTCTGTGAACATGATATTTATGGAATTTATGCTGGGCCTAGGTTTCTCACTGACTCCTATCAGTCTGATAATGTTCTTTGCATGATCTTGCAACTGTTGGACTGAGTTTTTCATAATCCTTTGCTATTTTAAGATATCTTTTTCATGGTTGCTAACTGCAATCTTGTCTTCTCGATGTGATATTCTTTGATTCATTTTATTGGCTGCATATACACTCAGTGGAATTTTTAATATCTTAGATATCTGTTTGAATTAGTTTCATGTATTCTATTTATTTTCTATGCTGAGTATTCATTGTTTCCATCATTTTCCTAAGTTCATCTACAACTTTTAAAAAATACTAGACAACTCGTTAATATAATATTAGATTCTCTTTTTCAACATGTGTGGTTTCAAAATTATAAAAGTGTTAAATATAATGCCCTTATATTTTGGAATTCCACACTGATATGAATTTCCTTACATCTGAAACCTCATACTCAAGTACCCAGGGAAGATATGTCAAATGAAGAAAGTTGAATCATAAACCCATGTGTACAACAAATATATATCAGGTAAAGAGTAGGGATTGTAATAAATTGCCTATACATATTCTGTCTAAAAAAATCATCTGCTCCCAGGTCCAGAAATCTGAGTTTTATTAATGTTGTGGACGGATTAGAAACTGACTCTTGGTAACTATTTAAAGCAGATGCAAAAAGAAATATAAATGTCATTGAAGAATAGATTCAGATATTCAGACAGAAGACTCCACCCATCAACACCCAGGAACACCAATTTACCTAAGACTGAGGTTAAACCAAGCTAGTGAAGAAACTTCTTCATGCAGGAAGACCCATCACTCTCATCTAAACCCATCTCTTTCACATTACAAAAAATTGAAATCAAAATGGATCAAAGGTCAAAGTACCAAAATAAAAACAATTAATCCACTGGAAGATAAAACTGAAAAAAACTCTTGAGGACATGAGCATAGACAGGAACTTCTGAACAGAAAGTTCCTGATTGCACAAGAAAAAGTACTGAGTTATAAAAAATGGAATTATATAAAGTCAAAAACTTCTGCCAACCAGCAGAGTGAGAGACAACCTCTCCAGAATGGGCAAAAAGATTGCTAATTATTCCTCGTATAGAGAAATAATGTGCAGAACATAAAAATAACTAAAGAAAATAGATCTCCTAAAATAAAGGACCCAGTCAAAAAATGGGCAGTTCAAGTGAATAGGTACTTCTCAAAAGAAGAAGTACAAATTTCCAATGAATAAATAAAAAATCTTCAAAATTTGTGTTCATTATAAAAATGTAAACTAAAATATGTTAAGATTCTACCTTACTCCTGAATGAATGGTTTATCATCAAGAAATCAACTAATCACAAATCCTTCACTATTGTTGACAGAAATATAAACTAGTACAAACAATACGAAATTCTGTACACAAATTTCTCAAAAAACTAAATATAGATATTTCACTCCACACTGCAATCACCTTCTAGGTGTCTGCTCCAAAGAGTTAAAGACATTATATAAGCATGATAGATAGCACAAATCATAATAGATAAATCTTGAACATAGCTTATATGTTCATCAGCAGATGAATGTATAAAGAAAATGGAACATTTATGTGCATAGGATTACTTGGACTACTATTGAGCCATAAAGGATAAATACGAGTCATTTATAAGAAAATACATGCCTCTTGAGACCATAATGTTTAGTGAAATGAATGTCAAGTAAATATAGATATCACATGGTTTCTCTTATATGAACGTAAATAAAGAGCAAAATAAAAGACAGATAAGAATCAGAGAAATAGAATCTTCTGCAAAAGGACAAAGGAACCTAAAGATGGTTGAAGGGAAGAGAAAGGATGAGTCAAAGCATTAAGATGTGTTGTGTACATAGGCCATTTCCCACAGAGCAATATAATGTAACCATTTCATACTACAAGTGTGGACCAATAAAATATATAGTTAAAAAAGAAATGTTGGGGCCGGGGGTTTAGCTCAGTAGTGTAAGTGCCTGCATGGCAAACACGAGGTTGTGAGTTTGATCCCCAGCACCAAGAAATAAATAAATGAATGAATAAATAAATAAATAAGAAATGTTTCTATTGCCAACCCCTGCAATACTGACATAGATGCTCCATGAAAATAATTCTGAAACTCAGTATACTAAAATTCCTTTTAGTAATACTAAAAGTATTACTGGTACTGTGATTGAAAAAGTCATCTAAGAGAGTCCTCTGAGACAAATATATAACAAATACCATTAAGGATTCCATTAAGAATTAGAAAAATAAGAACAAATTACACCTAAACAAACAGGGACAATAAAATCATAATGACAAAAATAAAACATACTGACATTAAAAAGTAGAAATCAGTAGAGAAAATGATAAAAACAAAAAAAAGATTATTTAAAAATATTCATAAAATGCATAAGCCTCTGGAAAGAAGGTTGAATAAAATAAGTAAAACATAGATAATGCTTAGTCAGAGTATATCAGAAAAAATAACTTTAGTGCAGATTATGGATATGTTTAAAATCTGCCAATATTGTGAAAAACTATGTCAATAAATATGATAATTTATATGAAACATGTCCCCTTATGAAAATCACAAACAACAAAATATCACAGAAGAAATACTTTTATTAAATAAATTGCATTGTTTAACATATTTCCCTTCTTTTCCCCCAAATCAGTAATAATACCAGTTTTTTCCTCAGATTTCACTAAATAATTGGATCAAAACTTAAAGAAACAGAGATTGACTCTCTACAAGCTTCTCTCTGGCACTACTAGGGCTTGGATCTGAAATGTTCTATGAAGACCTGTGTATTCACAGCTTACTCATGAACCAGGGCACTACTCGGAAATGGGGAAACTCTTAAGAAGGGGCTAACTCGGAGGAAGATAAATTATGGGAGGCGGCCATGCTCAGGAAGGGAATATTGAGACCCAAGTCACTTCCTCTCCCTTCTAAAAATTTGAATAGATCGCCTCCATTCCACCTCCCTGCCATGACGTACTATGCTGTCATATTGCCTAAAGTGATACGGTCAAGCCACCATGCACAGAAACGAACAGGTTTTAGGATTCAAATGGCCTAAATTTTTCAATGGTGTCAACACAGTGAATAAAAAAGAAGATTACAGAAACTAAAACTTTGACTTAAAACATTTGAAATGAAATTTATTTTTTTACTAAAATATTTTCTATCATCTGATTTTTAAAAAATATAAATAGTGGCAGTGCCATTTCCACAGTCCTTCAGAGAATTGCCTATCATTGAAAGACACATTTATCAACATTCTAAGATTATAAATTATATGAATTACTAAATTCTGCCAATTTTATCTCTCAAATATGAATTAAACCGGCTCATTACTTTTGAATTTTTTATAAAAATATAAATTAAAAGAAGTATATAATTCTTTAATTTAATATCTTAAAATCACCCATTTAAAGCTAAATGATCACCTTGCTTAGAAAATGAAGTAAAAATCATGTTATCTAGTGTTTAATTATCAGTCCTCCCAAGAAGGTACTGTCCATTAGTTCTCACTTTCCATTATCATCTGGGATTTCTCTTTGTACAATCATAATTTCACTTTATAATTTGCAATGACTATTCTAAATAGTTCACAGATTATATATCTTCATATATAATCTGGATACAAAATATATTAAATATACTAGTAACATGTTTGTTTAATGAATCTTTACAAAAATAAAAGCTTTATAAAAGAGATCATTCTAAATTTCTTCGTGAATTTTGAAATAATTATTTTTACAAACTTATTTTGAAACAGTGGGAAAAAGTTCTATTTTTAAAATAGAATTTATTTACAGACTACTTTGTGTATATATGCATCATTGTGATTTATATGGTTATGTTTCTTCTTTTACAAATGATCTTCTGTAAGTAATAATATCAGTGACTTGATTCTGAAAATAGAGTGTTTTTGGTTTTGTTTTTTCCATCCATAATTTGAATCAGCAGAAAATTACACATTTATTGTTTTACAAATTGTAACCTCAGTTTCCTCATTGTTAAAATGACTATATTATATCAAATGATATTATTATACTTCATCTAATTCCTAGTGTGTGTCATATATTGGGTATTTGCATATTAATCTTGGGCATCAGCCTCACATTTATATTTGCTAACAACATTCAAACTTCTGCTTTTATGTATACAATGTTGAAATGTTTCAGTTAATCAAAGATAGCAGTAACTTTTCAACTTGGAGTTCATCACTTGAAAAGATATGCATCAATCTTCCAAAGTGGTATAGCAAATACAGTATGCTAATCCAGTTTTAGGTTGTAACATTTTTAAGAAGAACCTCTGAATGCTTTTTATGTGTTCAATTTATGTTTTCCTCCCTTTGACTTCCCTAGGTAGTGGTCTTACTTTTTCACTCTTTACAAAGAAAATGAATATAGATAAGAAAATTGTGATTCACATCTATAAAACTGTGTTCATTTTCTTTCACTTCCTTTCAATATCATTTAAACTTTTTCACATTATATAGCCCAGTTTTCCCATATCTCTCCTTCACATAATGTAATTAAATTCTAGCTGATTTGTTATGCTAACATATTTTGTTTCTATGTCTTAATATTTTTGAAGAAACTTTCTCTTATTCTTTTTTTATTATCATTATCAATATCATTATCATTATAACAAACATTGACATAAGAATAATATTCAATTCCTAACTGTCTTATTTTTGTTGGTATTTTGAGACAAGGAGCTCTTTCTCATTCTAAGGGTGTCCTCATACTCTTGGACTGAAACATTCTCCTACCTCTGACTTACAGATATCTGAATCTACAGTATTTATCACCATGTCTGGGCATTATTAAATGACTTTTATGTGTCAGAAATAATCCTAGTAAATTTTGCAATATTTCTTCTGGTTAACCACAAAAGATATGATTATGTAAATATTTACTCCAACTTACATATCTTTTAATACTAAGAATAAGAAATATTAAGTAATGTACCCAAGATATTACTGATAGCAATTGTAAAATGTTAGATTTGAAATGAGAATATTATGACTTCAAGTTAAATATTATAGGATCAGATATCCACAGAATAAAGCTATTTTTAAAAATCTCATGTATATGACTGATTTCCAGGTGAATACTTTCCTTGAGAGCTTGTTTGGAGGTTCCACCAGGAAAGTGTAGCTAATTGTATACCTTTGACAAAAGAATGATCCTCCACTTTGGGGATGGTCTTCCTTTTGCACTGAGTATACAGATTATATTACATGAAATGGTTGGGGAGGAAAGGGACACCCTGCTAGTCAGCCATATCAGTTAAATCACCCGTGGTGTTAGTGAGGATACAAATGTTACAATCAGATATCCCTCATATCACAGGGAATATTTTCCTATATGTCAATCAGATTTCGAAAATTCTAAGTTTAAAATTATTAAATTGGATGTAATGGAAGTAAATAATATCTTAAGCATGGTAGATATGAGTTTGAGTCTCAATTCTATAGCAGCACTATTTACACTCACTCTTAGCACAGATAATCTCTCTAGAATGAAGTGTTAAGTCCTATCTAAAGGGAAACCTTGCTTATTTTGCATGTGTTTTATAAAAATGATTCCAGATATTTTTATTTCACTGTCAGCAGTGATCAGACCATAGTTTAATATAAGAAAGAATTAGAGGAAGCTAATGGACTTAAAAGAATGTTTAGAATTTTTTAAAGTACTAACTTTATTTTCTGGTAAAATAAATAGTTTAACTCATCATCTACAGAATTACTTTTATAAATTATTAAATAATATCAATATATTTCAAAAATTTATTTAGAAGTCTTACAGTCTGTATAAGGCAATATAGATTTTTTTTAATCAACTGTTATGATTTCTGTCTGGATGTCCCCTCAAAGCCTCATACGATCATAGAAGGGGCTGAGTCTAGCATTTGTGATTGGTTCATTGTCTAGCACTGGGATTGGCAGTGTGAGTGTTGCATTCACCCTGGGATGGATAGCTGGCACACAGTATAAGAGAGAGAAAGGTGTGCTTTTTCCCTTTTACCCTGTTTGTTCTTGGTGCTTGCAGCCATCATGAATGTTTACCCTTCAGTCATGCCACCTTGCCTTGGAACCAGCTGAGTAGGGATTGAAAACTCAAAAACCATAAGCTAATTAAAATTTTCCAACCCTCATTTTGGGGTGTCATATTTTGTCTCAGCAACAAGAGAAAAGTAACCAAGACAGAATTTGTTATCAGTTGAGTGGGGTCATCGCTATGACTGTACTTGACCATACAGTTCAAGAGTTTTTGGAGATGGCTTGTGGGAGGAGTTTGGAAATGTTTGGAGATGTCCTCTGAAAGACTAGAGCTGTAACACCTAAGGCTATTCTATATGAAAGATTATGGTCAGAGCTGAGAAGACCAAAAAGCCAGTAAAGATCAGATTTGGGAAGTTTCTGCTGGGAAGGACTGCATTGGTTGTTGAACTCCAGACAATGTATGTCATGGCTTGGCAGACATACATGGTCTACATTTTGCTCATGTCTTGAGACTTTGCTTGTGACTAAGATTAAGAGTGGCAGACTGATTAATTTGGCAGAAGAAATTTTAAGGCAGTTGAATGTTGAGGCAATGGCATGGCTATTGCTGGAGGCTTGTAGCCAGATTTATGCTGCACATCAAGATGATAGAGCTCAGTAAGATGATTTAAAATTTTATGAGTTTTGCCAGAAAGTTGTGAACTGTAAATATGGAGCTGAGACCTTGATTGCTGAACAGGAACAGAGAAATAAGAAGGATGGCCTGCAGGTATCACAGGAAGAAGCAGCAGGTCTCCACCTCCTGCAGCCTCAAAACTGCAAAAGTGAAAGACTTTGTTTGGAAGAGAAAGCTGCAGAGAACCATGTTCCAGAATAGTGGCAGAGGCAACACAGGGTTCCAAAATGGTGGTGGTCCCACAAGCTTCCAGAATGGTGGTGAAACAGAGAATCTGTTCCTCACAGTCAGACTCACAGCACTCAGGTAATCCAGGCACTTGTCCTCTACAGCAAAGAGAGAGCGAAGCCTGGCTACTGCTCCAGCTGGCAGCAGACCTCTTGGCAGCATCCACATGGCACTGGTTTTAGATGCATGGGTGCTACACAAGTTCATAGGTTAAAAAGGCTTCTACACTGATTTCAGAGGGCCTGGGAGGTTAGGCAGAGTGGTCCTTCAAACACTTTTGAAGCTGTGAGTATGACACCAAAGGTGCAATAGATGACCCAGAAGTTTGGAAAAGCCAGGAACTTGGATTGTCTAAGAAAATCTCCAAAGAGAGAGAGAAATAAGTCTAAGAGAGAAACCATGGGAACTACAACCACCAGATACTCCTTGGAGGTTGAGTTACTCAAGGTTTTTGGAGCTTACAAGCAGATTGCTTCAGATGCTGAGAGTGGAACTTCAGGTTTTAATGTTTTCTTGGCTGGGTTTTCCACTTATTTTTTCCAATCCTTTGTATCTTCCTGTATTTACCTTTTTTAAATGTTAATGTGTATCTTGTACCATTTTTGTTGAAATATTTAACTTTGCATTTGTCCACAGGGTTACAGCTAAGAGTTTGCCTTAGATCTTGGTGGAGACTTGAACTTCAATTTTTAGCAATGTTAGGACTTTGGCAATTCTTAGAAAAACACTAAATGTCTTTTACATAAAGGATGTTCGTGAGTCTTTGAGGGGGCCAGGATGGAATGTTACAGTTTGTGTCTAGAAGTCCCCCCAAAACCTCATGCATTCATGGAGGCAGCTGAGTCTAGCATTTGTGATTGGTTCATTGTATAGCACTGGGTTTGGTGGTGTGAATGATGCATCCACTCAGGGGCAGATAACCAGCATGCAATCTAAGGGAGGGAAGGAGGCATGCTTCTTTTCTTTTTACCCTGTTCACTCTTGTTGTTTATGGCCACCATTGAACGTTTGTCCCTCAGCCACACCACACTGCCTTGAAGTCAGCTGAGTATGGACTAAAATCTCCAAAAACTCTGAGCTAAATAAATCTTTCCTCCCCTAATTTTTGGCATCAGGTACTTTGTCTCAACAATGAAAAAAGTAATGATGAAATCAACATATTCCCTCTTAAAGCAGCCATATAGACCAGACACAACACAAAGAACTCTAACAGGTACTATAAACACAAAGAACAGGTTTAGAAAGCCAAAGCTGAAAGAACAGCATAGCGGCAGTGTAGCATCTTGTACATACTCATCCAAAAGCCATCCAGGCCAACATTTACTGGGCCCTACCCTTTGTGAAGAAAGCAAACCATGTAGACTGATTCACAACATTTAGAGATTCAGAAACCACCACATGTGAGATCAGTTAAGAATTTCACTAGAAATAAACATCCACAGGAGGTAGTTTCTCTTCAGCCTAAAACTCCATTATCTAAAGAGCCATGAAAAAGGAAGTAAGTAGAGCCTACAACAACAAAAAAAGAAAATATCTAGTGTGGGTGGGTCTTTGTCCAGGCAATCTTTTAGTCTCTACAGGACACTTCCCAGAGACCTACAGGGGGCAAGTATAACTAGTTTTGAAAGAGACCAAATCATAGAATATGTCTTGCTCTAGTATTTTATTTTTACATAGAAGATTTAAGATTCTCATGTTCCCAGAGACAATTAGTAGGGAAAATAAGTGAGGGACTTACTTGCAGCAAGGGCCTCAGTCTAACATACCTCTATATATTCATAATCTCATGATTCTCCTTGGATATCCAGAAATTCTTTGGGAGTGGGAGCCAGTAGAGAAATACCACTATAATAACCCTCTCCACTGAGAAAAACTGGAGAGCCAGGTGTAGGGAAATCCCCTCAGAAAATCAAGGCAGTAACCCAGAGCAGAATGGAAATCACTGTAGCAAAATAACACTAACAGATTCTGCTAATTTTACTACTCTTGAAATTGCATCCACAAATATATAGTGGTTGCATGCACTATATCTAAACTATGTGACAGCCAGCTAATATTATTTTTATAACTTACCTTGCCATCTAGGTTCTGCAACATAATAGGTGGAAAGTCCAGGATATAGTCAAATCTCACTGATCATACCAAGTACGTGGATAATACAATTGGAAATGAGAGAAGGTGATTAACAGATACCAGTGAGGCACGGAGATTAGGGCATTTTAACATGGCTGGGCAATTTGGCAGTTCCTGAGCCTGGCATCTGATCCCAGTCTTCTGACATGAGATTAAGTCAAGTCCAGTATCACATACCCATATTCTAGTACAAGAATAAACAAGTTTTGATGGGATGGCCCAATACTACCATCAGAAAAAGATATAAAAGATTGTAACCATTGACACCACCACCACTGTCCTCTCATTTTTCCAGTGCCCTGACCTGTGTACAGGACATATCTTCTCTTTTTTATTTAAAGCATCTTTTCACTTTGAGAAATTTTCTGGGAACTTTTTTTTTTCTTTTGCCCCACAATATATGTTAAATTTACAAGGTGTTTTATTCACTGATTTGCATGGAATAGTAAGAATCTGGAAAAGACCAGTTGGTCACTACAGCGCAAATTACATCAGCACCAAATTGAGTCATATGTTAAGATTTTCGGAAAAGAATTATAAAGCAACAATCAAAAATGCTCCATCAGCTACAAAATATCTTTAAAAAGGAAATATTACTATATAAATAGAAAGCAGGAAAACATGCTAAGATGAAATTATAGTATTAAAAATACAAAAATAAACTTCTAAAAATACTTAGATGGACTTATAGAGTGAGGTTGAAAGAAGTTAAAATCAATAAATATTAGTCTGGATATGAGAACCATATCCAATCAGGGAAAATGAGCAGACATTTAAAAATAAATAGAGCTTTAGGGAAGTATGAAATGTTGGGGGTAAAGCTGTCTGTACCTCAGGTATCTAGGAGAAGGCCTCTGCTTCTCGTGAGTTTGACAGGGCCACATGAGAAGTGTGCACAGCTCAGGGAGCTAATGCACAAAGTAACTGGACCTTTGCTTGAAATACTGTAGACATTTCCTCTCCTGGTCTCCACAAAACCACCAAGGCATGTCCCACGGCATACTGTTAGCTGAAGATTAGATATTCTTCCTGTCCCAGACCCTCCCCTTCCCTTAAGCTCTCTGTGAGCGTATCCTCATGTTGATTGTATATATAAACCCTGCAGGTACTGGGGAATCCCTTTTTCCCATCAGGAGAGGGAGCTCCACCTGCCCTCAGCTTTCTGCATGTTGACTCTGATTTTCTTCATTCCTCACCATCCTCCCTCCAGAGTTTCAAGAGCTGCTCTGGACGCAGCATTTTGGTGCCTGAACAAGGACTGGTGTATGAAGAAATTCATCATTTCAGGTGGGGGACATCTCAGGTTATGTACACAAATGAAATAGGCTCAGAGTGACAAGGGAGAGAAGTACACTGATTTTATCAGTATTGATTTCATCAAGTGTAAAATGTGGGGCAAACAGGCTCACAAAAGTGTCAGTTGTATATAGAAATGCTTGTTGTATAATGGAGATCCAAAGATTCAAATGTAAATATTTCACAATTGACAAAGTTTTCCACTTTCTTACAAGAGACAGGTCCGTGGTTCCTGGAACAAGGAACTGTGAATCCTGAGACATAGACGTGCATGGAGCAAAAATTGCACACCCAATATACCACTGAGGAGACTGAGTGTATTCCCATCTTTACCTTTTTTTTATGGATCCTGATTAGGAAGTATCTTGATGACCCTGCACCTGTTGAGCTGACTGCAGGTGGTTTGGTTTGGGGCTGTACTTTACAAAAGTCTATACTGGGACATGAATCTTTACACAAAGACAACAAGAGTGCCAAGTCTGGACTAAGAAAGGATGGTAGACCAACACCCCCAAAATGGACCTGAACCTTTTAGTTCTGCCAAATCAGGTGAGGAAGGAACTGTGGGGGCTAACATGACCTATCTTGGCTAGAGGATCGTTTCATGGTGATTTCCATTTCTCAGCTGCCCAAAGTAAACCAACAATTTTTAACTGTTCCACAAAGTTCGGAGAAACTTGGCTGCTGAAACTTCTACCTTTCATGAAGTATAGTCATCTCTCCCTCTCTCTCTCTCTCTCTCTCTCTCTATCAGTTGGCACTATAAGAAGCCAGACAGTTGGTGGAGGGTTTTCAACACACCTACCCTGTTGGTAAAGCCCAAGATTCCAACAATGTGAGACAAAACATACATCCTTATGAAACTGGGCATTTTAAGACTTTAAAAGAACTGAAACAAGCAACTGCTTCCTATGACCTCAGAGTCCTTTTTACCCTGGGTTTTGTAGAGATCATAGGACCACTGGCAATGGCCCCAAATGGTTGGAAAGGGACAGCTAAAGCATGTTTAAATCTTGGAGATTATTTATTGGGGAAGGGAGATTCCTTGATCTGTGTATAGATCAGGCTGCCTGCTTCCACCTACCACATGGACATTACAAAAGACATGTTAACCAGAAAAGGTGCCTTTGCTGCAACAAATAATCAACTTACCTTTGACATACATGCATATGAATAAATCAAAATAGTTTCTACAAGGGTTTTGAGGGAACTTCTTTCAAAGGGTGAGACATCACTTGATCTGACCTCCACGTGCCAGGATCCTGATGAACCTTTTCAGAATTTTATGGCACGCTTATTGCAGGCTAGTGGGAGGATATAAACAACACAGAGGCTGGCAAGTTAACTTTTCAACAATTGGCCTTGGAAAATGCAAATATGTGATGCAAAGAGTCCTTAAGGGCCCATAAAAAATGGACTATACTGTCAGAGGTGATTAAAATTAGTTCAGTCTTTGGCCTCTCATATGACCAGGAGTCGGCCTTGGCAGCAGCTGTCACTCAGGTTATTCAACCAAAGCCCCAAAGAAGGGAAAAGCACAAGATCATTTATTTCAACTGTGGATGCCAGGAACATCTTGCCTGAAATTGCTCTGCTGAACCTGTAAGGGCAGTACACCACTGTCTGTCCCTTCAGTAACCCTTCTAGAACTTATGCAGTGTGGACAAGGATATCATTAGGCAAATGAATGTAGATCCAAAACTGATGCTGAAGGACAACCTATTCCAGAAAACTTCCAGTGGGGCCTGTAGCAACTCTGCCAAACTTTGGGGGCTCTTTTCCTAATCCATCTGCAGCTCTACCCTCCACTGCCAAACATGTTTCTGACCTCTGATGAGCCACAAAAGACAGCAGAGACTTGAATATCAGTCTGTCCTCCAGATTTGAATTAACTCTTGAAATGGGACCCCAAGCTATTCCTTCTAGAGTCTGTGAACTTTTGTCCCAGGGAACAGTGGGACTCCTGCTAGGCCACAGCAGGATCACAAGGAAGAGTCTCCAGATTTTGCCTGGTGCCACTGATACTGATTATACAGGGTCAATCAAAGTTACGTTCAAACTATTTGAAACATTGTTCAAGTCACCTCAGACTCTTGCATTGCTCAATTGGTCATTCTTCCTTTGAAGAAAATTAGAAAATCTAAATAAAGAGAGTTTAAGGGTTTTGAGTCCTCTAATGTTTACTTAGCTCAACAGATCAAATAAGATTGCCCTGGGATGAAATTAATTATTGAAGGAAAAATGTTCAAAGGGCTTTTAGATATAGGAGCAGACATTTCAGTTGTTGACCAACATCACTGGTCTATGGCATGGCTTTCAGATGTGGCAAATACAGATCTATGGGGCATAGGAAATGTTTGTCCCTGTAATAGGAATGCTAAACCATTGACCTGGAGGGAAACAAAAGACTACTCATGACATTTTCTACCTTTCCCACACCAGTCAACTTATTTGGTCAGGGTGGTTTATAGGATATGGGGGGGCATTTTTAATCAGTGCTAGTTCCTCAGTGACTCATCAAATGTTACAACAGGGTATGAAATCCTACTCTATGAAATCTTACATAAAGAAAATGAAAAATTACCTACAGGCTAGGAGAAATTATTTCTAAATCAAATTCCTGAAAAATGACCATTATCAGGAACACACAAAGAACTCTCAATACTCAGTGTAAAAAGCCCCTGAAAAACCTAATTAGAAATGGCAAATGACAGACATTTTAATGAAATGGATATGTAGATGGTAAGCAAGTACATTAATAGATGTTTAATAGCATTTGTTATTAAGAAATGCAAATTTAAATATAATGATAAATCACTTAGCATTTAAGGGAATGATGTAGAAAAATGAACAGTGGCATATTAAAATGCTAACAAGATTGGATCACTAGTGGGAATGTAAAATTGTAAATCCACTTTTGGAAACAGTTTAGCAAGTGTTTTTAGGCAATGACATGTGCAAAGATCATTCCTCACAGCAATTGAAGTCTTCAGTATTTACTTAAGAAGAGGAAAACTTAATTTTCACACAAATAATTGTTCACATTTGATTTTGCAGCCTTATTTTCTAGAGAAAAACAGTAAAATGAACCAGAAGGTCCTTAAGGAAAAGGTTAACAAACTTTGTTCATCAGAAACAGAATACTGCTCAGCAGTGAAAAGAAATAAGCTGTTGAAAATCATCAACGACTTGAAATAATCACCATGTAATTATAACTAGTGATACATCCAGTCATACATGGTTATGTACCATATCATTCAATTTATATATCAGGCATGTTAATACATGCCTGTAATCCTGTAGGGAGCAGCATGATAGCCTCACTGCTGCCGCCCCATCCCGCCCTCCTGTGGGCATTTAGTGCCTCTGCCTACATTGCCCATGATCCTCTCTGCCTGGCCAGACATGACTGCGACCTATCCGGTCTCTCCACAACATCTGTGCCTGATGACGACAATTTCCTGCTGTCACCCTATATGAACCATGTTCACTTCCTCAATAAATGAGACTTGATTGGAACTGCTCAACTTGTCTCCGTCTCTCTTTCCTCTTGCCCTGCCCCCATCCCAGTTCCCTCTCCAGGTGAGACCCACGGACTGATCCGTGGGCCGGATCATAATCCCAGCACTCAGGTAGGAAAATCACTGCAAGAGGGAGGCCAGCCTGGGCTATGTAGCGAAATCAAAGCCAGCATGAACTACACAGTGTGGCCTTGTCTCAAACAGACAAAAAATAAATGAGTGTGATTTACTGTGGAGAGATAGAGGTGTTTTGGCTTGTTTCTAGGTGTTCCCTTAAAGCATCCAGTTGTCATAGGTGGGGCATATCCAATGTGGCTGGATTAGGACGAGTGCTTACTGGGATTAAAAAGTGATGTTGGAATTTAGAGTGCCCCACCATGGGTGTGGGTGACACCACTCAAAATGCCCATAATCTGGTTATAATATATGCAGACAGAAAGAGGCTGCTGCTGCTTGTTCTCTACTGCCTTCTTCCTGCTGGGCCATGCCACAGACTGTTTCTGCACAGTGGTGCCCCTCTGCCATGCCACCTTGATTTGGAGCCAGCTGACTAGGGGCTGCAATCTCTATCAACTATGAGCTGAAAGAAACCATTCATCCTTTAATTTTTGGTAATGAGGATTTTGTCTCAGCAACAAGAAAATAACTAAGACAGAAGGGTTAATTGCAAATGAAAAACACTAGAAACCGTTGCAGTGTTGGAATTCTTCAGTCTCTTGACTGCTGTGGTAGATAGATAAATGTATTCAGATGACAAGACTGTGGAGGATGAAATAAATATGCATGCGCACAGAGGCATGAGGTCAAGTAAAGATATGGAGAAGTCTGAACAAGACAAGTGGTGTGTTACAAGTGTCACTATCCTGGTTTTACAATATTGAGAAAAACCACATAAAGTATTCAAGAGAGCCCTCAATTTCTTACTCCATGCAGATTTTCAATGATATAAATAAAAGTTAGTTTTAACTAAGCAAACTAATTCAATTAATACCGATGGGTTATAATGAAAGTTACTTGGGTTTGAAAACTTTTGTTCACTTAAAGCTATAAAGATTCCCCTCATTATTTTATATGAACAATGGTGTTGAGCTATTTCTTATTCTATTTTTCATTTGCTATCTTTCTAGAAAATTTTAAGGTTTCCTCTTTAATAGCAGTGATTTGTAATTTCACCTCAGTATGTTTAGGTGTTGACAATTTCCCTTTCACCGTGTTTATGATTCAGGCCATTTTAATATGAAATCATGCAAATTATATAAATTTTCTTGTTCATTATTACTGTTGAAAACTTTTCTTTGAAGTTTCCAGTAGTTATTGCAATTTTATCTCCTATATTTTCTTCAATACTTCTACCTCTATGATTTTTTAGATTATGTTTGGGGAATATTCTTGACAAAAACACCTTTTCAAATTTTAACAGTGGTGATTTAAATACCAATAAATATATTTTCTGACAAATATAATTGAAAACTAGAGCCATAATTATATGTGCTTAAAATATAATCGTGCATTTCTTTTGCCTTACTCATTACTCATTTCACTGTGACTTTAGTTACTAGCCTTTCATATTTAAAATTGAATGTCCATTCTATAACACAAAAGAGTAACTATAGTTAAGAGTAGCATAATACATATTTGAAAATACCTTGAAGGACAATATTTTAACATTCTAATTACAAAGAAATGATAAGTTTTGGAAGTGGTGGTTATGATAATTACACTGGTTTTTATTATTCTATGATGTATACATGTAGACTACATACTATAAGGTATTGTGTTGAGTAAAATAAAACTTTCAAAACATAAAAAGCCATTTCTGTCATAAATATTCTAGCAAAGTATCTTTAATCCTTGGTAGGTATAGTTCTATTTAACTAAAGAGAGGCATTTTCCCATATTACATGCTACTGAATAAATGCTAAGCACACACTACTCAACTCAGATTTTCCTGTAGATGCTATAAATGTAATTTTAATGTGCAGTGATGTGTAGTTTCCAAACGTCACCTCTCTCACCTTAAAATCAATCTTGCTTCCAACCTTGTCATAAGTTTCACTGACAGTGAAGTCACCCATCCCAATGGAGCAGAAAAGTAAAAGCAGAATCATTGTTTAGAACAACTGGCACAATGTACTTACATTTCATGTAGTCTAAAACCAAAACAGCCAAGTCATTTAAGCTATTTTTTAAATCCTTTCAGTTCCTAAATACCTAAAACATTTCATCAGTTACATATGTACTTTATTTTTCCAGAATTTCTATTACTGTTTTTATTTTATCTAATTATATATACCTAAGTAGAAGACTGAAAGAAGGGCATCGATGAAAATAATCAAGGAAAACAATCATAGACGTTCTAGACTAAAAAATTTTCTATGAAAGTATATGTTAAGGTATAATGTAAATAGATGATAGATAGATGAATAGATAGATATGGAGCTTCTACAATTAAAACCTAATTAGCATCAAAGTGAGAAGCAGTAGCAAACTTTGTTTTAAACCAACTTGACTCTGAATAACTAAAAAATTGACACAGCGATTTTCTCTTCTTTAGTTAGCTATCAAATATGGTACAAGACCTGTTTGAGGAAAAAATAAGGAGTGGGTCAAAGCAAATTTAATCTTGTGGTTATAAAGTCACTGCAATGGTCTCGCTTTCTTAAGTTCAAACCAAGAAAATGTATATTTCCCATGATATGAACTAGAGAAAAATAAAATTCTTTATTATTGCTTTACTTATCTTCCTATGGATTTTATATATTGCAGAAAAAGGTAGGGTAAAGTTGGGAAAACATGGTTTTAGCATTCTTGAGAATTATTTTTATTTAACAACTACAACAACTGAATATCTGTTTCCTTGGTATTCTGTTGTTATATTTAGAAATAAGATATTTGCTCAGGTAATTTGTTCAGAGAGTCCAATTGTTGTTATAAACAATCCTAAAATAGCAGATTTATTTCTAGCCTATATCAGTCCAAAGCAGAGGGAACTGCTCCATATCATGATTCAGGAAATATTTGAGTTGTATTTTCCCAATCCAAGGTGCCCTGTGTTTACTGGGACTTCTGTATCCTTGAGATAATCTCTAATTGATGTTGAAAATTGGAGGAGAGATAAAATGGAGAACTGAGAAGTTTGTGTTTTTTTATAGTGTATATGATTACCTTTATTGTAGGAAGTATGTATATAACCAGAAGGCATTTTAATTCTTCTTATTTTCTTCTATCCCCTTCTATCTCCCATCCCTTCTTCTCAAGATCTCCTTTCCATTTGACAATGATGACTTTCTCTCTTTCCTATTATCTATCTTTTCTTGATTTGTATATATTATTTATTCTTTGGTTTTCCCATGTAAAAGATATTATGTGTATATAAGTTTGTGTGGCTGGTTTATTACACTTAAAACTATTCTCTCAAGGTACATAAACTTTCATACAAATGCATCAAATTTATAATTCTTTATGGCAGTGTAGTACTTCATTATATATATATATAATATATATATATAATATATATACATAAAACATTTCTTTTATGCATTCCTCTGTCAATGAATATATAGATTCCTTCCAAAGTTTAGCTATTATGAGTTGAGCTGCTATATAAATAGGTATACAAATATCACTGTATCATTACTTTTTAACTTTTTTGGGAAAATACTCAGAAAAACAATAACTGGATAAAGTAGAATTTATAATATTTTGAAGAATGTTTTGTATAATGTTTTGAAGAATCTCCATGTGATTTCCATAGTGGTTATACAAATCTATAGTCCCACCAGCAATGGAGAAGAGTGCCTTTTCCCATGCAACATCATCAGCACTTATTGTTTGCTTTCTTGATAAGAGCCATTCTGTCTGAAGTGAGCTGAAATCTCAATATTGTGTTAATGTGCATTTCTCTAATATTCAGAGGTGCTGAACATTTTTTCATGTATTTGTGGATCATTAGTATTTTGGAAATGTGTCTATTCATTTCTGTTACCCATTACAGGCACTCAGATCAAGGGAACAGAATAGAAGATGCAGAAATGACCCCAGGGATGTTAAGATATCTGGTCTTTGATGAAAGAGCCAGAAGCATAACCTGGAGGAAAGATAGCTTCTGTAGAAATGGTTCTGGAAAAACTGGTTACACATATGTGAAGGCTGAATCTATGACCATGTGCAGAATGAAATCAAAATGGCTCAAAGACTGAGATAATGAAAATAGAAACACTTAATCCACTGGAAGACAAAAACAGTAAAACTGGAAGACACTGGTATAGATAGGACTTTATGAACGGAACCCCAATTGCCCAAGAAATAATATTAAGAATCATCACAGAGAATTATATCAAGTTAAAAACTTCTACACAGCAAATAAAATAACCAACAGAGTGATGATACAAACTAAAGACTGGAAAACATTTTGCCAGCTAATGTTTTTATTGTTGTTAATTTTATTATTTTGGGGCTCACTCCTCAAATTGACATATCTTCAATATTTTTGCACATATTCATTTCTATAGTTTAAAAGGGACACTCTAGGTAACCAGTATGTGGAACTTCTTATTCAGACATTATTAACATCAAAACCATAGCACTAGAACACCAAACCCACTAGGGCCCCCCTTTAGTTTGTGCCTTTCATACATGCATGTACCCAGCAGCAGATTTTGCTTAGATCCCACTAGAACCAGGACATGTGTATGTACCAGGAAAAGTTAGTGGTGTTTGGCAAGTGCATTACCAAATGAAGGTTATTGTAACAAATTTCCAAAAAGTTAGTGGCTTAAATATACAGATTTATTACTGTGCAGTTTCAGAGGGATGAAATTTGAAGTGCGTGTTACTAAAGTCTAGTCAACAGAACTGTGCTCCTTTTGGAACATTCTAGGGAAAATTCCTTTTACTTGCTTTTTCCATTCTATACAAGCCAGACACCTTAGCTTGTAGTCCCTTCTTGAAATTTTTAAGGCAGCAAATTAGCGTGTATCTGATAATTCTTCCCTATTTGTCTCTTTTCAAATGCAGCCAAGATATTAATTACCCAGGTAATTTTATGTGACCCATGTTGTTTTCAACTCACCTGCACTTGCACAGTTCCTTCTGCAGTGGATGGATTAGGCTCATAGTTGGAGATTAGGACATTAATATCCTGATGAGTTATTTTTCTATGTACAACAATAACAAATCACATTATTTCTACCACATCAGCTAAGTCATGAGATTTGCATAAAATACATTTTCTTTAGTGAATTCTATGTAAATAGCTTGTTTCTAGAAGTAAATGAACGTAATTAAAATAATATCACATTATAGAAATCATGAGCTTTTTTCAGGAGATTGTGAAGAAATTATGATATTAATTTTTTTTATATAGTATCCTCAAAATTTTTCGTTTACAAATGCATTTTAAGATTACTTTAAAAGAATGGCTATAAAGTCATCAAGTCCTAGATCATCTTATTTTAACCATTGTTGTGACTAATATATTTGTAAAAAGAACCCAGATATTTGAATTATGTGGGTGAGCTGCTGAAACTGAATCAGTTTGGGTAAAAAGGAAAATAAGAAAAAGTAAAAAAAAAAAAAACCTATAAATTCTTTTTCTTAAAATCATCACTTTTGACGACAAATACAGTTGCTTTGAATTCTGATAAATTGTAATCTGCCGACTCATGCAGAAAATTTTTAAAGGAATTTTATTTGCTACACTCTAAAAGCAAAATAGCTACTAACTCTTCTGTCATTTTTAATTAGTAGAGGTAAAATGTTTTATTAGATATTCAGAAGCATGATCAGACAACATGATATGATATAATAAAGAAAAGTCACATATTTTTTCTTCCTTGGGCAACTTTGATTTAGTTCAACTATTTCTCAAAGAATGAAAGTCCTGCTTGGATGCCCTCTGCTTGAATTCCACTATGTGTCATTCTCCTTTATTAATAGGAGAATTTGGAGAAAGGATGAGAATTCACATTGAAAAAGCAAAAGACAAATTGGAGCAGTAATTCTAGGCATTTTATTTCCCCTTGCCTTGACAACTCGTTGGGTATGATGTAAGACCACCTCATCAGGTAGTGTCTGATAACAGTTAAAGTCACCTCCAAAAGAAGGAAGAAAGATGTAACCAGACATAGGTAAGACCTTAGACTATTTATCAAGAATTGTTTTAGTATCGAAACTTGCAATCGTAGTTTGGATGCTTGTGTATCAGAAAATGTTACCTTTGTACTTGTGTGCTAGTCAGCCTTCTCTGGGTGTGCAGTGAGGATGAGTCACTGACATCTGAACAGCACACACCAACATTAGTTGAGTTCTTGCTTGTGTTCTGTGTACGTGTGAACGACACGCTTTGCCTCTGCTCTAAGTGTCTTGCCCTTCTAGAACACAGAATGAAGGAAGACTCCCACTGGCAATATGCTATTCCTATAGCTAAGAGAAAAAAAGCAGCATAGCCAGTGGAAATAGATAACAGGACATACAGCTTCCTCCAGGAGTAGGCTTGTTACATTTCTGGCTCAATTTATTAGCTGAAGTGATTCACCATGCCAAACTTCCCATTAGAATGGAGAAGTAAATTTCACCTACTGGAAGTTGGTGCAAAGCTTACAGCAGAATTCAAGATATGCAAATCTCCATTACCAAAAAGAAAAAGAGGCAAATAATTGGGACTCATAATGTATTCAACCTCATCCATTCACACATTTCATAGTAGGACAAAAGCTAATATATATATATATATATATATATATATATATATATATATATATCTCAAAACTACTGAGCTTTTTAAACTATCTCTTTTATGTTTTGGAACTTATAAAATCAAAGTAGAGGCTTTTTGATACTGTAAAGTGAGATCGCAAATTTAAAGAGTGTAAAATTCAAAGAAAGTCAGTAAACATTGACTCCTACATCTTTTTCTGTTAAGAAAAGAAAGGTACACAAAATTACTGCTTTCTAATCTATCATCTGTTTTTCTTTAGAAGTAGATCATTAATTTTTTTAACATGTGTCTGTGTATCCAACTAAATAATTATATTTCTCAGCCTTCCTTGCAGCTAGCATTGAATTAGACATAGTGGGAGTTAAAGGGTGGTGCCACTGTAAAACTTTTTAAGAGTGGACAGGGGGCTAGTGTGCACTTTTTACAACTAACAACTTCCATTCTCTCCTTCCTGCCTAGAAATTAAACCAAATGGTTGAAGAGTGTTAGTTACTCGGCTTTTCATCATGAAGGTGGGAGCTGAGTGCGGAGGATGTCGGAGCTGAATATTTACAGGTATTTTACACCCTTGCTGTCCGCACGTGTCCAGGAGTGATTAACTCTGGGTTGGTTTTATTTCTTGCCACTTGCTTTACTTCTACAGAATGCTCAAGGACAGCTACTTCTAACTGACGGAAACTGTTGTACAAATTCTGTTTAAAATGGGGTGTGGGCATTGTGAATACCCATGTGCGTAAGCTTCTTTCTTAAAAGCCTGCTGCTTGAATACACACACACACACACACACACACACATATATACACACACATATATATGTATACATATACATATATGTACGTGTATACATATACACACACATATATATGCATGTATATGTGTGTGTGTGTGTGTGTGTGTGTGTGTGTGTGTGTGTATATATATATATATATATTCGTTCTTTTGGTTAGCTCCGCTGCGTAGCCAGAGGGGCAGGGATGGACGTTCTTATATCAATTTGTAGGATCATTTTTACAGCTTTCTAATTTGCTTTCCAAACAGTAGGCTAAGCAGGGACACCTTGGTATTTTCTCATTTCCTATGCTGAGGAATTCATATCCTGGTTTTGGCTTCCTTCATTTATTTTTCACTGCTTGGAAAGGCCTTTTAGCTGTTGCTGATTTTACTTAGGAATCTACAAATAAAAACATTGCAAACAGCATTGAGACTTCTTCCTCACCTAGGAATGGGCCACACCAACTCCCAAAGGGCAAACTAAAGGATTTTTATTGGATATCTCTGAGCACACCCTATCCTTGGGAAATGAAATGAATTAGCTGTCATTTAGTCAAATCATAGGACTAGAAATATCTAGAGATGTTCAATAGTTTCTTAACACTTCTTTGGCTCTATGCCTTTCACAGGCAATTTTCTTTTCACCAGAGATAGCATATTAAGTCATTTTCACAGAAGTGGAATAGAAAGAGACAGTGTAGAATTACAAACTCTAGTACAGGTGTCAAACCAGTTTACCTTGAGATAAGGATCTCTTGAAAATTCCTTTAGTAAAAGGAATTGAAATGTTATTGATTTCCTTAGTCTTTTTGCTTCTTCTTTGTTTTAAACTGTACTCAAGTACTGGAAAATATTCTAGGTGACTCCTCAATTATTAAAAAGTAATATAAAATCAGTCATTGTAACATGTGTAATTTAGAAAGACAGAAAATGTGTTTCAAAATAGCAACATAAATATATAGTTACCAAGAAAAGTAGAAGAGGTGCATGAAGTTACATAAAATTAATACTAATACTAACATTAATATTAATGCATAATATTATTTCAAATTTAAATTACAATGGACCTATGACTATAATTTTGACATCAAACTGCAGCACTGAATTCTTTTCAGTACTACGCACTAGTGACACAAAATTTAATAAAGTACTATCTAAACTCTAGTCTGTCCTATTTTGGTCTAGATAGTATGTAGGTTCATATTCATCTCAAATTACTTACATCTGGAGAAAAAAATCACATGTAATCTGATATGATTTATAAAAAGAGAACAAAAGAAGTCTTATGAAGTAGTTTTATCATAAAATAATACTGGATATTAGTCACAACATAATCTAGGGCAGGTATAATCAGTATATAAATTGATACAAACATATAAGTAGTAAATAATCAAATAGCTACACTATAAAATGTGATTTTAATTACTTATAATTGTAAACAGACAAGATTCATAGAGCATCTTTGTTTTAGCTTGTGGAGCTAGAGAAAAATTTCAGAGTTTCTACAAAGGAACTAATTATTTTAATTTTTAATATTTTATTATATTAGTAAATATTTGCAATTCATACACATCACAATCATTTTGGAGTGTGGTTTACCAAGATTTTTTTATTTTTTTAATCCCCTTTCTTCCTCTTCTCTCTTTTTTCCTGAAATTTCCTTATCTATTTTTCATTCTTGTTGATACTGTTAACCTTAACTCATCTTATGACATATAATGTTTACATTGAGATTATTAGATTCTTATGGATAGCATATCTTTATTCTATAATTTTCTCTTTCCCCTCTCTTTACCGGTAACACTCTTTCCCTTGTGTTACTTCCTTATTTATCTCTTTGTCCCTTTTACCCATGATTTATTACTCTGTTTATTTGTACTTTGCCTCACTCAAATGAGAGATATCATGCAGTTTTTAAACTTATGTATCTACTACAATTTGAGTTGCTATAAACATTGGTGTGCATGGATCACTGTAGTATGACATCTTAAATTCTGGAGAAGATACCTAGCAGGGAGATTTCTGAGTCACATGGAATTCTAATTTCAAGAAATAGAACAATTTTAACTGATTAACAGAAAAGTGGCATTATTGGTGTTTAGGAATCAGGAGGAGGAGGAGGACAAGAAATGAGAAGACAAGAGGGGAAAAAGGAGGACAAGAAAGGGAAATAAAAGTGAAGAAGTAGAGAGGAGGAGAAAGATGATGCAGAGAGCTATGTTTTAAGCAGATCAAGAGAACAGAACAAATGATGGTTAGTAAGGGAAAGTCAGCTGAAGATCACAGAATAATAACGGGACCAAACACTAGTTTGGACTATGTGAAAATTTACGTCCTTTGATATTTCAAGTGGAAAACGCAACTGGCATAGTTTGTAAGTAACAATAATAACTTACATTCATAAACCTGTTTAGGTAGCATCTTAATTTTTATATAGCATGTGGTTGTTTTATCCTAATAACTAATATGTACTATCTTTGTGCAATTATCAAGGACTTAATTAAAAATTATTAAATGGCTTTTAAGTAGAATATTTTGACACTGTGAAATTATTTTAATATAAATATTTTAAATATTTTAATATAAAAGCCAATGCTTTCTTTTCACTTATTTTTTCATTGGAAAAAAGTGGAGTAATTATATTTTCTACTTCAGAATCTGCTTCTTAGAAGTGTGTCAATTGCATTCAAACTCTTACACATAAATGTTTCCATTTAAGGTTATTTTACATTTTTACCTTGCTGATGCTACTTAGCAAAGAATAACTAGCTATCTTGTTGAAATTGAAATGTCCGTAGTAGACTCCTTTTCCCTTTCAGAAATGATTTCAAGTCTGATAAAGAAAAAGATAAAGTCAGCAAAGCAGTTGCCATTCCCCCCACTTATTTTTGAAAACAGTACATTTGTTTCTTTCAGGCATTTGGGAAAAGATTGAATGTACATCATCTGATTTGTTTTATTGTCTCTTGGAGTGTATTTGGTGTTTTTTAAACAGAAAGTCAAAAGACTTAAAGTGTATCTCAGAACGACTAGGAAAACACTTAAAATATTGATCATTATAGAAAGTCAAGACAGATTTTCCATGCTTGTAGCTTTGAGTGCTTCTGTTAAACGTATAAAGGAGGAAGGGCATGAGAAGGACAATCGTCCAAAGAAATAGAAAGGTTTAAGTTCAAAATACACCTTTAAACATTGTTAGTGCTTTTCTAAAATGATACCTCAACAGGAAGAGTTTCCTGTTTGATAGTAATTTATGTCCACATATGGTGTAAAGCACTATGGGAAAGTTTCACTGCTAAATATGAAATTCTGTTTTCAATACCAAATTTTTAGATATTCTGTTAATTGAAAACATATTGCTCAAAGAACAAACTTGATTTACATATACTGGATTGCTTTATCACTTTTCAGGAAAGTAATTAGAATGATCCGTATCAGAATATCAGTGAAGCATCTTTAAAACATACTATGGCACATATTCGACAGCAAATCATGACAAATAATGAAATATAAAGAATGAGCACTGTCGCAGAGAAGTAAGAGGAAGGATTAGGAATTTGGTAAAGAATTCACCAATTTGAAATTTTTCCAGAAAACTGTGCCATGCCACGACACCTGATATGTTCTGTGCAATTTTAAATGACTTTTAACATTATTTTTGCATTTAAATGATGAGAAAAATGCCCTGAGTTCTAATCCAAATCCCTCTATTTATTTTCTTCATAAAGATACATTCAGTCCCATTAGTTTGTTTTATGGGGGTCTGCAAGGCTTAACACATCTAATATAATTATTAATTTATCTTCCAACACCCACTAAATTAGAAGGACAATTTCATAAGTAGTGATGATCCCATCTGATGAGAAGATATACGATTGGGGTGGAGTGAGCAAGGAAGCAGAAGGAAATAAACTTCTTTAGAACCACAGTCAAACTCAAAGGCAAAACACTGTGATCTATACAATCAACACAAAAAGCCACATTGTGGCTCCATAATAATTCTCAGAATAATACCCCCCCTAATTATTGTATATCCAACTGTCTTATATGGATAAGTTTTCATGCTTGAATCTGTTATTATCATGAGTACATTTTCCAAACTTTTATATTAAATTGGCACCAAACTTTTGACCATGCACAGAATATTAGAATGCAAAAACCAGATGATGGTCACTCAATCGCCAAGCAAATAAGAACATAGTTCTATTTTCAAGTATTAATTTATGCTGAGTGATTAACATTTAAAACTGAAAAATATTTATTACAAATGCCTTCTCTGTAAGCCACTTATGGCTAATTTAAGAATAAGATCATTTCTATAAGGCTGAATATGCAAGTAAATAATAAGACTATGTAGATAACTTGCTACATGTTAGACACAGCCTTACGCAAGCTAGTAGTCCACATCCTTGATTATATCTTTCTTCCAATTTACTGAATTTCACTTCTCTTAAAAACAAGTAAACAATGCAAAAAATTATTTTAAAAAAGAAGAGGGGGAACAACAGTGGGGAAGTAAAACAATGGTGAAGTTTTTTATAGCTTTGTATAAATGCAAAGATCATTGGTTTATCTCTAGGTTGTTATTTGAAATCCACATTTTAAATGATTTACCTTATTTGAATTCAAATACTATTAAGCGTTATGAATCATTCTTTTTTTTCTCTTGACCTTCAAGAATAATATATTCTTCTAGTCTACACCATACTCGACATTTTTGGCCATCCATGTAAGTTTTCATTTTATCTTCTCTTCTTAGTGTTTAAATATTAGAGATGCCCAAGATTTGGTATAATTTCTTAGCATTTCATGGCCTTCTGTTTAGTTTTGCAATCACATCTGTAGTTTCCCTTCCTTTATTCCTGTTCTTATTTGAGGAAATTCCAAATTTTATCACTTTCTATGTCACTGTTGCATTTGTGTCTCTGAAACAGAATCTCTGTCCCATAACATTCAAATAAGAACTTGGAATTTTTCATAAATATTATGACCTCTACTCTTCCCTGTTTGAATGAGTAGGAGCCATCATCCATCTGGGTAGGCAAATTCAAATCATAAGATTTTCAATTAACCTTTCACCATTTCCTACTACATCAAATCAGTTTCCATTGTAGGTCATGTGTATCTTCTGCACATGTCTCCCATTCTTCATGTAACCACTTTGGTTCTTTCCAACATGTTCTTTCCAACGTGAATTGCTGTAATAGATCTATCTCATCTTTCCTCTTCCAATCTTGAGCACCTTGAATCTTTTCTCACACTGGGGAAATAGTAATATATGTTAAATATAGACATATTTCTGTGTTCTCTCTGTTACACATTTTACAAAAGTGTTCCGTAGTTGTCAAAATCAATATGTATTAAAATATTTAAAACCTATATCTTTAGGTTATTTTACATCTTTTTGTCTTTTCTTATTCTATATTGTACTCTTTAAATTTAAAGTTTTCACAATGATATTTCTCCTCATGCTGCTGGAACAGCTCTACCTTGGACTAATTCCACATAAGCAAGTTACTTCCTTCTCATTAGCCAACCCAACTCCATCATCCCTCCCTGAGATGAGTCTTCCAAATACTAGACACTGAAGTAGCTAGCATTGTAACCACTTGCAATACATAGTTGTTTTGTTTTATCACAATTTTATGTTATAATTATATATATGTATTTCCAGCTGCATAGTGAGCTACACACTACATTTACATCTGTTTGTGCAGTATTTATCTAAATGACAACTCAGTGACCTGAAATATATATTAGATATGTGCAAATAATGTTTTCAAATGTGTAAAGATATGACTGTAGTTGCTCCACATTGCCTGTGCTTTCCCATTTTTCCATAATCTTAACTGTTTCCATAGCATCTTTCCTCCAGTGTTACATCTGTATCTTTTACAATTTGTGAGGACCAACAAAAGCTAAGAAAGTAATCTCTAAAAGAGGCTCCATAAGTCAAATGACTGTTTTAGAATTTTGAGGTTTTGGGGAAAGGACTTATTTTACTCTGTATTAGTTCCCACACTACTGGATTCATGAGGTTACATGAGGATTAAATAAAACCATCCATTTAAACCCTTCACAGCTACAATGAGGTACAATTCAATATATTCTGAATAATTAAATTCAAGGTAATTTATTAAAGAAACATTGCCATTGATTCCTTTCCCAAACACTCTCCTTCCTTGTGAACTTACTTGTCCCATCACTCTCGCCACTCTCTGAAGCAGCTCTGGAAGTCCTCCTTCATGACTGTCACTGGTTATACCATTGTGGTTGTTTTGATGTCTGGAATCCATTCAATACTTTTATCTATAATGGTCAAGTTTCACTACAAGAAAAAGACAGAAGTTACTTGGTGCAAGATCAGCAAATAGAGTGAAGGAGAATACACAACAATATTAGAAGACCCTGTCTTTTTGTTGAATGACACACTGCATTCACCATATTTTGATCATATCTTCTGCAAAGGGGGTTTTGAGAACTGCTTCTGAAATTGGCAAAAAGCATAGGATAATGTGTTTGAAATGTGTTTTGAGGTGAATTAATGAAAATGTACCTTTTAATGTAATAATTTTTTATATTTAAACATTTATTGTATATTTATAAGAAGTACTCAAGAAACATGAGCAAGTGTTTTCAATCAGGTTTCTCATATATTAGAAATTTTTAGACAGTATATAGGCTAAAAATATCTGGATACAGATTTTTTTTACTTAATGTGAATATTATAGAATTACATATTTTTATTTGCAGTTTTCATAGACTATAAATGAACTACAAGGACACTATCCCAGATCTTTAAAGCCCTAAAAAAGAAAATTACAAAATATTGTTTAATGTTCAATATTTGGTGTTGTGGTTTGTTTAAATGTCCCCTACAAAGCCTCATGCAGCAATGGAGCTGGCTAAGTCTGAAGTATGTGGTAGGTTCTTTGTCTCGCACATGGATTGGCAATGTGGGTGCTACACCCACCCAGAGCATACAATATAAGGGAAGGAAGAAGGTGTGCTTTTCCCTTTTTGCCCTTTTCATTCTTGTGCAACCACCATGCACAGCTGCTCCTTAGCCACACCACCCTGCCTTGGAGCCAGCTAAGTACGGACTGAAACCTCCAAAAGCTGTAAGCTAAATAAACCTTTCCTTTTCTAATTTTGGGCATCAGGTATTTTGTCTCAGCAATAAAATGAAAGTAATCAAGATGTTTGGCATAAAGGCTCCAAGTTTATATATACATTTTGTAATTTAAATATTGCTATAGATGTCATTTAGAGTCAGAACTGTGCCATTGGTATTTATAAAGAGTATAATTACTTGAGACTTTTTAGAAAGTATATTAATTTTTTAAGGTTATTATAGTTGCAGATTTTGTAGTACATATCAAGATAATTCTGAAAATTATTACCAAATTTAGGCATAGTTGAGTAAGTAGCTTTTTATATAAATTGAATTTTAATACAAGATTATATATACTTGGAAATTTTTATTTGGAGTTAGGAAAATTGTTCAGTTTTCATAATTGCCTTCATTTTTTGTACCTGTAGAAGTTTGACCTGTAGAAGTTCATCATATATATTGGGTAATGATATTTGTTTTGTTCCTGTACACAAAAACCCACGCAAAATAAAAATACAGATATATAGGAAAGTATTTAATATTTGTTCTTGTTTGAAATTTAAACAGCAGATGAATCTACTACAGTCATGTCAGTTATACAGTCTTCCTAATCTTTTAAAGTAGAACCATAGCTGGAAGGCAGCTTCAAGGGTTTTTCCCAGAGGCATAGACAATATAAAAAATAAGAAAACAGTGTACAAAATTTCTGTCTCCCTTCTGGAGGTTTTCATCTCATCTTTAGTATACTGCCAGGCACCAGGAAAATTTATTTACCGTCTTACATTTTTTTTTGTACCAGGAAATGAACACAGGACCTTGTGTTGCCAGGCAGGCACTCGTGCCACTGAGCTACATACTGGAATAAAAATTTAATTTTAAATAAGGATGGGGTAAGAACAAAACTGCTCTCAAACTGTAGCAATACCTCAAATGCCAAAATATTTCTTTTAGTCCTTATGTTTAATTTTCAAAAACATTTTAAAATCTAACATATAACGTACAAATTTAAAAATAAATATAAACAAGTTTATTAACATACAGAGAGACAGTCAATATTACCATTAAATATACATTCATGATTTATGATTTTAATACATCTAACTGAAAATAGAATAATTATTCTATTCTGACTAGAAAGTGATATTCATAAAAGTCGACTCATTAGTGGTACGTGTACATACTGGAATCTGCTGAGGGAAAATGGAAAACACATATTAAAATATTTTAACACTTTCACTATGGTTACAGTTTGCCCCAGATGTTTACCACCTTTAGGAATCCATATTAAATATTTTGATTAATAGAAAAATACATGTAAAAAGATTTGTTTTGATAAATGTTTTATTATAGAACTTTTTCATATTTTTTGAAAAGTTACAAACACCCAGCTCCCACATACATACCTCACAACCAGTTTCTGTATTATTAATCTCTGACATCTGTTACCATTAAGGAATGCATGCCAGTGCATTGCTATTAAAAAAAGTCCAAACTTGATTAGATTGCCTTAGATTTTACCTAGTAGCATTCTTCTTTTCCAAGACATGACCTAATAATTAGTTGTCACATCTCTGTGAGTTGTGCCTCTTGTCTGTGTTTTAGTCTTTCCTTATTTTTGATGGACTTGAAAGCTTTCAGTAGTGGCAAGGGAATTTTTAGAATGCTTTTCTTGTAAGACTTGTCTGATCAGTATTATTCCTTCCGTCTGCATGACTATAATGGTGTTATATATTTTTAAGGAGAAAAACACAAAGTAAAATTTTCATCACATGGTTATAGTTGTGAATGGAATATTGTCAGTCAAGATTAATCTGATTGACCCTAACTCTCTCCATTTAGACATAGTCCCTTGGAGATTACTTAGATGAGTTTGTGATGGAGGGAGTCCGTGATGGCATTAATACTTTTGTGAGAAAAGGAAAAGACCATGTTTCTATCTCTCTACCATGTCAGAGAACAGCAAGAAATCATGAATCTGAAAAGCCAAAACAGGACCCTCATCAGGAACCAAATCAGCCAGAAATTTGACTTTGGACTTGGAAATTGGACTTTCCAGACTGATCCACAGCTGTGAGAAATAAATGTCTCTAACTGAAGTCATTGATCTTTAGTATGCTGTTACAATCTGAGTGCACTGATACAGGTCCATCTTGTCTAGGAAACCTATCTTTATCACTGTTAAACTTCACTACCTGTGGGTCAGCTTTCTCTGTTGTTTTTGTTTTTTGTTTTTTGTTTTTCCCTTTTTCTCCATACTCTATTATAGAAAGAAGTCACTGTGCATTCTACTTCTTTGAAGGCTAAGTATATATGTTAACTATTTTTAATTCTTACACAAACAATACTAATTTATTTTTACACAGTAATTTATTGCTGCAGTATAGACTCATGGGGATTTCATATTCATATCATTATAGTGACCTAATTTTGAAATGATTTTAAATATAGATAATCAGTGATCAAAGCATGACATTTTATGCACAGGTGCATTGCACACTATATAGTTTGACAGTGTAAACCTAGTTATTGAGATGTAAATATATCCAACCCCAAAAGGCAAAATATTGACCCATAACACAGTTACATTTTTATAGAAAAAGAAAATAAAGTTTGCAAAAGTATTTTTAAGAATCTGAGTGGAAAGGAATTTATGGCATAAGAATGATTATACGGTATCTCCAGTTTGGGAAATAGTGATGACTTAATTTTTTATGTTATATTGCTCTAAATATTTTTTATATTTTTCATACAGAAAACATTAGCCTCATCAGCAAAGTATTTCTATGTCTTTTCTTTGTTTAAATGAACTTCATTACTTACTTTTGATGGTATGGTTTTATTTTCACTTCACTTAATACTTGGCAAACTCATTCTAGGTCTCTTGGTATGGATCTGACCAATTCCTGGAAAGAGCTACCATTTCTTTTCTGTGTAGTGAATACTGTGACCTCTGTTTGCTTGTGCTCACTGTACAACACAGAAATCAGTGTGACAAGTATCATTACTATCTTCTTCCTTTTAGATCTGAATTTCTTGTCTCAAGAACTTCAGTGTTTCATGGCTAGGAATAGGAAGAATCAAGAGTTTTAAGTATCTAGGTTTACTAATGAATATTAATTTTACAGAAGAATTAATTTTCATACACACATATAACATACTTTTAATCATATCCTCCCCTTCGGTTACCTTCCCTTACTCTCCTCTTTGGATTCCTCCTTCACTAGTACTTGGGAAGAGATGAGTTTCAAACAAGTAAGAAGCTAAATGAAAGTTCACATTCCTCCCCCTGATGTAGGAACAGTTGCTTCTGTAAATGTGAAACAAGACTGCCAGCCTTCCCATCACAGTTCCTGCTGACTGCTTTCTCTCATGCACACTTTCCCTGACTTTCAAAGTCTTTGTTTTCCAGTATTCTGTCAAAATATCCTTCTTGTGTCCTTCCTTGTTTGGTAACTCTCCAAACCCATCATCAATGTTTTTCCTTTCAAATAATGAAGGAATTTGTAATAATTCCCTGCCTTCTGTGGGCTTAGAGTTATGAGATGGACAGAATCTTGAGTATGTTTGAGCAATGCTAGACTTGCAGTATTATAAGTCATATTCATAAAGCAGTCTCTACCCTTTTCATCTGAGTAGCATATTGAGTTTTTCATTAGATTTTAATAATTTTGGGAAAAGAAAAATATATACCTTCCTTTTGAAGGACAAAGTTTTAATCAGTTATCCTTCCAGAAAGAAGTCTATTTTAATTCAAGGTTAATTATGAGGTAATTCATTCCTTTGTTTTACTGCATTTAGTAAATTTTCTGTGCACTTAAATATTTTAAATACATTATGATCACAAACCTTACTACCTAGTACAATTAAGCCAAAAGCAAAGAACTTAACTGAAGATGTATTTCAAAGTACTTCTTTTTTTTATTTCACTGAGTTTCTATACTTGTTTTTTTTTCTGACACCTAGGATCCTAGGAGGTATGTGTCTCACTAATATTTATAGATCCCATAATTATCTTCTTGCTAAGAAATACGTTTTGATTTTGTTTTAATATTCTTCAGTGGCTATGCTTACTATATGCTTTGGGTAACCATGAAATCATGAAACATAGTTACTACAGAAGACAGGAAACCTTCAAAAATAAAAGAGGCTGTAAATTGTTTAAAATGTACAAAATTCATAAAAATATGGCTGTTTTTCAAAGCTTCTTGTTCACTTTGACTCCTTTACATTTTTTCTTTCTCTTTCACAATAACTCAGTGTTTTATTATCAATTACATAACACAAAGATTAATTTTACAACTAATTTTGAGATACTAATTTTCTCATCTCTAGTAGTTAAGAGTCTTGTTTTCTTAAGCATTCTGTCTAAGGTAATGAGTCTACCCAAATTTTATTCCCAATGAGGCCCATTTTTCAGGCTGTAAATGTTTTGAAGAAGCTTGGGATATAATTATAAAATCTTACTCTTATGGATTCACTTTTTATAAAAATCATGTTGTCACTCTAAAAGATTATTTTCCTCAGATTATGGCTTTAAAATAACGTAAGTTATTTTTCAATCATGTGTGGAGCAGTTCTTTGAAGTATTACTGTGAACAATGATGTATAAAAAATAGGCTAGATTCAGATGGCTTCACATTTGAAACCTCTACCAGTTAAAGAAATTTAAATATGTCTATATATAGTAGCATAATTATTGTAAATGACATTCAGCCAAATAAAGAACTTTAGCAACATGAAATCAGACACAAATTATCAGTCAAATTCTTTAGGATAATCACAAAGTAAGGATAAGTTTTAACCATTAAACTTTGGTTTATGCCAAGAAAATGTCAGAATCCATCCTTCATGTAGAGGTACTATATAGAGTAGTAGCACAGAGGGTCCTGTGGCATAATAAATATATAGTTTTCTTTCTTTATCAGCAGAAGATTGATTCTAGTTCACCCCACTGATACAAAAATACATGGATGCCCAAGTTCTCCAAAAATAATTCAGTTTATATATAACCAGATATTGCTGTATACTTTAAATAATCTCTATTCCATATAATATGTTACATTGTAAGCGCTATATTAATAGTTGCTTTACTGTAACATTTAGAGAATAATAACAAGAAAAATAAAAGTCTTTCTATGCTCAGTTCCAGTAAATATTTTCTCAAATATTTTTGCTCCATGCTTGGTGAAAACAGTGGACGTGGATGCTCAGGTTATGAAGGGTCAACTATATTTGAATTTTATCCACATTTCTTGTCACATCATCCTTTAAAGCCCTGGGTTTTCCCCAATGATAGGGGTATCTTCTGTCACTCATGAAATTTAATTTCTGACCAAAAGTCAGTTGTTGCTGATGAGGTCATAGGAAGATACTCTCAGCTGGCCTCAGGATGAGGTTTATTGGCATAAGTGAAGGCAAAAGACTTCCTGAGCAGACCTTTCATTGCACGAGAAGTAGTATCAAAGGTCAACAAATGAGATCACATCAAATTAAAATTTTCTTCACAGGAATTACGCTAACGAAGGAAGGGAAAAACTTTCACAATGCAAATTATAGTGCTCTAAAAAAGTGATTCATGAGGGCATCAGAAAATATCAAAAAGCCTCTGTTCATGGATAAGCAGAAACAACATAGTCAAAATGGCTATATTTCCAAAACCACAGCACTAACAGAGTGAAGAGATAATCTACAGAATGGAAAAAAGGCTTTTTGCAAGCTGCTCCTCAAAGAACTAACATCTAAAATACATAAAGTTCTCAAAAAATTAGAGGTCCTACATTTAAAGACCCAGTCAAAAAATAGGAATCTGCAAAGAATAGGCATTCCTCAGATGAAAAAGTATAAAAGGCCAGTAAGTACATGAAAAAATATTTAACACTGCTGGTCCTTCAAAAATGTAAATTAAGACAACATTGAGATTTCATTTTATTTCTGAAAGAATGATGGCTATCAAGAAATCAACCAATAACAAATTCTGGAGAGACAGTTGGAGAGACTATTGTTCACTGTGTAAGGGAGTGTAAAATGGCACAACCACAATGGAAATCAATCCTTCAAAACATTAAAAATAGAAATTCCATTTAATCTAGTTATTACCTTTCAAGTTATCTTCCTGAAAGTGTTAAAGAAATCGTATCACAGTGATGTGTGCATAATCAAGTTTGTATCAGAACAACACATAACAGTTACATTCTGTATTCAGCTAATACATCCATCAGCAGTTGAATGGATAAAGAAAATGTAGTATTTATATACAATGGAGTACTACTCAGCCATAAAGGAAAACCTCCAGTCATTTGTAGAAAATGGATGCACCTTGAGACCATAATGTTAAGTGGTCAGTCAAATACACAGGCTTTAGTACCATGTGATTTATCTTATATGTGAAGGGCAATATATCAATAAACTTCAAACTAAAAAGGCAGACAAGAGAAAAAAGAAAAAGATAAAAAATGTCATTGAAGTACATAATGGACAGTGTACCTGAAAGTGTACTTAGATTTAGTATAATTGTTTTATGTGCTTTTTGTTTTACAGTCTGTTAATCTGGCTGTTAATCTGTATTTATAATGAATAAACTATTATGGATTTATAAAATAACTAAATGAATATGATTCTGGAAAAATATTTTTAAAAGACGGTTAAAGGGAAAGAGGAATGAAAAAGAATTTACTTGTGTTATATACATGCACCAATTCAAAGACAATGAGTGTAATCACCATGTACTATGAATGTATTAAAACAACAATAAAAAATTAAAAAGAAAAAAAATGAATCTCCCCAAAGCTTCAAAGTGGTTTTATTCTTAGTTCAGGACAGACATTTGGCCACAAGATGTTTCAAAAAATGAATCATATTATTGAGTAAGAAGTCTCATTGATTATAATATTTTTAATGCTTCAATTCATATAACTTTTGGCCTCTTCTTCTACACCTATTGTCACATAATTATTCCAATGAAGTTTTTGAATTTGTGCTGTGACCACAGGGAATGAAAATAAATGATGTGGAAATACATTGATGGCAATAAAGTGAAGAGGTCAAAGGAACTCAAGGTTCTCCATTTTGCAGCCTTAAAAAACAGTGACCTCCAATGAGGAAGTGAAAATACATGAATCTGTACCTGTACTAAGGTCAAAGAAAAAGTAAATATCCTTTTTTTTAATGAATTATGTACAAGTAACTATTTTAAGTCCTGTGGGTTAAACCAGGGGCCTCATGCATGTAAGATTCACAATCTAGCATTGAGTTTACACTTGGCTGAATTTCCTGTTTTGACTTATCAACCAGGAGAGCTAAAGAGACAGTGATAGATATAGTGATTGGAATACATATATAGTTATTAGCTCTTCTAAGAATTATCATGTTTATGTTTGCCAAGTTTAGCCAGTAAAACTGCAATCAATAGAGATTCGGTATTTTATTTGCCAAATGTACTATAAATATATGACCCAGAACACATTTTGAAAAAATGGAAAATCAGATAAGATTCAATAACACTTTAAGAAGAAGAATGGATATATCAGAATGAAAGTCTAATGCATTTTAGCCTATAGGTTAACATTTTTCTAGGCCAAGCACAGGCATGAAAAGTGAAAGAAGAGGTACTGGCCTGTTTTTTATTTGGTTTTGACAGCAGCTTCATTTCAAGCAGTGTTGTTAAGTATGTATCAGCTTTATTTTGAAGGACTTCTAGGACCTTAAAACTCAGATTACAGATTTTCTGTGTATAGCTGTGTCATTTACATTTTATAATGTTGACAGTTGAGAAAATGAACAAAAAGGACAAATGTTCAAAAACTTACTGAGCCTAGTAGCTTTAGATATTTAAGATAATAAAAAGGGCTCAAAAATCAGTCACTTCTGCTACAAGTTATATGACAAGATTTATACAAGCTCAGATTCAAAAATATACCCTACCTATATTCGTTTTCTAATTGTAACTTAAGTAAAATATAGAAGTAATGCAAAGCCTCTGTATATGCAGTGAGATTTATGATTCTTCTCAAAACATTTGCAGTCATGTAACAAGTAGTGTAACGTGAAGATGGCTTGTTGCAATTTACTCTGATTTCATGCCTTAGAGATCAACAAGGGGTTTGGCAACTGGTCTAGGGAATAAGGCAGTAAACTAGAAAGGATTCAAAATCCTGTCTCCCAGCAGCGTAGCTTAGTTACCTTTACATTCATTTCTCCTCTGGTAGAATCCTCTGAACATCTCTATTCTTCAGGTCAAGATTTTCATAATCATCTTCAAAACCTAGTGTGCTTTTCAAATGCATTTTTAGTTTTTTGCTTTGTTTTCTTTTGGTACTGGGGGTCAAACTCACGACCTCACACTTGCCAGGCAGGCGCTTACACCGCTGCGCTAAATCCCCAGCAACAATGCATTTTTGTTTATAAATGCTATTAATAGGTGAAAATTGTTTTTCTAAAGGAAAACAAAATAATGTTTTATTAACTACCACACTGTTATAATACACTTTTAATGTATAATAAGGTAGCCTTTAAATTTGACATGGTCTTACAGTTAACAAATGAACAGAATTCCAAATTTTTGAAATAGGTGAATTGCTGCAGGTATAGGTATACATTTAATAAAATTGTATAGCTCATACAAGACCAGTAATGTAACTTTATTTTGTACAATTTTACTTGAAGGTATAAACAATAATTAAAAAATAAAAAGAAAACATTTGAAGCTACTTATTTTAATTACATTAACCATGTACAATATTTTAAGCATTACTCTTGTAAGATTTGAAAACTATATTTTAACATGAACACTAGGGATAGTCACCTTTTAAATGCTGTTGAAAAGCCACATTTAAGATTTTATTTGTCAAAATAATATCTTGTTAATATATTTTTATTAATAAATTTGGACAGTGTAACCATTTTTTTTATTTTTAAAGAGAATAAAATAAAACTAAACAACAAAGCAGATCAAAATAGAACAATGAAAGCATCACAGGACTTCAAGACAGGAAATCAACAGTGGCTACCATAATGTTTCTTGTTTTCTTCAAAATAGCTGTCAGTACCTTCAAACATGTTGATATCAAGTAGTAGAAAACAGACTAAAACTAAGCAAAACAAAGAATAGAAGCATTATTGGACTTCAAAACAAGATGATAGGAAATCAGCAATAGCTGCCATAATGTCTTATTTTCTTCAAAATAGCTGTTCATACCATCACACATAATAAAATGCTTACAATTCTTATAAATGCTTTAGGAGAAGTTGTAGGCATATATAAACCTATACATGTAAATTTATCCTTTCTGTATTAGTGGAAAAAACAAAGCAAAACAAAAAACACAAGAAAAACAAGAAACAATAAAGACAAATAAATAACAAAAAACCCAAAATAACAATATAGGCTTTCCAAACATTGTTTAAAAATTTTTAAATGTATAGATTGAGGCATTTGGATGGCAAGAAAATGTTATAATGAATTATGTTTTCTTGAATATTGGAGGACCATCAAAAGAGGATTGCTTTCATACCACAAAAATATGCTATGTCAGTTTTCTCTTGCTCATCACAAGAAAGCATTGAAAATATTTTAGCTTGTAGATTAAATTTTATAAATGAATACATATCAGGTGATGTAAGGTAGCACACACATATTAAATGTTGAGCTTAATATTTTATAAAAGTGAAAGTATAAATTTAGAGACACAGATTTGTAGTTATCATAATACACTAATCACTTTAAATGACTTTGTCAGACTTTAAAACTGATAACAGAGACAAATCTCATCTTGCAAATTCACTCTCCTTTTGAGTATCCAGAACATACAGAAGAAGGACAAATTTGTCACTGTTGTTTGCCTCATTTAGTTGATGGTTACAAAGCAAACTGCAAGTCCCTAGCAAGAGAACAAGGTTCTCCCTTAGAGTTGTAGATTCGTAATGAATAATTAATCAGCAAATGAAGCTGGATGGGCTGCCAGGAGGTTTGCCAGCAGGCATCAATAGCTATGGTATATGAGACTAGGGAAAAAATATCTGGTCAGAATGAAATAGTCTTCAGCTAACCACTGAGCTTCAGGAAATCCCTTTTAAACAAAAAGGTCTACTGCTGTAATAATTTAACAACAATACAATGAAAGGAAAAATAAAATAGCTACACCTTTTAAATCTTTCATCAAGATGACAAAAAGTATTTTTGTCATTTCTAAGTGCATGTCTAAGCTTTTATTACTTTCTCATCATCCTTGATGCACTTTTGATAATTTTTTCTGCTTTTTTCCTCAATTGTAGCATTTTGGTGTGATACAGGAGTTTTGAGCTACTTTGTCTTCCTGAGACATTTAAAATTTTCACCTAATACATTCTAACACTCACGACAAGGAAAGGAAATCTGCCATGTGTCATCGTCTTGTCTTTAAGTAATTTCATTTGCAAAATTCTCTCAGTGCATAACTTATTCTGATTTTAAGCTAGACAATTTGAATACCATATTACAGCCCAATAAATGCTAAAATATTCTGTATTAGGAAGACAGAAAAAGTCAATAAAGGATACTTAAATGTGCCCATCTATGGGTAGGCTTGGGAGGAGGGGAAGACCTCAACTATAAGAAAATATTATAGGTTAACGCTTTGATTCTTTCAGCAGCTTCCTGGCAAGCAAAATGTCCTAAGTTTCAGTCCCAGTACTAAAAAATTTTTGTTTTGACTTCTCAATGAAAATTGAAATATTATATTAATATCATGGAAACATGAAAATGTATTAAAAGTACAAAATGGTTACATAAAAGACACAAATGAGATAACTCTGTACACACCAGATTTCTTGTTGCTAAACACAGAACTCAACACAGGCCACTTAAGGTAGGAGAGATTTAATTAGGGTCATGTTTTCAGAGGATTCAGTCCATGGTTGGCTGAATGTAAAGCAAAAACATGGTGGTAGGGTATGGTGGGGCACAGCTGCTTAGTTCATTGTGATCACAAAGCAACAGTGCCAAAAGGGAGGGGCCAGGAACCAGAAACAATGTCACACCACCATGACACAGGCAGACACTAAAGAAGTGTGTTTTCCTAGTCCCCTAGGTCGGCAAGGGCGAACCTATGGCACACATGCCACAGTGGGCTGTTTGTCATCACTGAAAGTTCTAAAACGTTTGCTCTCACTTGCCTAGGTGATTCCCAAGCAATCAGGTGGAGAATTAAATATCACAATCTCTTTACCATATAAAGCACAAAGTATAGATAAGTAGACAGAAATATTGTTAAAAATAGGATAAGGAGTGTTGTTACTTTATCACCCAAAACTTGATTTTCTTGGATTCTTTCATAGTCAATTTTTCTATTTTTTGTCAACTATGAAGACTGATTTTGTTTCATTCAAGGAAAACAAAGACATTCCATATGAGCCATTTGAAGTTTCCATGTTAGATGACTGTCTCCTTAATCTCTTCCTATCAATAGCCTCCCCCTTTCATTCTTCTTGTTAATGTTTATTCCTCTGAGATGTCTTTTCCATGCCAACTCCAAAAGATAGGGACCTGTTTTGTTTTGTTTTATCTTTGACTTTGTCTGCATATTATTCAAATCTGAATGAACCTTTGTTTCTGGTGAAATATTTTTATTCTTTCTCTTTATGGTCCAAGAAAACATGGATAGAAATATTTGAATGTGAGATTTCTCATTCAAATTTTAACTTAAAGTATGAAATATATCATTTTTAAAATGTCAAACTCAAATCTGCTAAAATAATTGGAAATCTGTTCTTTATTATCTCCTATGTTCCAAACCATTAACCCATTTAGAGATAAATGAAGATAAACTAAGGGATTCAGGAGTTTTTCTACAGAGCTAAGTTGTATGGGCATTCTGCTATCTCTCTCTCTTTTTCTTGACGATTATTGTAACATTTAAGCTGCATGGATATCCTTAAATATCAAATAAATTTTGTTACTGAGGAAAAGGTATATAATGATGACCTAGGCCTTTCTTCTGATCTAGAAGAAATGAAGGAAAAGCCACAATAATTCTACTATGATGGTGTTTGTATTCCAAATATTTAAGCTCTGATTAGTAATGTTAGGTTTCTTCCACTTCCAAAAACTGTTATCAAGTGAATTATTCAATTTTTTAGCCCAGTTGGTACATTTCACTATGACCCCTCTCCTAATATAACTCTTTTATCAGTCAAAATAATTCCTTATACTGTTTTTAAAAAAATAACATTATGGGCTGCAAAGTCTGAAATATTTTTATTTTTTGGACTTTTACAGAAAGTTGACTAATTTGTGTTGTGTAGTCCAACTTTTTAAACTTAGTTCATATGAGTATTTTAAAAATTGAATCATTAGATTTTCTTCTCTCAACATATTTGTGTGCAGATTAGCATAGAAATGACAAAGATAAGGAAGGAAAAGAAAAAAATTTTCTTGGAGCACCACAGCTAATCACAAATTTCATGACAACAATTGCAAATCTCTGGAATGTTCTACATGGTCTATATTTGAAATAAAAATTATGGAAATATATTGTTTTGATGGGACTTTTCCTAAAGTTAATATTTGGATTGAGAAGTCAGTGTGATGATACAAAGGACTGAGTTTCAACTGATGGCATTTAATTAATGCCATACCACTCATGTTCAGGGTGCTATCCTTCTTTGACATTATCTTTCTTTCTCTCTTTCTCTCCTGTCTCTCTCTGTATTTTCACAGCAGACTGCTTATATACATTCCACCCTCTGTTTGTCACTCTACTTTTTGCTTCCATCTTAGTCTTTTTATTTTATTCATCTCTCTTTTGTCCCCAGCCTCTGGGTCACTGGAGCTCCTTACTGTCTCTCTGTTTCACTCTATTTCCAATAATTCTTGTCTTTCTCTTCTTGACTTCTTAATCCACAGAAGTCACTGAAATTCAGTAATCCTGTCCTGTCCCTAAATTGTAATTTTCAGTATTTTATTGGGAAATGAAATTGAGAACTGCCTAATGATCCCAGGAGAAGACTCTTCCAATTGAACATAACCTCTAAACAACATTTGAGAGGCAATTTTGTAGGGCCACAGTGAAGTGGGTATTGCGAAGTCATCGGAGCAGGGGCTCTTTAAAGTAATATGCATGTTGGTTCCTCCTCTTTGATTTTAGCACAGCCATGGGGTCCTGCAGACATTTGCCTTGGTACTGCTGGCTTCTCACTTTCATTTTTATTAAAAAACTAACAAGGAGCATTAAGCAGCTCCCTGTTTAATTTCCCATAGAAAAGCAATAGTTTCCAGCAGCCCACTGGTGGAGGGATATTTAAATGCAAAATGCACAGCTGTGCCAAATGTATGCGCCAGAGCGAAAAGGGTTTCTTAATATGACAGGTTAATACCATGGATTTTTATTTCATTTGCCACTGAAACAGCTAATCAGAGAGAATTGGGCTGATGGAAACAGAAGTGAAATTGGGTAGTTCTTAAGAGACCAAGGACAGCGCTTTTCACAAACCAACAGCTTCTATGGGTGTAATAAGATGCTAGGGTATTGCTGCACCACTGAGCAGAAGTTACCCACAGGGGAGATATGCACTGACCCACCACTTTTAACTGGGATACCTGGAGCTTCCAGCACAAGGCTGCTAAGTGAACCAAAGTTGCATCCAGACCCACGCTCACATCCTGACTTCCTCCTACTCAATGTAAAACAAAACTGCAGCAAGGTAAATGCTGGGACAATCAAACAAAGGACATTTTTAAGACTTTATGTCAATCTGGACACTTGGCTACTCTGGCTCTGGGTATGTGGATAGGTAGTAACATGAGTCATTCTAGCAAGAGAAATGCTATAAGCCAGGGACCCCAACCTCCAGGCCAGGGATCACTACTTTTCTGTGGCCTGGTAGGACTGGGTTGCACAGCAGGAAGTGAACCTTACATCAGCAAGACAGCACACTTCATCTGTATTCCAGCTGCCCACCGTTTTGCTCACTACCACCTGAGCTCTGCCTCCTGTCAGATTAATGCGGGTATTAGATTCTCATAAGCACAAGCTCTCCTGTAAACTGCACAGGTAAAGGATCTGTGGTGCAATTTCCTTATGAGAATCTAATGCCTGATGATCTGAGGTGGAGCTGAGGCATGGATGTTAGTATTGGGAAAAGTAATTACTATGCACCACAAACTTAATAAAAAAAATATCCACCTCATCCACAGAAAAACCGTCTTCCATGAAACTAGGCCCTGGGCTGTTCTAAAGACTAACTTCAAGGAGACTATGTACAAGTCAGGCAGTAAAGTTAGATGACCAGTTTATCCCAGCCTCACTACCTAGGAAACAATCTTTCAACTTATATTTTTAACAGTGTGTTTATTGCACTGATCTAACTTCTTAAATCTTCTAAAAGCTAATGGCCCTTTTCTTTAGTTCACAGCATGTGTACCCTTTGAAAAGTCATATAGCCTGGATCCTTTTTGTTATACTTGGTGAAAACCTCTCAATCACCTTTGAACCCTTAAGACCTATGCTCTTCACACAAGTTGGGACTTTTTTTTTGTCTTTACTATCAAAACTTTGTAAAGAAAGTAGTAAAAAAAATTTGGTCAACGTCAAAGTAAATATTGAACTTTATCCTTTAGAGTGTATCTTTTAGACATTTTTTCCCTTCATTTAAAATTGGTTTTTGCTTGGCTACTCACATCATCATTTGAGCTCTAGCCCTCACTTTTTAAAATCCAGAACCATTGCTGCTTAGATACCACTAGACTATGACTATGAAATTTTGACTGATATATTTTAAGTATCTAAGAGTGAAAGCATTGTTCAGATGTCAGAAGCCCCAGTCCATGGGTTAAAGAAAGTTGCTTCTAAGTGTGAGAGCAGTAGATTGGATGCCACAGAGTAAAGAAATTACCCCTTATTGTGTTTAATTATAGCTCAGGGAACAGATATTTTCTACTCTATTTCTTTAACCAAACATCATGAAGGAATTAGCTAAGGATTTGAGTGATGTGTTCAACAATAAATTGAAAAGTGCCCATCTGGAAATAACTCCTTTCAAACAGGTCCTATTTGTGTTAGTAAAGACTTTAGTTTTCATTAGACAGTGACAAAATTAAAATGAACAAAAGCAGAGAGGAAATGAAAGTAAAAGTAAAAAATATGTATCCAGAAAAATAATCAGTAAAAGAAATAATGATAGGATATTTCCAGAGATGGAAGTAAGAAGATTACTGTAGATGATTTGAGTAGAAGTCTGGACTAGAATAACTCTGAAAAGATATTTTCATTTTTGTTGTGTATTATTGAAGTGTGGTCTGTAGCTATAATGCAGCACATGAATGCTGAGTTCAGAATATGCTGGTAAAACTGTTTTATGCAATGTGGTGCCTACTACATATGTTGCATTATGTTAAAGGCATTGTATAAAGCAAATTTAAAAATCTTGCCTGCTGTTTGAGATGACTTAAATCAGCAATAGAAATAGGTGCAGAAAGATGTTTGGGTATAAAGCCAGATATGTAAGTGTAGTACTCACAAGCTATAGATACTTCTATCTCAACTTTATTCCTTCAAAATCTCTCACTGCCCCTTGGCTACTGAGTGTTCTTTCATTCTATCATTGCTAACATCACATAACCTTCATGCTAACTGAAAAGATTTTGATTCAGTTCCAGAAAACTCTGTTGATTGTGTTTTAATTATAAAAATAATACCTTAAACATACATGAGTTTCATTTATTCTTTATATGTTGTCACTCCTCTTTCTCCTTTTTTCATTATTAAATCTAAACTGGTTGGTGTTACTCATTCACATGCCTAAGCCCTTACGTATTTCTTTTCCAGCTAGAGAGTTCCACCTGTGCCCCTTCCACAGTAAAGCTTGTGTTTTTCATTTAAACAATATATGCCATGAAATAAATCATATGTTGATCCACTTGTATTAAAAGTAACTCCATCAGATCAGTATGATCCAATCAAGAAACTAAAAATAAGCCACAAGCATTGCATATATGCCTATAATTGTATCCCTTGAGCAGGCCAAGATAAGAGGATCACAAGTTCTAACCCAGCCTGTGCAACTTAGCAAATTAGTGAGACCCTGTAACAAAGTGTAAAATAACAGTAGTACATTCAATCCCCAGCATGTGCACACCATACACACACACACACACACACACACACACACACACACACCTACAAATAGTATTAGTATAGCAAATGAAACAGCTCCTCAGTATATACCAGATAGTATTAAAGCCATCACCCTATAGATATACTTGCACATCTATATTTGTCCTGTCCAATTTCTCCATAGCTAAGTTATAGAATCAGGCTAGGGGCACATCAGTGGATGAATGGATAAAGACAACATGGTAAATATAATAATGGCACACAATTCAGGTATAAAAAAAAACAAAAGCATGTTACTGCTGGAAATTGTTGGGAATGATATCGTCATGTTAAACAAAGTAAGCCAGACTCAGAAATATATGTATCACATTGTTATCTCATACGTAGAATCTCAAAAATGTATGGTATAAAGGCAAGGATGCAGACTACTAGGGAGGAGAAAAATGATTAGGGAAAAGAGAAAGTAAACATAAGAAATGGAAATGGTAGGTAGATATGAGGAAAATATGTTAAACATGCATGAAAATGTCACAACGAAATGCATTACTCTATATAATCAATATGTGTAAATTCGAAACCAGTCTCCAGCAAGTCTACAGAGCAGAATAAGAAGTCCTGGACCTTCCATTCCTGTAAAAGCACATTAATTCAGCTATAATTCATGGACATATTTCTTGAAATATTCCTGCACTCTGGAAAATATTAAGCCAAATTCACTGCAGCCCATAGATTTAAGACACCTTCTTACCTAAAAATCTGCACAAGTTTGTAAGAATAGACTGACCCCCCCTGCCAGTTCCCAGGTTTACTCAGGGAAGTGAAGGGTTCAATGTTTATGTTCAGCATCTCAACTTTTGTGAGAGTCTCTTTGGAAGACCAAATGCTATCTTGTCAGTCTAGAGCTCTGACAGGTTTGGTTCAGTCTAGCAGTTTAGATTAGAACCAAGGAGCTGGCTTGAAGTAGTAGATGAAATTGATTCCCTATCCTTCCCTCCACACACAATTAACACATATTAAATCAAAATTCCCAGCTGTTAGATTCCCCTTATGGGGTAAAGAGTTGACTAGTATATCCAAAGCCCCTAGTTCTCTGGACTTCACAAAGTTCCAGAATCTGTTTCACCAGTCACAAACCTCTGACTTTTCCAGTACCTCTAAAGACCCAGCATGGTCTCAACAGCTGAAGGAGAATGCAGATAAGAATCAGGTTCCCAGGTCTAATGGTCCTTCCCCAACTGCTGCACATTGTCTCAGCAAATAGTGGGCAGACAAAAATCACAGCTGCGTACTGCTCCTTTGGTGGTGGTGATGCTGGTGGTATGTGTGCATTGGAGGAAATTTTGGAATAGCAACTCAGAATCTGGCTATGTGGTGGGAGTTATCTGCTGTACATACAAAGACCATGAAGAACCTGAAAGTTGCCTGCTATGTGTAATAGACTGACACTAACACAAAAAGTAAAGAAAAATAACAAACCAAGCAAAAATATTCCAAAATGAGTACAAAGGTAAATTTCTAGAAAATAACCCTAACAAAATGGAGTGGTAGGACTTACCTGACATACAATTTGAACTAATACTCAAAGATGCTTACCAATAACAAGAGAATAAAGTGAGAATTTTAACAAAGTTAGAAAATATGAAAACATATCAAACACAAGTTATGGAACTGTAAAACAAAATACCTGACATGAAAAACTCACCTGAAGAATATAAAAGATTTGGTCAAGCAAAAGAAAAAAGTGTTGAACTAAAAAATAATTTACTGAGAAAAAGTTTGCTGAAATAATAAGTTGATGGTAAAAAGAATAAAATTAAAAACTGAGGAAAATTTCAGGGGTTATTGGATCCATTAAGAAGAATATTGACAGGCTGTGGGTTTAGCTTAGCAGCATAAGCATCTGCTTGGCAAGCACAAGGTTGTGAGTTTCAATCCTTGGTACAAAAAAATTGATAAAAAGCCCAGGACTATAAGAGGAAAAGGAAATAGAAAGCTTAAAAGAAAATAAGCACGTGAATCCAAGAAGTATAAAGTGTTATTCTGGCACCATAGAGAAGTAAAAGTACAAAATGAACAGGTTTATTGAGTTGAGGACGTGGAAAGGAGGACACAACCCATGGCAGCTGGGTTTTCTCCTTCCACTGGATACAGAGAGGCCGAGGGTTATATGACCTCTGATCAGATGTGGTACACAGGGCAGATATTGATGACATGTGAGGAACTGATTGGAATTCTCTGTGCATGCAAACAGGAAGGGGAGTTGCAATTAGGACTGAAGAAGAAGCAGGAAGTGGTAGGCATCCCTGCTTTGGCCTTCTGCCACATTAGACCACCGCCATAATTGTACAGTAATTTATACTAGGACAAAAACCTTTCATAAAGAATTCTAATAAGATAAACCTGAAGAAATACACATCAAGATGAATAAAATCAAATCATCAAAATTCAAAAATAGAAATCTATAAGCAGCAAAAGTGACTTGTAACATAAAAAGTAAATCCTAATAAAAGATGTAGAAACAGCTCATGTATATATCAGCAGATGAATGATAATTTTTAAATGTAGTAAATACGAACAATTATTATCCATTGAAACAAAAGAAGGGGCTTATTCAACATATGACAGTAGATATGGGCCTCAAGGTAAATGTAATAAACCCGTCCTGGAAAGACAAGTACTATGTGATTTCAGTTATATGTGTTAGCTAAAACAGTCAGCTCCACAGAGTTAGATTACAATGTTTATTGCCAATAGCTTAGGGGAGTGGGTACGGGGGACTACTAATTAATGTGCAGAAATTTCCAGGCCAGCAAAAGGAACAAACCCTGATCTACAGTGCATCATTGTATGAGAAGTCAACATTAATATACTCCAATCAAAACTTGTTAAGGAAGTAGAACACATCACAAGTATATTTACTAAAATAAAATAAAATTTAAAAATGGGCGGAAATGTGCTTGGCCACTCTAAAAAATATGGCTTCACTCTAAAATACACATAGACCATAAAAATAGCTTTAGTCTTTATTAGTAAAATAATGTTCAGGATTAAGCTCTATCATTTATTTACTTATAATCATGCTAATGATCTAGGGGAATGCAGCTCCTAACCTACTAAATGTCTAGTAGGAGTTCTTGTTCTCTAAAATTGAAGAATGAATTTTAGGAACAACTGAGGTTATGAGTAGAACATATTTATTGAGAGAAAGAAAGCTTCTGTCTGAGAGAGACAGAAGTGGTTCCAAGTGGGTTGCCAAATACTCTTTTTTGCCATTGAATTTTTATAGGATTTTTATAGAGGAAAACCATGAGGTGAGATGGGTCCAAAATGGGGAAAAATGGGAATTCACAAGGCAGATGGGCTTGAGGTGGGACGGAGCACTATGTTAACTAATAAGATTAATTGTTCAAGTAACATTGACTAAATGAGGGACAAACGGGGAAGCAAATCATGTAGCAAGCAGGCATTCATAGAGAGCACTGACTCTTCCTGTAGGGGGTTGGGATGGTGACTCCTGGCTTCCTCAAGGTGATCCATACCTATCTAGAATATCAATCCTTGATGTTTATACTTAGGGTGTGGTTGCATTTATTCTGCCTTTTGTTGAGATCTGGCCCACAGTGGGAGGTGTGTGTCTCCTCCAAGGTCATAAGACATATGGTCATTTGTGCCAGTTACCTGGAGGGCCTGGCTCTGTATGATAGCCTATAATATTTCTATCTAAAACTCAGCTGCCTATAACACTTTCAGCACAGTTTCCTTAGCTTTTATATGTCTAATCATAAAGGCATGATGTACTTTTATAGGCCAAAGTGACATTTTAAACTTTTATTTATTTATTTTCATTTTAAACTTTTCTGAAGTAGATTGTCACGGTTCTACTGACAAAAGCATTCATCTGCAGAAAGTCAATAGGACAAAAGAAACTGGACCAGTTGAATTCTAGGTGTAATGTAATGTAGCAATGAAATTCCAATTTAACAAAATCAGAATAGGTGTTTTAGGCCAGGTGTGTTAGCACAGGCCCATAATCTCAGCATTTGGGTTGAGGATCACCATAAATTCACGGTCAGACCTTGCACCACCCAAGTACACGATTTCCAGGAATTTATATTTTGTTGGTTTTGTTTCTTAGAGTCTACCCTTTTTACAGTAACCCCTAAAGAAAATACAATACCAAAGAAACTAGTACTAATTTATAAAAGTCTAAATTTTTTCAGTTTTCTTCAAGAATAAAACAAAACAAAAACATGATTGCTCAGTTTGGTTGGACTTGTCACCAATAATGGCAAGAGGAGCATACTGCAGATGTTTTGTCTTAATTACTGAGGCTAAAATGAGATCTTTGAAAACTAAACAGAAACCTTGGTATGCTCTTCTTCAAGTGGAACACTGAGTTTTGCAGTGTACACACAAAAATATTCTGCTTCCTCCTTCAAAAGTAGTTTGATTTTAGATAGCCTCATGTTTTAGTTTTATTTGATTTTTTCCAACTACCTATATGGTTTAAGCCATATGATCCCTTAAAGCCTCATGCACTTATAAGATGGGCTTTGAGAAAATGACAGGGACGTGGTACTCTTCAGTGGACCATTTTCAGCTAACTGTGGTTTGAGAGTTGATGCTTGGGCTGAGGAGCTGGTCAGTGGGGACATGGCTTGGGTCTTTATCTTCCCTGCTTCTTCCTTGATTTTCCTTTTGCTTTCTACTGCCTAAATGCTCATTAACTGAGGAATGAATTAAAAAGATACGGTATTTTTATACAATGGAGTACTATTCTGCGATAAAGAATGATCACATTGAGATATTTATAAGTAAATGGAAGCAACTTGAGACCATACTCATAAGTGAAATAAATCAAACTCACATGTGTAAATATCATATAGTCTCCCTAGTGTATACACTAGGGAGACTATATGATATTTAAGTAGTTTAGAGTACATAATATACAAAAAACTCAATAAACACTGTGAAAGGACAAGATTCTGCTTAAAGAAGAAAAAATAATATGTTAGGGAAAATGAGGAAAAAGAAATGTTAGGGAAAAGAAAAAATATCTAAAATTATATAAACACACTTAAGATAGCTAAGATGATTGTGCTACAAATTCTATAAGAACTTGGAACAAAATAGTTAATATTCATAGGATTGGAACAATTGTGCATATTATTATATGGTGATCTGAGGAACTCTTGAAGCTCATTATGTAAAATAACAACCCTAGTTACGCTCATACCACCTTGTTTTGAAGGCCTATATTGTCAGTGTTCTGGGCTCTTGCCTATTGTTGCTTATATGTCTTTTTCATTTCGTGTTTTTCTAGGAATTTGTTTTGTTTTGTCTTGTTTTGGTTTTTTTACCTCTAATCTATAAAGAATAGGTATAGATGTAGAGACTCATGCATGTGTAGATCTAAACAGTTTATGAGAATTCATTACATAATGCACAATGAAATGAACAGCTACTTTGAAGAAAAAGAGACACTAAGGTACCCAGTGCTGATTCCATAGCATCATGATGTGAAATCCAGCAATACTATTATTCTTCATTCAGCATGCTTTCAGTCTGTTTTGTATTGTTTAATTTCAACATAAATGAAGGTATGTACAGCTATTTTGAAGAGAATGAGGGCCATTATGGTAGCCATTCTTGACTTCCCTATTGTCTGGTCTTGAAGACCTAAAATGCCTTCATCATCCTGTTCTCATCAGTTCTATACTATTTTGTTTTTTATGGATTCATTGTATGCAAAAATATGGGCAACTATTTGGAAGAAAACAAGAGACAATATGATAGACAGCAATCTACGATTGTCTTGCTTTGAAATCTGTGTCTCTTATATTGTTTTCTTATGATCTGTTTTGTTCTATTATGTTCTGCTTAATTTTACTCTCTTTAATATAAAATTTTAAAAAAGACATAGTAACTGTGTAGATTAAAAGTAAACAACTCTTAATTGTTTATCAGAGATATATTTTGCCTCTGTATTTCACCTCAGTTATAGACAAATTTCACGTCAGTTATAGACTGACAGTAAAAGGATGAAATATCATATACTAGGCAAATGCAATCCAGAAGAACACAGCAACAGTGATACTATTATCAAATCAAATAAATCAAAATCATTTAACAAACAAGGAATTTATAATGACAAAGGCATTAAGTCAACAAAAGTAAAAAAAAATACTAGATATGTATATTTCCAACACAGTAGCATCTAAATGTTTAATTTATATTTGTATCCATGCAATTGTCATGTATAATTACAAAGGGATCAGTTCAACAAAAAGAAAAAAAGCAATTATTAAGTGTATATGCTTCCAGTAGTATAGTACCTAAATATGTGAATCAAATATTAACATAAATAAAAGATGGGATAGCCTAAACTACAACAACAATAGGAAATTGTCTGCACTTTCAGCAGCAAATGACCTAAACAAAACAACAAATAAACAAACTTAAATTTTACTCTAGGCCCAATGAGCTTAACAGACATGTAGGGAATTTTTTATCCCGTAATTGCAGAATCACATTCTGTTTGTCTACTCCTGAGAACGTTCTCCAGAATAGATCGTAGAACAGGCCACATACAGAACCATGAGAAATGTAAAAGAAATAAATTCCTTTTGAGCATTTTTCCCAACCACACTGCCACCAAATGAGGAATCAATAATAAGAAAAACTTTGGAAATGATATATAATTGAAAACTAAGTAACATTCTCTTGAACATTGAATGGGTCAAAAAGAAGATTGAGAAAGAAACTAAAAATTGTTCTGAAGCTAATAAAAATAGAGATACATGAATCTATTGGATATGGTGAATCTGTATTAAAAAGAAAGTTTAGAGTAATAAAAAAAGCAAAGTGACAGTGGAAGACTATCAAGTAAAGAAACATTCTTGCTTTTTCAAGAAGATGAAAAATAAGAACTGAACTCAAGATTAACATAATGAAAGAATATAATAGAATGATAACTTCAAGCTGAAGTATGTAAATTAGAAACTAAAATGTACAAATGTTAAACAAAAAAAATAGCTGGTTCATGGAAATAATGAAAATAAAGGACAAACCATCGACTAAGAAACTAAGAAAAAGAAAAGACTAGAATAAATAAAATCAAGATGAAAAGGGAAGCATTTCTACTGATAACACAGAAATACAAAGGATGATTAGAAATTGTTATGAGTAAATGAATGCCAATGAATATGAAAATCTGGAACAAATAGACATTTCCTGGATATTTCCATCTTACCAAGACTGAATAACAAAGAAACACAAAATCTGAACTGACCAAAACTAAAAACAAGATTGCATCAGTATTAAAGTGTACCAACAACAAAAGTATTCTAGGACCAGGAAATCTCTCTGCTGAGTTTTCTTAAACATTTAAAAAAAATAATACCAAGTATTCTTAAAATTTTCCAAGAAATTGAAGAGGAAAGAATTCTTTCAAATCCATTCTACAAGCCCAGAATTACCTTGATACCAAAACCAGATAATAATACAACATAAAAAGAAAATTACATGAAATTTAGAAGAATTTACAGGAAAATTAGAGGAATCCAACATGAAAAGAAAGCTACAAAAAGTTATAATTACCTTTGATGAGTATACCTAGCGAAAACATCATCGCTAACAAAAAACATCAACACTAAGATCACTGCAATTTGAATCCAACAATGCAATGTTAAGACTACAGAGTATGATCTTATGAGATTCACCTCAGTGATGCAAGGTTGGTTCAAATATCCTAATAAGTAACCATGGGGTATCACTTTAACAGAATGAAGAACAGAAGCCATATAATCATACCAATAATTGCATAAAAAGAACACAATAAGATATCTGAGATGATAAATATGCTGAACAAATTAGTCATAGAAGATACCTCAACATAACAAAGGCTGTGAGTAATAAGCTAATAGCTAATATACAAAGTGGAAAGTTTTTCTCTAAAATCTGGAACAGAACAAATTTTATCTAATACAGTATTGAAAAATACTAGATACAGTGACCAGGCAAAAGATATAAAGAGAAGCTAGATGAGTATAGAGATATTTAAATTGTCACTTTTATGCACATTTTATGTTTGGAAAACCTGAAAGACCACCAAAAAAACAAAAACCAAAAAAGCTAGAAATAAAAAAACAGATTTAGCAAACTTATAAGACATAAAATCTATATACAAAAACAAGTAGTGTTACAATGTACCAACATTCAATTACCTGACATAGAAATAAAAAAAACATATTTTCATTAGTTACACCAAGTTAAATTAGCACAAATAAATGTGTATCTAAAAAATTGAAAGATCACTTCAATGATTATTGTAAAACATTGATTAATGAACTTAAAAGGGACATGGGATATTAGAAAGATATCCTATATTAGAGATGGGAAAAATCAATATTGCTAAGTATTATTAAAATATTCATACTACACAAAGAAATCTACAAATTCACTTTGAACTTACCAAAATAACAATGACATTCTTGACACAGTAAAATATTCTAAAATATGTATGAAATCACTAAGTCCTGAATTTTCAAAGTAATATTGAGCAGAAAGAAGAAAGCAGGAGAGTCATTACATTCCCTGACCTTGAAATACACTACAAAGCTGTATAAATCAAAATATCGTGATACTGATATTAAAAACAGGTACAGAGGCCAATGGGACAGAATAATGAGCCCAAATACATATTCACTATCTTTAGCCAAGTGAGTTTTTTGACAAAGATACTAAGAATACATTGGAGAAAGGAATCCTTTTAAGAAATGGTTCTGGAGAAATGGAATATTCAAGTATTATTGATGAAGCTGGAAATCTGTTTCATCAATAGATTAAAGGCTTAACTAATTAATGATTTAAATTGATTAAAACCTTAAATGTAAGACCACAAACTTTGATACTACTAGGAGAAAACAGGGATATGCTTCAAGACATTGCAATGGACAAGGATTTTTGGACAAAATACCAAACACACGAGAAATAAAGCAAAAGAAACAGAATTTCATATGATCCAGCAACTCACTACTGCTATTTATCTAAAGAAAATTAGATCAGTTAGTACAAGACACATGCGTACTCTCAGGTTTCTTACAGCACTGTTCACAGTAGCCAGGACGTGGAAATAACCATGGATAAAGAAAATGTGGTAGACAGTGCAATATCATGTAGCCCTAAAAAGCATAAATTCCTGTCATTTGAGACAACACAAATAGTGCTATGGTTTAGATCTAAGATGTTCCCAAGTAGTATAATGCGCTTGTATATGGAGCTGTCAGGAGATGATCACATCATGAGCGCTCGAACTTCATCCATGGATGAACACACCGATAAAACTCCATTCTGAAGGGATTGAATGGTAGGCGATGGAAACTTACAAGGCCGACCTTAGTTAAGGGAACTGGTTATGAGGACTTGACCTTGGAAAGCATATCTTGGTCCTGACCATTATTTCTGGCGTTCTCTCTTTCTCTGGTTCCTGGCACCATACAGTACCGTTTTCCTCCGTGACCCTCTTCTGCTGTAACGCTGTGCCTCATCTCAAGCCGAGAAACAGGAGAGCCGAGAGACCATGGGCCGAGCCAGCTAACGCTGTGAGCCAAAAGAAATCTTTCCTGCTTTAGGTTGTTTCTTTCTCAGACTTTTGGTCATAGGGACACAAGAGTACCACTGATAGAATGAAAGATCATTATGTCAAATGATACAGACTAAAGTAAAAAAAAAAAGAAAAAAACCAGAGAAAATAGGATTTCACCTCGCGGAATACAGAGAGGATGATCTCACCGGTGTCTACTGCAGAATGGTTGTTAGCAGAGCACAGTGAGTGTACCAGGGATCGAGGGATGAGAAAAAAAATGAACAACAGCTCTGAGCGAGTGCGTGGTGGGAGTAAGTTCCGATGTGCTATTGTGCAGTAATAATGATATTGTGCAGCAAATAATGATTAATAGCACATATTTCAATGACATGGAAGGAGGTCTTTTGATTTTTCACCATAAAGAATTAATAAATACTTGAGAGACAGGGATTTTAATTTGATTAAAACACAATGTGTACACATTTATCAAAGTATCACATAGTATGTACAACTCTATGATTTTTATGCATCAGTGAAAACTATAGTTGGTTAACTTAAATAAATAAAAAAGGAGAGTAGTGATTATCAATATGATGAAGCTGGCTTACTGGAGTCCGTATTACTTCAGCGTTTTGGTTCAGTTGTTTTACAATATACCTATGTATGTGCTTTTACAAATATGTATGCTTATATACACCGAAGAAAAATGAATTCAAGTTATTGAAACTTTGTAATTTATACAGTGTTTTTCATAACAAATGTCTAATTACTTATAACAACCCTGTGTACTTTCAAAAGATGTAGATAATGAAACTGGAAAGTAAGGTACATATATTACATGTATGTATCAAATGTCTGTACCTACCATATTTTTCTGGGCTTTATTTTATGACTGATAAAATGATGTTTTGCAATTATCTTCAATAAGCAATATTCATATACTGAGCAATCTATTCACATTTGTAGAACTAATGATGTTGACAAGCCCATACAGCTGGGCAGGGAAATATTCAGTCATGAAAAGAGTGTTGAAAATCCTTTCCTTGATTGAACCACATTCATTTAATGTATGTATCTTGAACAAAGTTGAAAATAAAGTATTCTTTCAATAGAAAATGTTGAGGAGCAGAAAGGAATATGAGAGTAAGCAGGCAAACAAGTATTTAGAAAATGTTTAACTCTGACCCATCTTCTATTATATACAATTTTAATATATGTGTGTACATATTTTAATATATGTATATAATATATTGTATATTTCATGTCTGTGCTGCCTTTTCCACATTTTTGTTTTTATACAATATTTGCAAAGAGACTAGCTAAAACTACTCAAAAAAGCACAGGGTTCAGACATTCACAAAACTTATGTATACTTGGGAGATCAAAGGAAGACTTCATAAACATTTCAGCTTATCATTGAAAAGCAAATATGAAACAAAAGTCATGTTTATCTTTTTAATTCTTCCTTTGTTTTTCAAAAACAAAAATATAATATGGCTAGGAAACCAGGTTTGAAACTTGTATTCCCTATTTTTAAACGAACATCATACTCTGAGAAGAGAGACATGTTTATTTTAATAATGCAATGACATAAAGCTTCCAGTTGAGTCATGGAAAGAGTGAAAGAGATGAGAAAAATGAGCCAGGCAGTGAGACAGTGCTGAATGCACAGATAACAAGGAAATGGTTTCCTTGGCAACTACAGCACTTTGGAAGGTTTCAGACAAGAGTATAACTCGGTGCAAAGTATCTGATTAAAATTTATTACAGGAGAAGGAAATTGCAAATTTAAAGGAACCAGAATATGCACTGCTAATGTGAATGTGACTGCTGACAATTAATGTACAGAATTTGTCTAATTGAGGTTACTTTCTTTGTTTCAACATAAATCAGTATTTGGGAGGACTTGTGATGATGTCAAGGGAAAATGTGAAATAATCCAAAGGGTATTTATGCTTGATTTATGACTTAAGGATCAGAATCTACTCACAAAAACAACAGAGTATAGATCTAACAGAGCACCTCTATACACCTATTCTGAGGGGCTCTTGGATGTCACCTTTAAATTCCATCTTCTGAAAGGATTTTTAGTCTTACTCATTTTTATTCATAATAAGAATAAGAATTATGATGGATTATTTTATATACATTTTAAATAATTCATATCAAGTATATAGTTTTCAAGTAAAAGTGATCATTGTGATGAAAATTTATTGCCTATATAAGTGGAACAACAGAGCCAACTTGTCATCAGGGTGAAAATATTCTACTAGACACAATACAGAAAATTTAGTATTCTATCTTAGGCAGTTTCCTGCATATCACATACTACAGAGAAATTGTGAATTAAGAGGTTTTGACCTCTAAAACTGTACTGAAGAAGAAATTGATATATCCTAAGCTACACTGAATCATCCACCATATTTAAAACAAAGCCTGTTTTAATTGTCTACCTGTGCACAAGTTAATGTTTATTATAATCTTATAAAGATATTTCTGTTTTCTAAGAATGATTTTATTGACATTGGTGTGTAAGAAAAAAAATCCCTCAATTCTCATTTACTTCACTTTACTATGAGGATAATCATAGGAAGCAGTGAGCTTTAATTCATTTTTATTGAGCTTACCATGAAGTTTTCTGAGATTTCAGTATTACTATGATGCTCAGTATTGAATGATAGGTCTATAAAGAAACTGACAAGAAGGAAGCAATTTCAGTTATCTAATACAGGTATACAGCTGCTACTTTAATCAAACACTTAGAGACACTTACTGAAAAGATGTAGGAAAATAGAAAGGATTTCTACTTAATTCCACTCTCCTTTGATATAGCTAATACTACAAAATTAAAGAAAAGAAATAAATGCTTATCTCTAACTTGAACTTTGACTTTCTAGAAAAAATAGGTCAAAATTTTAGCAAAGATTATGGTTCTAATTTAAATGATTCCTTTGTCTTTAATTATTCTGGTAATTCTCATGAACAGAAAGTGAGAAATATATTTAAAATATTCTACAAAGTAATACATGGGTATCCACATTTATTTCCTTTATTTCTTTTTCTGGCATACTGTATTTGAAACACAGTGGTAGAAGGACAGTAGAAATTCAGCTCTTCCTCAATCTATTTTGTTAAGTAAAATACCTTCACTGTGGGGCCTGTGTTTTCATCACTAATTATTTAGTCTATTCAGGTGTCCACGTTAAAAATGCTAGTGTTTTGAAAGGAAAATGTCTTCCGCTTGTGCAGAATTTAATTTTTTTCCACTTTATAGAAGTAGTAAAGTGTATGAATTATAATTAACAATACTAATTGTCTTGTAGATGAAAATCCAATGATTTGCATAAATAGCACTCTGAAAATTTGTAATAACTGCCTAAATCATATCAATAAAACTTTATTGAGCTACTGTAGGCTGATATTTACAATGGATATTTAGAATTATTTTTAAATGTTGACATCTAAAGTTTTGCCCTATAAATATTACATGTTCCTCGGAAGGAAAAAGAATTGAATGTCACTTGGCTGCTATCTCTGCCATGTTCTTATCTCTGTGTTTTTGAAAACATGCAAGTTAATGGTCTATAAAACCATCAAGGTCTGTCTCAAATGCAATTATCTTCCCCTGCACTGACATATCTGGCTAGATGTGCACCTTTGTCTTACATCCTACTTCCATAAGATTATTGTAGAACTAACGTCACCATTTTATGATTTAAGGTAACACACATTAAATCATGATCACTAACATATTGCCCCTATGGCAGTATGGTTGATTTTTTTTTTAAGTAGAGGTGTTTGTAGTTCTATTTATTCATTTTTTAAATTTTGAGACAGGGTTTGTCTTAGTTACAAAGTTGCCCAGGCTGCTCTTGAACTTCCAATCTTCCTGCTTTAGCTTCTCAAGGTATGAGACTGTAGCTACATAATATCACAGCTGGAATATGCCATGCATTTTTAAGTGATTTATGTATACAAAATCCTTTTCACTTTCTCAGCGGTCATATGTGGTGAGATCTATGATTACACACACTTTCCAGATAGGGAGAGTTAAATATGGCAAAATTAAATATCTTTGCCAGCATCTTACTTGTAGGAAGTGGTGTATCCATTACTCAAAGCCACATGGTTGCTCAAGAAACTACCCTAGACTATTACATTCTACGGCCTGTTCCCAAAAGAGGAAGCACGTGACCATGAGGCAGCATATTTATTGCATGAGAAAACCCAAAACCTGACACAAATAACTGATGTATCTTACAGTGGTTTTTAGCTATGAGGAAATAAGGAATTTTTCTTATTTTTTTGTAATTAGGTATAACTAGGCTTGCACTTCCCTGATGGACAAAAAATGTTTGAAGTTCATTTGAATCATCCTGTAATATCTTACAGTATTGATTGCAGGGTCTGTTGATGTCAACATTTCATAAATATTTATCATTTAAATGGGTAAGAAATAATTATGCTTATTATGTTATAGAATGAATATGTAAAGGCCAAAAGGAATAGGTAACATTACATAAATTTTGAGATTGATAAATTAGGACTGATGTTTAAAGGAAATATGTTAAGAAGTCATAGTTAAACAGGGTTTTGGAAAATTTCCTGATATGATGAAGCATTTCTGAAAATGATAAATGAGTAGGCAAAAGATTCAGAGGTTAAAATGAACATAAATTTAGTTTAGATCATAAGTTTTGATAAAGTGAACATAAGTTCAGTTTAGTAAGATATTCCCAATAAGGAGATACACTAGTAGGCAGGGGTAAAATCAGAAGTGTTGCTGAAAGTCAGTTAAAGGATTGGGAATCTGTAATTCAGATAGAAGGGATCTTCCATATACAAAGTGAGGCTTTAGGGGCATTGAGATTCCTAACAAGTTCTGCGATTCATAATTTAACCTAGCAATCTATAATTGAAAGCAGGTAAATAAACAGTGACCTAGTGAAAATATATAAAGATGGTGATTGTGCCAATGTAAAGGAAGTTACTGATTTAGAAAGAAATAAAATATTAAAAGTTGACAGCTTCTAGTGACAGAGTGGGCATCAATGGGAAACAGAGAATCAAGTCCCGGGGTAGTCTGATCCAGAAGAGAGAGTGTCCAGCAAGAAAAAGTCAAAGTTACAGAGTCAGAAACCCTGATTCAATTTCTTAAGTATTTATTGAGTAACTTTTAGCATTTTTCTTAATCTCCCTTAGCTTCATTTGCTTCAGTTGTAAAATGGTAGCAAAATGATACCTGGTTTGCTTGGTGGTTAGGCGCGATGACACGTATAAACTCCTTATAACTCTGCCAGGCAGTGAACACACAAAAACCAATAAAGTATATATTTCTATTAATTTAGTATTATATTAATAATGATAAAATCTTATTATTCTGCTTATTTGAGCCTATCTGATTTAAAATCATGATGATTAATGGGGCACCCAAATAAAAAATGATTTAAGGAAGTATAAAATTCTAAATACTTTTATTTTCAAATATATATTAAGGAACTTGGAAACCAGTGCAAGGCATTGGAAACAAAGCATAAGAAGAGATCTGACCACTATTTTTTCTGAGTTAATCAGAAAGTGTTGCCTCAGCTATTTCCATGATGTCTCATGAAGCACAAAGTCCATAATTCTGCAAATCTGTAATATACACTGGCATCTGCCTGAAGTATGTTACCCTAAATCTGGGAGATTTTTTGGAGACTAATCACTGACAATGATACATAAATTGAATGGAGAATGTATATGCTAGAAGCTAAGGGAATTCTGGAAGATTTATACCACTAAAACATAGGAGACATAAAGTATAGGTCACATTCACTAGACTATAAACCCTATAAGGAAAGACACTATATCCTATTTTCATTTAGGTTCCCAAAATATGTTTTCATTCAATAAGCAAAATCTGAGTGAATAAAAGCATTTTAGAATTAATAAACATTTGACTTCCATGTACTATGAGCTTATTCAATACTATCCAGCTCACTAGAAATGGAATTCCTAGGAACCCAAATCTACTTCAGATTTTACTTTGTCTTTCCATATATGAGTCAGTAAATGAGTCTAATGTTGGTAAATTATTTGTGGTTTTAGTGACTCTCAGGGAATGTAATTGGTTTGGCAAGGCTAGGATATATTCTTTTTTGAAAAGCAACATCAATTTTTTAAAGATAAGTTAATATTTCTAAGGACTATAATACTTTATACAAATTCAGATACTCTAGAAATCAAATATAGATGAAATCTGAAAACTACAATTGAAGGAATTTTATGTTGATCTAAGCTGCACTTTTCTACAACCTCTTACTTCTATCCAGTCAATATAAAATATTCTTGGAAGATGGGGGATACTTATTTGTCTATATTAAATTAAAAGTAATTTTCCATTTGTCTTCTAGATAAGTAGAACTATCTGTCTAAAAATTCAGTGCTAATAAATACTCTTTGCAAGGGCTTCATAAAAATTAGCTCCATTTGTATTATATCCTTCTGAAATTAAAGATAACTTGTGAAAGAAATAAACCTTCAGAAATATTGTTTAGTTTTTTATAGCTATAAAGATTTTCCAAAGAATATTCTAAATAAGTGTAGATGAGTATCAAGAATTCAGTCCTATATGCTCATTTAAATAACGGACATCTTAAAGGTGAATTACATAGAATAAATTGTTCATTTTGAGTTGTGATAGTTTTTTCAAAACAGCATATAACACTGGATATATATTTACTACTGGGAGCCACAGATACATGTTTTAGCTTGTAAGTTTTAATGTTCTGCACCTAAAGTGATTCTGAAAATAAACTATATACTTTAAATATACCAAATGTAAATATTTTCAGAAATACTATTAAATCTTTTATATGGCACATTTGATTGTAGCTCAGTGATATTTTAGTTCCCTAAGTTCAGTTTTTAGACATGATATTCAACTATTTTTGTGTTTTTAATATTAGCCTTTAGAATTTTTTCATTTTAATTTTCCATAACTGGTTTTGTATTTAAAGAGATACACACTGACAACTGAATGTGAATAGCTTGTTTTCTTTTAATAGCACTAAAAGTCTTTTGTACTCTTATTTATTGTTTTGTTTTACATTATTATATTGACAGTATACTAAGCTTACAGGACTTTTCTGCCTCATCAATTTAAAAGTTACATTTCATTTAATTAATAAGATGAGTTTATGAGAAAAGTTTTATCAGTGATCATTAGCTTAAGATAGCTTGGCCTTTTGAGAAGGTTGCACTTTAAAAATTGGTCAAGGAACATGGTCAAGAAGATAAGTCACTTTATAGTCATCCCAACTAACAGAGAATACAAGTGAGAGTTTTTCCTGACACAGACACAATTTCTTTATCTTGTCTGATATTATTGACCCCAAAAGCTATTTCCAGTATTACTTGTGCTCAGCAGATATAGTCATTGGCAATCATAGTGCAAATATTGAAAACAAGACTGTCAATCCATGTAAAAATATCAATTTGTCATTGATTTTTTTTATTGGAAGTAGAACTCAGAACCTTGTGCTTGTCAAGCAGGGGCTGTGCTGCTGAGCTATATCCCTAGTCCTGATTTCCATTCCTGATTTCATGACAAATTACGCTTTCCAAAGTCATCATACTGTGATTTAAAACTAGATAGGCGATTTCAGTAGAGTTAGCAGAGATAATTATTGTTTGGTTTGTACGGGATGTGATTTCCTAGTCCAGATTTTAACACAGTAAAACTTTGACCAAATAATTTATTCAACATCACTTATCATTCAAGAGATGCAAGTTAAAACAACCCTGAGGTTCTATGTCACTCCAAAAGAATGGCCATCCTCAAGAAATCAACAGTAACAAATGCTATAGGGCTGTGGAGAAAAAAGGAACACTTCGCTCCTGTTGGTAGGAGTACAGACTTTTGCAACCACTGTGGAAATCAGTGTAGAAGTCCCTCATAAAACTAGGACTAGAGATCCTGTTTGACTCAGCTCTTCCACTTCTTTTTATCTTCACAAAAGGATTAAAAGCATTACACCACAGCAATATATGCACACCAACATTTATAGAAGCATAGTTTGTATTAGCTGAATCTTGGAAAGAACCCAAATATTCATCAACCAATGAATGGATTAAAAGTATGTGGTTTTATTTATGCAATGGAGTACTACTCAGCTATAAAGAAGGATAAATGAGATACCTGTAGCTAAATGGATTCACCTTGATACCACACGCTTATGTGAAATAAATTGGACTCACATTGTAAATATCACATTGTCTCCCTGGTGTGAGAAACAGACAACGTAAATGTATAATAGATATCATGAAATAGGAGCAGTTTTGCACCAATAAACTTACTAACTAAAAAAAACCAAAAGCACATAAAAATTGTCTATAGGGATTCTCAACTCAGATCACCTCACTCATTTGAGGTGATTCAATGTCCTCATTTGAACGTTTTAAAGAATGCAAAACAAATGGGATACTGATGAACAGGCCCCAGCTCCACAAGTTCATCCTTCTATAAATTTGAGTATCAAATTTTCCTGATGTAATCTTAATATATTTTTAGGTTTTTTCATGTTATTTTTTTAAATACACAAAAGTAAATCTAACCCAAAGTTGGGAATATAAAATTATATGCTAATCAACTACTATAATTTTAAAAAGAAAAACAAATTTCAATTTCTTTAGGTCATTTTGAAGCTCACATATTTTACATTAGACATTATTTTTCCTCATTTTCTTCTTTAATGAAGTCTATATAAAACACCACGAAAAGCCAATTGAATCAAATCCATTTATAATCATGATACTTTTAGAGAACATAGACCACGTTAAATGTTCATACTTTCAGTCAAAAATAAACTTCCAACTAAAGATATGCCTGTATTTTTCAAATTTGCAGCTATACCTAAAATATTTTGATTAGTTGATTATTGTAGATTATATATATTATTACTATTATTCCATTGGATTTCTTTCTTTTAATATTCATATTCCAATTAGGAAAAATTAGAGTGTAGAGCTTATTCTAGTCTTAACATTGTAGAGAAAACATATCCTATGTTATATATACATATATAATTACTGTGTTTGACAGATGCGGAGTGGATAGATTCTAACTCCATGTCTATTAAGCCAATGAGAGAATGAAACTTTGTTATCAAAAATATAGTTAAATTACATGAACAAAAGTCAAATCTTAATTGCTTAATTTCTTAGTTGCTTAATTTCAAAAAGATGGAAAATATAGCAAAGGAATACTGATATTTAAGGGGAAAAATCAACATTTCTATCTTTAATAGAGACAGTATAGGTTAGACCTCAATTTTTTCTATACTTTTTATCTCTACATGTCTGGTTATGAGAATTTGCATTAGAAAGCTCAATCTGCATACTTGCTTCAAAATTCTCTTGAATTTCCAGAGTTTGAATATAAGTCATGGAAGTTTATTAGGAAGATAGACAAAGGATCATATTTCAGAAGTTTAGACAAAAGAAATTAAAGTTGAAGACTAGAAATACAGGATTGAATAAATGAAACCTTGAGAGATTATGATAGTCTCATCTACGAAGTGGAAAATATTTCTTTTTCACTTGATGGAAACTTTGAGCCCCCTTGGTGATGAAAACACCTCTCTCTGTGTCATTTATCTTTGTCTTTATGTTTGTTTTAGCTTGTTTTTTCTGCACTGTTCTAAAGATCAAGCCCAGAGAAACTGTACCACTGAGCTACATCTCCCCGCCCCTGTTTAATTTTTATTTATTTTTTTATTTACTTATTTTTTGAGACCAAGTCTAAATTGCACACATTTGACTCAAACATGCAATTCTCCTTCCTTACCCTTTCAAGCAGGCGGGATTACAGATATGTCTGATTGTATTCTACTTCTCTGTCTATATGTCTGTTGTATTCTACTTTTTTGCATTATTTTGTCCAGTAGTTCTCTGCTAGGTTCACTGGATTGATTTTTACTGCACCATTTTCTTTATGTTTCATACAATTATAAATTGTGATACTAAGGAAGCCCTTCAGGGAGTCCCTCTTGTCTCCCCACCTCCCCAACAGGAGTCTCTGGACTGTAACAGGATTCAAATGATGGAATAATTCAGCCACATGCCCACATATATCAGTATCTTACTCTATAGAACTTGAAAGAAAAACCCATTTTCACGTCTTTTTGAATATCCATTTGATACAAATTTAGTTTCACAGCAGCTCACAGTTTTATTACTTGATTTTACTGTTTACACAATTTGTTATTTTTGTGCTTTTGAATGTGTTTCCTCTGTTTTAATTTTAATTAGTCCACTTTCATATTTTCCCCTTATACTGCTCATAACTAAAGTGCCAATTACTATGGATATCTAAAGTTACATTTTTCCTCAGAATAAAAGGGAAGTTAATTTATACGTATGTGTGTGTGTGTGTGTGTGTGTGTGTGTGTGTGTGTATAATATCTTTCTGTCTGTATCTACATTCTGCATTTTATACTTTGGCTCTATTATGCTATTACTTCTTTTACCTATTCAATTCAATCATTTATTGATTGTTTACTTACTGACTTTTTTTTTTGTACCAGGGATTGAACTCAAGATCTTGTGTTTGCCAAGCAGGCACTTACACCTCTGAGCTAAAGCCTCAGCTCTACTTACTGATTAAAAACAAAGAAAAATTCACCCCAGAAACTTTACAGTTCTAACTCCAAATGTTATCATGCCACAATTTAATTGGAAATAAATTTGTTTCTCTGCCTGTTACTTAAATGTACTACCAGTTAACAGTTTCCTTCATTGAGCTATATGAATATTAATTATTATGCCACATTTTTGCTGAGGTAAGGAAATGTGAGACACTGTGACCGTCCTTGTCCCAACCTTCAAAAAACCTGACACTACATGTATTTGAGAGACATTTTACCGTTTTCTCTAGGAGATAAGACCTTAAATAAAATTACAGTAAGTCCAAAATTATGGCATTTGGGAAAGACTCATATACTAAATCTAGGTTTATAGGTAACCATAAAATTGAAAAAGTTGGTACTTATCCTCAACTTAGAACTGACTTTTTACTGTGGAGTTACTGAATAGCCCATTTAGATTAAGAGAAAATGCAAAGCATGCCACACACTGATTTCCATCTCATTTTGAAGCTTGGTAGCTAATTTTTATATCTGTTTTTTCTCTTTGAAAGGTAATATAAACTTATCTTAAAATGTTACATATATAATCAGTGAAGGTATTAGAAGTATAACTGAAATTTAGAGTTATTGTTAGACACCATTCCTAACCTTACACAAAATATAAATAAGAAAAATGTACCCAACAAATTTTCCTTTATTAAATGTGAATATCATAATAGAAGCCAATTGCATTTGTTTTTCATTAGTTTATTAAAGTATTATTTTCAATATATGTCGTTATTTCTGAAGTGTGAGTTCTTTCATATTACAAAGGATATTAACATTATTTGGGGAAAAAATCAAGTAAGCAAAATTTAAGGAATTTTTAACAGAAAATTAAATGAAACCCCATCAGTTAAATCACTTTTCAGAATAGCAAGTAAGAGGAAATGCTAACTTTTTCATCATATAGGGTTTTTTTTTGCCATCTTCAGAGTCTAGCATTTAAAAATCTACGTCTATTGATTTTGTGTTTTTATTGCAATTGGCACTTTCATCTTTATCTCAGTCTCCATCTTAGCAAACATTAACTGTGCTAATAACCATGCACTTGACATTTTCCTCCGTGTTTTCAGGTGTGATCTCATTTCTTTTTCATAACTACACAACCATGAGGTAATAATGTCACTTCTCTTTGCAAAGATTTGAACGCTCAAGCATATGGACTAACAGTTCTTGGCTAGCCTTGTGTCATGAAAACCCTGACTTCTTAGTACAAATGACTTGTATTCAAACTTTTCTGGAACAAAACAATTTACACAGGACTTGAAGATTAGATAAGGTTGCTAATTAGAGATTATCACAAATTATACATCCTCCTCTTTATTTAAAGTGAATCAGTCCTCATCTCTACAAAAGCTCAGTGTTCCAGCTGAATCAGAAAATGCTAATTACATAAATATCTCCAATAAATCAAAGTACCAGTTTATTAATTTGTAATGAGAAATATGATTTCTCAAAATACATTTTTGTGAAAATGGTATAAAGACCAAGACTAGAATTACCCACCTACATCACCATTCAGTACATCTTGGAGTCTCAGCTCAAGTGTCTAGCAGTACTTCTATAAAAGCTGTTTACTCTTCATAACATTCAGTGACTTTAGCCTACTTCTTAACTTCTCATTTTAAAGTATCTCAGTAGCACAATCTCAATTAGGTTGCCTCCTTAAAGCAATTACTATCTTTTAAAATTATTTGTACATGTTTGCAATATATAATTGCATTCTTCATAGGAAGTTGATATACATATATATCAATTTTTTACTGCCTCTTTTTATTTCCTGTTTTTCTGATATCTCCCTTTCCATCATGTTATGAATTATTTTTGATTTTTCCTTTTCCTGTTGTGAAGTTTGATTTGACAGCTAATATTGTCATTTTAATTTTAAAAAATGGCACATATTTTACCTACTGTGCTTTAAAATTCTTTAAACTAGATTAACCGATAAATCATTTTCATTTCTGTTGAAATGTCCAAGCTCTTTGCATTGGGCTGTTTAATTTTTTTTAAATATTGCTAAAGTAGTATCATTTCTCTTTACAAGTTTCCCATTGCCTATTGAATTAATGAACAAATACTTCAAAAATTTTCCTAAGTTCATATTCAAGGACATTCGATACCATACCAATCTCCTTGATATGTCATTCATAATTTACTGAGATTATTGCATACACTGCTCACTCATTCAGTTTCTTCTCCTGGAATACTTTTCCCTTCCCATCGCTACCCTACTAGAGCTTTATAACTGTATGTGGCTATTTTAAACATCACCTCCTTGATGAAAGCTTCCAGAGCTTCAATTGCTAGGTAACATTTTCTTTGAATTTTCAGAGGATTGCATATTACCTTTGTCAGAACACTGGCTTTTATTTAATTCTATAGAATGTTGGATGTTTAAAATATTCCACATGATTACAATTTATGTAAAGACCAAGGATTGTATGTCTTACTGGTTTTGGTCTCCCTATAGTAACTGTTCATAAAAAGGGTATTTAATAAGATCGTTGTTCTGTTTTAAATTCAATCAGTTGAAATCAACAGCTTAATGCCCTGACTTTTAATTTTGTTTCAGTTTAACCCTATTCTTCTCTGACACTTTCCCCAAAATGTTTGAACTTCATGGTTGAGCAAATTTATCTACAAATCAACAGTTTCAATTTACATTTGAAACACTGATGGTAGTATTTCATATTCAGAGTAAATTTCATAGTCTCCAGTAACTGAGATCATGGAGACCACCTGTGCTAGACAGACACTACATATAAATGCAGTTTAAATGGAAAATTACTGATTTAATTATTTTATAAATTTCAGAGTAGAATTAGTGAATGTTGACATTGGTTTTCCCTTAACACATCTCACATCTTTCAGTGTTCAAATAATTTTTAAATGAAATAAGCTTTTCCCATTTACTCATATACTGGAGATCTTTGAAAGATTTTTATTTTTGTTGCTGTTTTTTGCACAGTAGAAGGCATTTGTAGTTCTCTATGTAATGATTTGGAAAAGGAATATCACAGAGGAGACTCACAGCATAGGTGAGGAATTGAGAATGGCAAGCTGGGCTTTGGACTTCAAAACCCAGGTTTGTTCCTAAGTAAGGCAGTTTCACCATAAAATGAATATTTGATATCTTTCACCCCGATATGCTTCAGAGTATTTATTCTTGATATGGACACTCCTTGAATTTTTTGTTAAATTGATGAAATCTCACTACACACAAAAATAAGCAGTTATTTTACACTGTCCAGTATAAGAATATGTCAAATCAGTATGAACACCTTTTTGTACGTACATATATGGATAAATTTTTCTAATTTACTTTCTTCACTCTTAAAATTATGAGAGACTGTCTTAATAGAAAAATACTAATGACGTGGTTAAAACTCCATAGGATTTCTTCTACATTATTCATTATTTCATTACATATGAATTCCTTATATATATGCAGAAATAAAATTCGATACTTTCATTTTTGTTTCTCCAGTTTTCAGAAAAGATATTTTAATAAAACTGTGTGCAATTTTGTTGTTTTGTTTATTTTTGTTGTTAGTTTGATGTTTGCTTAGACACAGAATTCATAGTATTTAAGTTTTGTGAATTGCAATTAAAATTATAAAGTACTAAGTGTGATATAAGCTAGAAAATTCCAGTAGATCTCACAGGTATTGCACGTGTTACCATTTGCTGTGCTTTATTTGTTCTACGATGATTAAGGTAAGCAGTTTTCACCAGCAGGAATTAAGCCTAAAGGAACAGAGCAGACACTACAGTCCAGTGCAGACAAGTAAGGAACTGCCTGCAGTGTTACCCCAATGTAGCATGAAGGAAGACATTATTCACTTTTGGTCAAATGAGTATATATAATTTATGTTGTTTCAAGTGTTTATGAGATTTTTTGAGATAATAGATCCCAAAACACTTAAAAAATAGAACTATGCATTTCAAAACTTAGGAGACAGCAAGTTGAGTTACGGAACAGGAGAGAGAAGAATAAAACAATTGATAAACAGTTAATGGATAGAACAATCAAGAATAAGTCCACTAATTAATTATTTTTCCCCACCTAGTTTTTTCTGAGCAGGTTAACGAAGACTGATTACGGACTGTAGATGGAGAGGAAAAACTGATGATGATGATGATGATGATGATGATGATGATGATAAGATGACAGTGATAACAATGATCATACAGTTGAGACTCAAGTAACCCAAAGAATACTAATAAGATGATAAGGAGAAGGTGACTAGGACTATGGAGAGTTTACATCAGTTTGGAAGCACTTCCTAAAATTCTTAAAGTTTTATGCTTCTTTTAAAGTCAAAACCATACAGAACCAAACAAAACATTCTTGAAAATATATAAAGTTGCATTATCAAATAAAGTTTAAAAGAACTTGTGAAAAACCATACATTCCCCAGCACATTCCAAACGGTATGTATCTATAGTTATGTCTTGTATTTCAAGATGATTCCTTCTAATATTCTTTGCTAAAGCAAGGAGTAACTAGGATTTTCTTTGAAAAATTGAGTCTGAATTTTTCTTCTTGTCATTCTTCCCATTCTTTCCCCCACACGAATCAATTACTTACAATTGTTTAATGACATTAGTTGTTGTATCAACTATAGTTTTAGTTTCTGACTTCAATTAAGCAAAGATGAATCTTTGAAATTTAAAGTCATTCTGCATCCTCTGATTGTAGATTGACACATATTTCTGCTGTTAACGCCTTCTTCTGTTAATTATCTTGCACTAATGCCTTCAAAATAAAGACTATGATAGATGCAGAGGAAATATCTTTTCAAATATTATCATGTTAGAGAAATACCTTGGTCTGAAAATGTTCATTGTGCTGTGGAGGGACGTCTTGCTAACCTCAGCGACTCTAGCAGGCAGACAAATATCTTGGAAAATAGAAGCTGTTTGTATCACTGTCCTTCCTTATTCACAAGTTTCCCACTAACTGTCTACCACTAGGAAATACTTCAGTGTTTTTAGGACCCAAACCAAGCAATGTGAAATATGAGATTTTCCCATGCCTTCTTATTTCATGCACATTAGGCATTAATGGCAAATAAAGTATTGATATGAAGCATTTATTTCATATGTAAATGAAAGATATATCTGAGCACTACCATATGTTAAAATTAAAAGATTTTATAAAAGTCATCTTCACAATTGGATATGGAACTTTATTTCTATATGAAGACAGAAGTATACTGAGATGAAGAAAGAACACGACCCATACAGAAAAATGAAGGAAAGCAAAGATGCTAGATATTTTATTCAGAAATGTGTTGGTATAATTTTAGAAGTGATGTATCTTAATTGCTAGTTCAGAGAGAACAATTTTCACATATATTCTCTAAACAATTTTATATAAAATGAATCCTTGCATTTTGTTTTCTTTTAATGTGTTTTGTGTACATGACTAAATAGCATATTTGGATGACATTTTCCATTTTAATTTGAAAGTTTCTAGTAGTTGGTGGGGGTGTGGCAAGGTGAAGTCATCAGAATCAGGATAGTTTGATTCAGTACTAGGTGAACCTCAGTGGTGCGTGTATCTGTGTGTGTGCGTGTGCATGTGTGTATGTGTGCATGTGTGTGTAGTGACAGTATCAAGAGAACACTTGTAGTATTATGAAGCATAGAAAATAATAAATACTTTATAAAAGGCTTACAATGATCTCTAAAGATGAAATTGCTGAGGTGTATCTGCTCTAATGTGCTTTGCATATATTACATTTGAAGATGGGCTTTCAAATGAGCCCGCCAACCCCTTTCTCATACAGATATTTCAGAGACTACTTTTCAATGCTTTTTCAGATATTATGCTGATCTGTGAGCTTTAAAGTTAGACTTTAAAGTATGTGTATATTTCCACTAATTTAAAGAATATCCAGAGGGGGTATTAAGTTCAAAATGCTGCATTGAGATATTCAAAGTAAAATTATAATTCTATTTTTTTGTACTGTCTTTTACTTTGGCATCTCAGGAAAATCCATGTCTGTGATACAATCCACATTCTGCCAGAAAGGATAGCATTCCTTCTCAGCAATTTATCTCTTTCTCTATGATGGAAAGCCTCATTTTCTAAAAGAAATATCAGAAGGCTGAAGTAAAGTACTTTCTGCATTATTTCATCTTTTTATCGAGAACAAATAGAATGGTATAATACTTCCTGTAATTCCACTTTCTCCTTCTGCATACAAAGTGAGTTGCACAAGTCCAAGTCTAACAGATCCTACATGAAATGCTAAAAGACAAATATACGGTATAATTATCCAGTTTGAAGTTTCACATTTTTGAAGATATTTCTATGTGAAAAAATCTGTTCAGAGACTTAACACATGTCATATTATAGAAAGAAATGAGCACTGATTTTTCTATATATTTTCAGAGTCTAACAAAATATGGTATTTTGTATTGACTTTGTAACCAAGCACCATATTTTTTAACAGATGCCATTTCTCTCTGATTACTGTATCCCATTATGAATTACCTCTGTTGGGAAAAGGAGAGGAAAAAAAGCTTTTCATCAAAACATAAATCTATGCACCTGAAATACACTATGTTCTGAATACAATAAAAATATTACACACTTGCAATAATCTATCTTTGCCAATTTGAAAAATCATCAAACCCTTAGAGCAGAAATACTGAGGCCTTGGGAGAAGTGATAAAACCATTAGAGCAATATATTTATACTTCCAAAGGTAGTATTTTTCTACCCCAATAAAACTCTTTTATATATGCAAACAGTAATGGCATGATGTAAACTGAATTATCTATAAAAATATTATGTTTCTCTTATAGTGTTGCTAAAAAGATATTTTGTTACAATGTTGTTGGAAAGCGCTACCCTGTTACACGTACCGAGGCTTCTAATTAGACTTGTCAGTCACTGATTGATTACCACCACAGGATGAAAGAACAATTGCATCCAAGTAAGTATATTATCTTAAGGGTACAAAATGCACTGTTCTCCTCTCAGCTGTCAGCAAGATTTCACTGAATAAAGCTCTGTTCTATCACCGCAGGCTGTTCAGAGACCCTTCCAAGAACCTAAATATCGCTGAAACCCTAGAAATGCTGCTACTCAAAAGAAAATACTGTAGTCAAATAAAATTATTAATTTTAATTAATCAGTGACAAATCACCTGACCTCATAGCCTTATATTTCTATGATTTTAGAAAACTGTTTAGTGGAAGCATATAAAAATGATCCAGTGTTTACCTGTGTTTACTTTCTCATCTCCTCTCCTTTTCTCCCTTCTTTCCTGCCCCTTTTCCTTTCACATTTTTCACATCTTCTGTTTATTCTGCATTTAATTCACACACATTTTAATTTCTGTAAATGGAGTATTTCCTATACTGAACTGCCCTTTTTGGTGAAATGTTAAAAATATCCTCTTAATTCTTTATTTCTATATGCATGCTAGCAACATAATTATGCCTTTTTTCCATTTTCCTAATAATTAATTTTTGCCAGATATGACTGAAGAGAAAGCGCCAAATAGTATTTTGCATTCTGAAACATATTATTTTACAGTTACAGCCTGCTATAGTGAAGGTTTATAAGGGAATAGATTTAATATAGGACACATGATTTATAGGATTAATTTATAATACCACAAGTGTCAAATGCAGAGGAGTGCAACAGATCTGCCCACATACTAGAGAGCCCAAGAATCCAGCTGAGGGCCTGGATCCCACGTCACTGTCCTGCATAGGTCCAGCTGAAGACTCAGAGCCAATGATAATGTCCTCCAAGAGTTCAGCTGGAAGCCCAGAGCCCATGACAATGCTCCATGCAAGTCTGTATCCAGGATCTGCACTGGGAGGACCCAAAGGTCAGTGGTAGAAGCTAGAAAGTCTACAGGATCTGTTCCAGTGAGAGATTTGCACTGGAGCCAGGAAGCGACACCCAAGGCGTGGACCAGAGCTCCCAGAGAGAACCTCTGTCATCCTCAGGGACACTGAGGATCTGGGCACCTTCAGTGATGAGAACAGCTGAGTTCATGTCAGGAAAACCAGCACACCAAGCTTCTCCGGCAGCAGCATGTCAGTGTCTCTTCCAACTGACCTCTTATGCGGTTGGCAACAATCCTCAGGTGGGCCTTCCATACCCAAAGCCACGCTGACTCAGTTCAGCCGGGTGTTACAAGTTAACTATTAATTAATCTGCCACAGTTTTCCTATTAGCATCATTTTAGATATCTTTCAAATTCCAGTGTCAAGACTGTGGGAAGATGTCGTTACAAACTCAGCAGGCGCAATAGCTGCTGTAGTTTCAAATATTTGGGAAACACACAGGGGACTAATTTGAAATATATAAACTCTTTTGATTTTAGATTTTCTGGTAGAGAACATTGGATGAACTTTCAGTTACTACTGTAAAACATCCAAAACCTGGAGTTGCAAATACTACCCTTTTATTACACTCACAACTCTGCAGGCTAGGAATTAAGGCTACATGCACTGTAGCTAGCTTCTCCTTTACATGGGATCTGAGGCTCACGTGGAAAGAGCCAAGTGGGAATGGATTCATCTAGTGTTTTCTTCTCTCATACTCTGACACCTGAGATGGATGAACTAAAGGACAGGTCCAACTGGTGGTATCACTTAAAGCCCAAACCTAAGGCCTTTCCATAAGGCTGTGCGGAGGGGTGTCCCACAGTCTAGTAACTGGGTTCTAGAAGAAAGTGTTATGAGAGAATTCTATGAAGCTGTTCAGGCTTTTATAGATTGTCACCACTGGCATGGAATCCACTATGTTGGACTCTATTAGTTAAAACAAACATGAACTCGCCCAGTCTCATGTCAGAGTAACACAAAATTAAATGCAAGTTTGAATTTGGTCAAAATTATATTTATCACATCTACAAAGTAGATTTGATTGTTCTTAACATTCTACAAGTGTTCAAATTTTTATGAATTTAAGTTTGAAGTTCAAGATCCAACACCTAGTGAGTTATCTAAACCAGTTTCAGGTACAGTCTTTGAGGATAATTTCTCTCAATTTGAAGACTATTAAAATAAACTGTTTTGTCATTGTACCTTCCTTAAGGTACAATGACAGACTACAGGTGCCAGATAACAATAGTGGCATTCTAGCTCACAAAAGGAAATTAGATGACAGAGGAACAGGAAGTATATATAAGTCTCCTTGCATTTCTGAAATTTTGTCTTTATAAATTGTCATTTGTTAAATTCTTGACTCTTGACCTTCTGTTTTCTGTGGTTGTTACCTTCATCCTAAAGGCTCTTCTTTTGCCCTCTAAATTATTTTAACTTTCTTTAAAAGGTATATTATTCTTTTAGAGTATGTTTTCTCTGTTCTTTACATTCAAGTTGATATGATACTTTCAAAATTTAGCATGTTCCTCATAAGCTAATCCATTTTTCACTTCACTAGACGTATATAAAAATCTATTCTCATTTTCCTAAAAAGTTTCCATGGGATGAAACCTTGTGAGTATTAGAACCTATTGTGTGACAATGCAGGTTTGAGAGTGACTTTTATGTTAGCAAAGATGTATGATACAACACCTTAAATCTTTTAGCGATCTTATAAAAGACATTATCAATATCTTTGTCCTTATTTTTACCTAAAAATCATATATTTCCCACAACATAGTGGAGTAGATATTTAATTTGATGTTTGCTGTTATCTGAGTGATTCTGTTGCAGAAACTGTTGTAGTAACCATAAACACATACCACTTAGAATTCCTGTAATTGATGGCCACTCCCAGCAGCTACATTCTGAGTCCACCGGGTATGTGATGCATCCGTTTCCATCACTGCTCTCACTCACTAGGTGTTACAAGGACACTGAGTTAAATGCCTTCTTGTGATATGTAGGACTCCTTCAGTGGGGGACTTTGGCTTGAGGACTGACAGTGACCTAACAGACTTCTTAGAATTGCTCTGAACTCTCAGAATCAGTTTGTCCATACTCTTTCCTTTCTCTTTTACATTGAAGAGATCTACAAAAAGTTTTCATGTCATTTATTTTTTACCTCTTCTTTTGGCTTCTTCATCTATTTCCTCACAGTATTTATTCAAAAACTGTGTCTAATATATTTAATTCCCCTCCTATTACTATCTATTTTTACTGTTGTTGTTTGTTTTTAGAGTAAAAATATCTATCATAATGGAGGAAAAAGAGAAATCTGTGAAACTGTTCTTCTTATTTTTCCTTGACAATAAATCAAAAAACAATGTCAGAACACAAGGTGAAGAGAGAAATTTAAACCCACTGTTTATGACCAAAAGAATAAAGTAATAATAGTTCTATTTTCTCTGCATTAAGTCAACAGCTCATCCTGCTAAAAGCTTGAAGCAGCCTGGGTATGTATATACTACTGATGCCATAACCAAGGAGTCACTTAAATCAGAGTTATTACACTATTTATGATATCTTTGATGAACTATTTATTAAGGGTTCAGGAAGACTGTACATAGTCATTGCTTCGACAAGTGTATTAATTCCTTGTTTAATTAAAAAAAAGTGTATCAAACAACTTGTAATTGTATGGAGTAGAAAATAGCATTCATTTCAGTTTTGTCTCATGGTTATGCTGACTATTCCATCATATGGTCTGAAGGAATCGCTACTGCCCTTTATTCCAGTGTGGCCTGAAGAGATGTTCACTGCCTAGAAATCAAACATTATGCGTATTGCTACACTGACAGTATTACTCTGAGGGATAAATCATCAAGATGTGATGGTGTGCTGGTGGCCTTAGTAAAACATAAGTCCTTCAGGGCATGAGTTGTAAATGCTACAAAAGTTCCTAGATGTGCCGTATTAGTGAAGTTTCCAGGGATACTACTTTAAATATGTGCCAGGATATTTCCTCCAGTATAAAGGACTCATTGCTGCATCTTCTGTCTACTGCCTCATAAAGATACATGGGACATTGTAACAAAGATATTTGGATTCTGGGGATAATATAATTCTTCCTCAGGAAGACTTCTTTAGGTCATATATAAAATAGTAGGAAGATTCCTAGTTTTTAGTGGATCCAGAAAACAACCCTTCCACTTGTACTATGACTACTGTATTAGTTTGCCTAGAAATAAGGAGTCCAGGACATTGAATTTATATGCTAAAATCAGGAAAGTCCTAGAAAAATAAAAGTTGTGGTTTACTATAGGTTTTAGGTGAGTCTTAAATCTTGTGCTTCTTATGATAATGGATAATTAAGCATTAGGAAATAATGTGCAACAGAGCTCATGGCAGGCCTCAGTGGGAGAATCAACATACAGATTGCATGAAAAAAATTCCACGCAATTCCCAGTGTAGAATTATACACTATTTGAGAAACAGTTGCTCAGGCATTACTTAGCATAGCAGACATAGAGCGCTTGGTCTTAGAGCACCAAGTGATAATTTATCTAGGACTTTCTATCATGGGTTGTTGTATCGGCCGACTTTCCATTAATATCATAAATATGATCAACTTTAAGAGAAAAAAGTTTGTCTTGTTTTATGATTTCAGTGGTTTTAGCCCATTATGAATTAGCTCTATTCTTGACCTGAGATGAGGCAGCAGATTCCTATGGAATGCAACTTTTAAGCTTAATTGTTAAGATTCACTGGTTAGGAGACGCCTAGAGAGATGATTGGTTCATGGGGCACTATACTCATCAGTGGTCTGTTTCACTAATATTTGTAGCTGAAGGTGTCATTTGAACGTGGCACCCAGATGCCTGGGTCATCAGGGCATGTCTTTGGACCTTATCTCTCCCTGATATTCCTGTGTCCTCTGCTTCCCAACCATTATGAAGTTAGCAGCTTTGCTCTGAGGTCCCTCTGCCATGATGTTGCTGTCTTAAAGCCAAATAACCATGGACTAAATGTTCTGAAGCCATGAGCCAAATTAAATCTTTCCTTTAAATCGCAAGTAAATGGGTAGTATGTCCAGCAAAAGAAATACCAGTCAAAGCATGGGATCACTCTGTGGGGAAAATTGATCACTGTATGGTATCCAGGAAGCAAGAGAGAGAAGGAGAGGAAGAGCCAGGTCCCATACATATGCCCCTTTGATGGCATGCTCTAATGGCCCTAACTTTCTACCACTACAGGCCTCTCTTCTTTATGGTTCAATCACCTCCTTATAACCCCAGACTGAGAAACATGTCTTTGGAACTGTAAGGGAAATTTCAGATAGAAACTATAACAGATAGGTTTTCTTGGGTCCACCAAGATATGGGGTGAGATGTGCTCAGTAATAGCACATCTTAAGCTTGAACTAGAACATCCAGGCTTCAGTTAGAACAAGAGCATAGGACATGTGTAAGGTGCACGAGCAGTACACTGGACCTCTCCTGTCCTCCACCACTATTGCAATAATACCCCTGTTCCAGTTTACATTACAGGCATCAATATGAGACCCGTCAGTGGAGGAGGGAATTAGAACTTGGCTTCTAAATAGTTCAGCTTGTTAGATGAATGCAAACCAAAAATGAGTGTCAACATTTCGACAACACTCATAGAATGATCATGAGAGTGGAGAAAACATTTCAGTAGGTAGAGATTTGAGTGGTATACCTAGCTATCAACTTCTAAATGTTATGTGATGATTTTGGAAAATAATATATACAGATTCCTAATCAGTAGTCAATAGCCTGTTTATCTAGGCTGAAATAGAGAAAATTACTGTAAAATCAGAGACAAGAAGGTCTACGGCAGTGATAGAGAAACTTTTGGGATGAGTACCTAAACCGCCACCCAAAGCCCACTTATTTATCACAAAGTGCCAATACTGTAACTAAACATAAACATTGAGGTTTTAGTTTAGAAAAAAACAATTCATACAATAACATCTTTTACTGTAAAAGAAAAAAGAATGACACCTATACCATAAGTTCACCACCAGTGGTCCATGGTGAAAGTGTGTAGATGGGCATCTATGAGTGTGGAAAAACACTGGATATTTTTGTACCATATAAACAAATTTGTTTTAGGCAGGCACTTACCTGCTTTGGACATCTTTCCTCCTGAAGGAGCCAATGGTCCACTTTCATAAACATGCAGACCTACCACAAATATGGGTTTGCTTTTTTTTTTTCCACAAACCTGAGTCAACACCACTGTCCAAATGCTTTTGGGGTGATTCAGAGTAAGAGACATCACAGAAGATAATATCTAAACTAGACAAGGTGGAGTACACCTGTAATCCCAGCACTTGGGAGGATGTGGCAGGAGGATCATCACAAGTTTGAGGTCAGCCTGGGCTACCTGTTGAGTTCAAACCAGACTAAACTACACAGTGGGAACCTGTCTCAACCCACTAGATCAAAAAACTAACATGTAGCCTAACAATTTATTTCAATGGGGGTTTGGTTAGGGACTATTGATAATTTTTTTATCACATCCTGCTGTGTCTAAAAGCAGAGTAAAATGTAGGAACAACCTTTGGAAAAGATAACTAAACTGCCAACTTGGAAAACAAATTGTGAGAGGATGGAATACACCATAGCTTATTTTGGAGCACTTGAGGCCTATGTCTAGGGACCAGGAGGTAAAAGGGTGACTTTAACCTATAGATAGGAAAAAAAATGAAGAATGCTCTTAGTAAGGAGCATGGAGAGATATGTTGATTCAGGTCATCGACTTGGGCAAATCCAATAAAGTCAACTTAGTCCTAGGAGCTTGTGTCATCTCTTTGAAGAATAGTAGCATATTAGCTATAAGCATTTGTCTCTAGTGCTGATAAGTTAGACTAGCAGGAGCCAGATCTGCCTCATTAAAGGTAACTCTGTGCTTTGAAGTGCATATGTAGCTTTTCATCTCCTCTATGCATGAACCCATCATGCTAATTCTAGGGTGACAAGTGGAAAATTTTGGCTATTATAACTAGCCATGTCCCTTTGGACACCTGGTTGTTTCAGCCTCCTGATAGTCCCTTGTTACACTGCACATGCAAGTAAGTATATGCATTAAGGCACATATGATAGGGAAATAACTGCCCTGGATTGAGTGCCTTAAGAATAAGAATTTGGCCTCAATCAGCCCCCATGGCTAGCAGTGAAAAGTTGAGAGTGAAAGGAATCTAGAATGGAGAGTGGAGAGGAAGGTGATGACTAGCACTTATGGCTCTACAAAGAGCTACACTGATGGGGAAGTCGTAGGTCATTTCATTAACTCCTCCTTCTAAATTTGCCCCTAGGATGAATATCATATTGTTAATTTTAGACAGCCAGAAGACGGACAGCCAGGGGGGCCAAAAGTTCCACTGGGACACAAGTAGTTCCCACCCAAGACCCCTACTACTGGCCCAGCAACCAAACAGGAGATTGGAGACATTTTCAAATGTGCATACTTGAAGGTCTAAGAGGATGAAAACCACACCTTCTGGTTATTTCAAATTATCAGTTATTTTTCAGGAGAGAGATAAAAACCCCTCTGACTTCTTAGATCATTTATTAGAGGCACTAGTAAAACATCCCTAGATCCTGATTCAATAGAAGGTCAAATTATTCTTAAAGATATGTTTATTATTCAGTAAATCTCAGATATTATAAAAAAGTTACAAATGATAGATTTTGCTCCACACAGTTCACTTTATACTTTAGTAAAAACTGCCACCTTAATATCCTATAATTGGGACTGGGAGAAAGCCAAAATAGACAAAAAGTAGCTGCCCTTGTTGCAGCCTTAAAACAGACTGACCTGAAGTCTGATTCTTGGGACGCCAAGTAGAGCTTAGCAACTAGACTCAACTGCTGCTACTGTGGAAAGGCAGGCCACCCTAAGAGGGACTGCCTCCAGGGGTGCCCCAAGCCCTGCCCTGACTGCAACAGTGACCACTGGACTGTTCTCTAGGTCAATGCCCCGGAGTTCAGACCCATCCTATCAGCTGGTGCAGCAGGACTGAAGGGCCTTAGGGCATTTCATCTCCTTCTGGCCAGACTACCATCTCTCCTGTCATCTCCATGGAAGTAGAAAGCAGCCGATTGCAGGACATGGGCACATGTCTCTTTGTCCTCAACTCTAGGCTTCCTTCCAGTCATCATGCCACAAACAGCCACCAAAAAATATCTTGCTTAAGCTGTAACTGGGACAGCTTTCTCTTCCCTCATCACTCATTCCTGTTAGTTAGCCTAAAAATACAGCTTCCACCTTGGTGATATATATATCCACGTTTCCAACAAATCAAAGTGTTGCTGAGACTGATTTTCACAAATACAGTATATGTTGTTGTTTATGTACAGAAGTGGAAGACTGTTATTCATTGGTCAAAATAATGTACTAATCTGATTCTTCATAATAAAAATTAAAGATAGAGGTATTTATGACAAACATCAGACTCCAATCGGTAAAGGCACCTAAGAGCCTTTGGGTTACAATTGATATTCCTAAAACACAGTTTTTAAACTTATCTGTCGGCTCTAATGCACATGCTCTGATTATACATGCCTTTGCATACATGCTTTGATTATATATGGTTTAACTAAATTTTTTTCTCGCCTAAAAGATAGCAGAACCCAAGTAATCATACAGATAAAAACCAATAACAAATAAGCTAGATTCCTTTTAAATTCATTTTATTGGAACCCATGAGACCTTGTCCAGAGAGAGTTATATGACACATATAGAGGAATTAACTATACTCAACAGACCTTAAATAATACACACCTAGTATCTCTCTCCTAAAAGAAGTAAAATTAATGAGACAGGACATCCTCCACAGACATTCTAACAGCAGCACAGGGTGATACTTGTGAATATAAAAACAAAATGTTTGGACATTTTTTATCCTTCTACTAATATCTCAATAGCTGTTTAAGATAGTAGATGACAAATCAGACTCTAGTTCCTCTGGGTGGAAACCTTTTTTAGGTGTATTCATAATTATTCTGTTGATTCTATTATTTGGCCCATGCATACTTAATTGTTCCTTTGGTTTTGTCTCCTCTAGATTTAAAGCTGTACCCCTACCCAAAATGAAAATGCCTGGTATCTATTGAGGGCCTACAGATAGAATTTCCATAGAGTATCTCAGACTGCCAATCAACAACTACTATCCCCTTCAGCCTGAATCAGTCAGATTAGTTATCCTCCTTTACTCCCTCATGGCAGTTTGGGGTACTTTTTCAGAGGGGGAAATGTTAGAGGCAGCTAAGTTAGTTAGATAAAATATTATAGGCAGTCAGACAGGGCTGGGCCCTTGAAGGATTCAGTGCAGAAGACCAGATGCCTTGCAACTATGAGGGGAAAACAAAACACTTCCCTCTGAGGGCCAGCTCTCAAGACAAATACAAAACAAATGCAACCATGCCCTAAGCATAAACATCAGGGATTGTATTCTGAATAGCTATTGATCAACTTGAGGAAATCAGAAGAAGCCACTAATCCAACCCCCTACAGGCAAAGGCCCTGTCTTGGCTTGCGACCTGACTTGTTTCCTTATTGGATCCCAATTTAATGAATCTTACCTGAGTAGTTACACTCCTAAACTTACTGGTTGATCATAGTTCTGTCTCACTTCATGCTCACCTTGCGAGTTACCATTTTTTCCCACCTTGGCCCTGTCTTACCTCATGGTTTTGCTCTTTAAAATCCCTAGAAATGACACGATTCTTCACAACCCCCTCGAGCCCCCTTCTGTACCTCTCTCAGACAGACGCTTTCTTTCTTTCAGTAAATATATTCTGCTCTATAAAAAATTGCCCCTAGGAAAAAGATTCATGGGCAGTTATGGGGCAGCTACTCTCATAACATGTGTAGAGAAATAAATTTGTTCATCATCAGCAGTAGGCTGTTGTGGCCAAAAGAATGGGGGACCCAGATTGTCTGCTCTAAGGGATACAACTGATGATCCTGGCTGCTCATTCAGAAGCTACCACCCTTTTTGCACTGCGGTCTTTATTCTTATAGACCTTTTGATCTGATAAAAATATCTCGAAGCTTTGTTTTTATCTGAGGCTGTCTGCTCAACCTCCCCTCCATCTTTCTCTTTCACAGATGATAGAGATCCATCATGGTCTACCAGATCTCTTCCTTTGCTCAGGCCTCCTTCTCTAATAATGTATGATTGTATGTTGACATCTGCTACTGAGAGGACTCTAACTACAGTACTAGAAATAAGTAACTGTCTTTAAAACCCAGGTGGTCCTGGCTTTTTAACATTTTTCTAATTACTGTCTGAAAGTAAGTTCTTCTTTGGCTATTATCTTACGATGAATATCTATAAGAAAGAACACATTGAACTATCATATGGAAATGTCCTTAGCCAGATATGTCAATCCAGAAGCAATATTCTCTGTTTTCCGCATTAGTGCAGGAGTCAATTATGTTGAATGCTACATCACTACTTAAGAAATCCCATTTCCAATAATAAGTTTCCTACTTTCCTTTGACTCTTCCTCCTCAAAATATTCTCATCTCATTCAAACATATAGTCAATATATAGTCTAAAAGCTAATAAGATTCCTTACGTAGTTTCACTATCTTTTCAATTTCTTAAAATTTTAGATAGAAAAAAATAAAGCAAAATTTCAACACAAGATAATAGGAGATTAACAATGATTAGCATCCTATATAGAGTTATCTTTAAACTAGTTACTCAGAGAACAAGATACAGGCATTTAATTGTCCAAGCAATAATAGCACAAAACTTTCTTTTCAGTGAACTGAGAAAAATTAATAGTATGACTATATTAACTATTCTTATATACATAAAATATAAATATATGCATATTTATATATTTTTTGCTTTCCCCGCCTTCTTTTCTCGATTCCCCCATCCCAGTTTCACTTTCCTTTTGAACTGTTTCTTCCCATTTTACAATATCTGTCATACATTTTGGATCTTATTTAGTTTTTCAGCTTCTCATACTAGTGAGACCACATGATGTCTGTACATGTCCCGCTGTATATTTCACTTATGAATATGGTCTTGAGTTGCATGCATTTACCTATGGGTACCAATATATCCTTCTTTATGGATGAGTAGTACTCCATTGCACAAAAAGACTACATTTTTTTCATCCATTCCTTGGCAGATGGGCATTTGTGTTGTAGTCAAGATTTAGCTATTATAAACTGTGTTGCTATAAACATGGGTGAACATATATCACTGTGTTATGATGCTTTTAATTTCTCTGGGAAGATAACCACAAGGGGAGTAGCCAGGTTAAATGGACTCCAATTCTAGTTTTATAAGAAAATCTCCACACTGATTTCCAGAGTGGTTGTACCTGTCTACACTCCCATTAACAGTGGAAGTTTACTTTTGTCTCACAGCTCTGCAGCATTTGTGATTGGTTAATTTCTTGATAATAGCCATTATTTCCAAAGTGAGATGGAATCTCAGTGTTGTTTTAATTTGTGTCTCTCAAATTACCAGTGATATTGGACATTTTTCATATATTTATTTTCTGTTTTCTATTTCTTCATCTGAGAAGTGTGTATTTATTTTAGATGTCCATTTTCTGGGTTGGCTCTTTAAATTTGGGGAGTCAGATTTATTTTTTCCTTTTGATACTTTATGTAATCTAGATATTAGTTTTTTGTCTGACATCTGACACTGTAGTTGTCTCTTCACTGTGGGTTTTCTCAACCACTGTTGGTGGTTTCTCATGCTGTGTGAAAACTTTTCAATAAGATGAGATTCCGGTTGTAGATTCTTTTTGATAGTTCCTATGAGTTTGGGATTTTATTCATAGAGTTTTTTCCTATACCAATATCTTCAAGAATTTTACCTTTTCTATCTTCCAGCAGATTTAATATTTATGTTTTAATATTTAAATCTTTGATACATTTTGAGTTTAGTGCATGGTGAAAATGGGTGCAATTTTAATATTCAGCTTGTGAGAAACCAGTTTTTCCAGCACCATTTATTAAGAAGGCTGTCTTCCCGTCAATGTATTTGCTACCTTTTCAAATATAAGGTGACTAAGTATGCCTGGAATTGTTTCTGCATATTCTAATCAGTTCTATTGATTTTGGGGTCTGTTTTATTTTCCAGCACCACGCCATTTTTACCGTAGTTCCTCTGCAATTCAGGGATTGCTTTGCCCCTGCTTTTCCTTTTTTATCCAGAATTACCTTTGCTATTCTAAGTCTTTTCTGGTTCCAAATGACCTTTAGGATTGTTTTCTCTAATTCTGTGAGATATGCTGTTGGACTTTGGAATGGTTTTGCATTAAATTTGTTAAAGTTCTTTTGGAAATATAGCCATTTTCAATATATTGGCAAGGGATATCTTTCTATTTCTCATATTCTCTTTTTCTTTTTCAGAGTACTGTAGAAGTCCTTTACACCTTTCATTACATTTATTCCTGGGCATTTCATTTTTTTGAATGCTACTATGAAAGATGTTGTTTCCCTAACTTCTTTCTCAGTGAGTTTGCTATTCACATACAGGAAGGCTTATAATTTTTGTGTGTTGACTTTTATGAAGCTATTCTACTAAAGTTGCTTATCAAACATAGCAGGTTTTTACTGCAGGTGGAGGGTCTTCTATGTAAAATACCATGCTATCTGCAAATAATGATAATTTAACTTCTTCCTTTCCTATCTTTATTTCTTTTATTTCTTTCTCTTATATAATTGCTCCAGATAAAACTCCCGTGACAATGTTCAACAAAAGTCGATACCCTTGTCTTGCTCCTGAAAGCTTTCAGTTTTTGTCAGTAACGTGAAAGTTTTCAATTTGTGTCTAATTGGTGTGATGTTAGTTTGTCATAGATGGCTTTTATCAGATTGAAACAAAGACTATTCCAATAATCTGTAGCGTTTTTATCATGACGGAGTGCTGGATTTCTCAAAAGCTTGTTATACATAGAGATAATCATATGATTTTTGTCTTTGTTTCTGTTAATATGGTATATTACAGTTATTGATTTATGTGTTGAACCACCCCTGCATCTCTGGGATGAATTCCACTTCATTGTGATGTATAATCTTCTTGATGATTTGCTGCATTCCGTTTGCCAATATCTTATTGAGGATTTTTGCATCTATTTTCATTAGGGATATTGGCCCGTGGTTCTCTTTCTTAACTAGGTCCTTCTCCAGTTTCAATATTAGGATAATGTTTGCTTGCAGGAATGAACTTGGGAGTATTGCTTCCCTTTCAATTTCATTAAAGTTGCAGAAATAGTGGTGTTAGGTCTCTTGTAAATTTCTTATAGAATTCTGCAGTGAATCCACTGAGGCCTGAACTTTTTTTTTTGGTAGGTTTTTAATTACATCTTTGATTGCACTGGGTTGCTATTGATTTACTTAGGATTTTTTTATCTTCTTGATTTAGATTTGATAATTCATATGTGTCTTGGAATCTGTCCATTTTTTCTGCATTTTCCATCTTATTAGAATACAGGTTTTCAAAGTAGCTATAGATGATCTTTGGAATTCTGCAAGATCTGCAGAAATTCCTTTAAATTCCTAATTGGGTAACTTTGATGTTTTTTTTTTTCCCTTTGGTTAGGATTGGATATGAATTTGTCAATTTTATTTAATCTTTCAGTTCATTCTTTGTATTGTTTTCTTGGTCTCCAATGCACTAGTTTCTGCTCTTCTCTTATAATTTCCCCACTCATGCAAGCTTTAGTCCTATCCTGCTCCTCTTTTTCTAAAAGTTTGAGGTTCAACATTAAGTTGTTTATTTGCATGTGTACTTTTTGCCTGATGCGGACATTCACTGCTAATTTCCCTCTTAGGACTGCTTTCATTGTGATTCATAAATTCCAGTATGTTCCATTGTCATTATCATTTAATTGTAGAAACTAATTTCTTCTTTAATTTTGTCTGTGACCTATTTGTTGTTCAGGAAGGTGTTATTTAATTTCTTTGTGTTTATGGTGTTCTTGTGGCTTCTTTTGCCACTGATTTCTGGAGTTATTGAACTATGATCTGAGAACATGCATGGGGTAATCTCAACTCCTTTGCATTTAATTAACCATGTTCTATGAGCTAGTATATGGTCTATTTTGGAAAGTGTCCATGTGCAGCTGAGAAGAATTTGTGCACGGATGTTGTGGGGTGGAGCACTCTGTAGATATATATGAAGTTCATTTCTTCAAAAGTTTCATTCATTTCTGTGTTTTATTATTGACTTTTTGTCAAGTTGATTTTTTTTTTTTGTACTGGGAATCAAACTCAGAATCTTGTGCTTGCCAGACAGGTGGCTTGTATTTGTTTTTTTGTGACAGTGGGGTACTGACATTCACAAATACAATTCTGTTAGTGAGTGTTGATTTTTCATGTCTGTTACTATTTATTTTATATAGTTGGGTGGACTGGTAATAGTTGCAATTATATTTACAATTTTTATCTCTTCCTTTTGGATTGTTCCCTTTACAAAGACGTAATGATTTTATCTTCTCTCTTATCGGTCTTGGCTGGAAATTGACTTCTTATGCATGTAGGATTGCTACCCCTGCTTTTTTCTGGGTTCCTGTCACATGGAGTATTGTTTTCCATCCTTCAACTTTCATTCTATGAATTTATTTTGGATTAAATGTTTCTTATATGCAGCTTATTGTTGGATTTTACTTCTTGATACATTCTGCCAGTCTGTGTCTTTTGATTGGTGAATTGAGACCATTAACATTGATAGTTATCACTGATATGCTTTGACTTATCCTTGTCATGTTATTTTCCTTTTGTTGGCTCCCCATTTTTTCTGTTCTCTCTAATTGCTATGCCTCACGCATTCCTTCTTTTGGGATTCATATAGTTGTAGTTCTTGTTATCACTTTTTAGAATGTCCTTCAAAGCATTTTGTAATGCTGGTTTGGTGGTCATAAGTTTCCTTAGATATTCTTTGTCATGGAAGTATCTTATTTCTGTCAGTTTGAAAAGACTGAAGGAGCGGTGGAAGCAAAGTATTTAAGGCTCTAAAAGAAAACAACTTTCAACCGACATTGATGTATCCCCCCTAAACAGTCTTTTCTTTGAGGGTTTAGGCTGAGAAGTCATCTGTGATTCTAATAGGTGATTTGTTTTTTTCCTTAACAGCTTTTAAGATTCTGTTCTTGTGTTGAATTTCTGGAATTTTTTTTTTTTTTTTTTTTTTTTTTTTTTTTTTTTTTTTTTTACTGGGGATTGAACTCATGACCTTGTGCTTGCCAGGCAGGCACTTATGCTGCTGTACTAAATCCCCAGCCCCTGGAATCTTGATTATCACATGTCTGGTTGTAAAATTCTTTTGATCATGGTTAGTTGCAGGACTATATACCTCACTTATCTGCATGTCAAATTCTTTTTCCTTACCAGGGAATTTTTCTTCTATGACATCTTTGAACAGTTTGTTGTTGTTGTTTATTTTTAATAACATTTGTACTATCTCATACTTTTTCACTGACCCCTTTCAATCTTAAGTTATTCTTCTTTACCTTATCTGGCAGCTGCTTGATTTATTTCTCATGGTTTCTTGCTATTTTTAAGAAATATCACAAGCCTGTGTTCTGTATATGAGATCCTGTCCTCACATTGGCTTAATCTGCTGCGGACATGTTCAATGGAATTTTTATTCTCCTAGATATCTACTTGAATTTGCCTTATAGATTCCATTTGTTTCCTATCCTGAGCATTCTGGGCTATCACAATTTTCTTAAACTTTTTTATCTGTATCGGCTCTAGAGTCACTAAGCATGGATTTCTTTATGAACACCATCTTTGCAGTTATCTGAGAAATTATTTCTGATTGATTTTTCTTTAGAGTCTCAGTCAATTGCTTTGGTGTTACCTCTTCAGTGAGACCAGATGTATGATTTTCAGATTGTGCCAACTCACTGTCCCATTGGTTTGCCTTTGGTGAAATGAATGTCTGAGGTTGCATCTTGTTTAAGTATCTTCTCATTTTCTTTTCTTTTTTAGTTTAATTCTTGGAGTGTTGCCTGTAAGTTTCCAATGTTGGATTCTCTATTGTTAGAATTTAGAGCACTTAGGGAATGAGTATTTCTCCAGGTTATCTTCCAGGTATAACTTGTTTTTGGTTTTGAATCTGTTGCAAGATCCTACCTCCTTAATTTGTTGGGGATGAGAAGTTGATGCCTGTTCAGTTTAGCCCCTATTTCTTTGGCACTATATCACAGTATTTGCTATGATCCTTAGTTAATATCAGCCTTAGTGGGCTGGGGAGTTAGCTCGGTGGCATAAGTGCCTGCCTTGCAAGCATGCAGTCATGAATTTGATCCATGGTACCAATAAAAAAAAATAAGCCTTAGAATACTTAGAATAATAGCTGTTTAGACTAATTATGTCACTTTTAGCTAAAGTGGTACTGTCAGCAATAACAGTAGCATCAATCACACACTAGAAAATGACAAACTGAAGTAACTATTAATTTTCCATCTTTAACTGTATGAATCAGATTTGTTGTTATAACAAAATTGAAATAGCCCAGAAAATTATATGTGAAGTATATGTCCTTAATATGTCAATTCTATCCTCAGGGACTAAAATTTAAAATGGGTTAGAGAAACTACAGAGAGAAGAGGAAGAGGTTTGAAGTAGGGCTGGAGGACAAAGGGAGATCATGTTAACTTTGAGAAACTGGTGAAGAAGACTAGAGAGAAAGAGATAAGGAAAAGATAAAAAGAAGAACAGAACAAAACAACAGATAGGAAGAGGTTAGAAACCATATTCACACTTATATAAAAACAAGACCAAACAATGAAGGAGAAAAACACAAACACAAAAACAAAACAAAAAAGACAAAAAATTAAGAAAAAAAACCATCAACACTACCACAACAACAAAAAGCAACAGAGAGAGAAAGAGAAAGAAGGAGAGAGACAGAGCGAGAGACACAGAGAGAGAGAGAGAAAATAGTCCGCTTCCAGGTTGCTCTCTGCTGTCACTGGTAGACAATGTGTGGATGTTCGTGTTGATTTATCCTAGTAAGCCAGCAGTAGCTTTTTGGCAGAGTAGTTGAGAATCTAAGTGAGCCTGACCTACTGGTTGAGAACAGACTTATCTGACCTGCAGCCATGCTCGCACCTTCTGCATGCCTGCGCCCAGCTGGAAGCCACACTGTAGAAGAATAAGTATATTTAAACCAGCAGGTATGTTACTGGAAATATTGCCTTCTCTGCTAATGAATCTAATCATATTTCAAACACTCAGTGAGCTCAAATCCAAGTTTCTAAGTATTTTTTACTTGGCTTGGTATTTTGATTCTTTTCTCCCTCTTCTCAGAGCCAATTCTCACTTCTAAGAAATTCAGTTCTTCATATATGCTTCAATAATGTCTTTGTCCTCATAACTTTTAAATAGCTGAAGGAGTGGAATTTGTCTTTTATTTTCGATTTAACCATGCACACTGTGTACCATAACCAATCATTAAATATTCCACCGTTCCCAAATTTGTTCTAGTCCATAGACTCACAGTTCTCACTCTTTAAACTGCTTGGTTTTCTAGGCCATGAGTGTTTTTTCACTACACATCCCATTATATAAATGAGAATGAGACTCACATTTCTATTTGTTTTGTGTTGCATAAACTCTATTTCTGCATTGATAAATTAATTTAGTTTCCTTGGGGTCTTTTTGTACTTTTGTTTTCTTTTGTTCATGTTGTTGATTGTCCTCAGATGTTTGCTGATCAGTGATTCTGTGCTTTTGTTTTGTGACAAAAATTCTCTCATTTTTATTCTGGGCTCTGCTGATCTCCTATGGACAATGACGTAGTATCTATATCTTTAGATTATTGCTATTGTGATAAGTTTAAGCTTAGTAAATTTATTTCAAAAATATTTTACAATTTTGGCATCTCTGTTATTTCTTTTATATTGACCCTGGCTATAGGGTTACTAAGCACTTACTGTATTTCTATCCTTGTGCTGTTTTAGATCTGGCATGTCAAACAGAGATTTCAAAATGTGATCAGACTACAATTTGGCAGTGAAATTATCCACTCTGTATTTTATATTGTTTCCCACACAATTGGCAAGAATCATATTTTTGTCATCTTAATTGATTCCATAGCTAAAAAGTATAATTGTAAAATGAGATCATTTATATGTGTTGAATGATTTAATTCAATGGCTTGATTCAAACATATTATGAAAACTCTGATAACATATCGGTAATATAATTTTCAAGTGGAAGGAAGCCAAAATATCTCTAATAGACTTAGAATGTAAGAAAACATTCACAAGTAGAAATAAATTTGGGAATTAAGACTCATTGAAGAGAAATAATAGAAATAATTTAAATAGCAAAATAAAAAAGAGATGGTAGAAAACAGAGAGGTAGACTTTGTGGAGCTGGAAAGGGGATCTGGAGAAGGCATTGGAAGACAGAGCAGAGGGAAGGGAAGTAGAAATGATTAAGGTGTGATTTCTATGGTTATCAAGCCCACGAGATGGAGGTGGTTATTATGTTTTCCATAGACACACTAACAGTAAAAAAAAAAATCCAAAAAATTAGAAAGCTCTGTTTTGGATTTTTGGATTCAGTAAATGTGTCTCTAGCCATTTTAACTTGGTCAATGGATTATTCATTTATTTAAAAACATTTATAAAGAAATAAACATTTTTCAGATAGTATTATAAGTGCCGAGTGGTGGTAATCTACTGAACTTTTGAGTGCTCAGCTATCAGAGCAGATATGTGTCAGGACATTGAAGTATAAGTTACGGATGGAACAAATGTAAACACAGAGACAGTACCAACTAATGTAGAAAGAGTAATAAAGGAAAGAGTATGCAAACTTAGGCCATTATAAAGATTTTAGGCTTTATCCATATGGACTAACACTGGAAAATTTGGGTAAGGAAGAGAAGAAGCTGAGGCTCTAATTTAGATACCATCATCATTATATAAACAAGGAAAGATGAGAGGTCAGTCCATGAGAAATAGGGCTAAAAGCAGTGAGAGAAGTCAGACTCTGGGCCATTAACTGATGTGTGCAATACTGAAGGCAAAATGGATCTTGGGGGAAAAAAGAGTGCTTGTTTCTGAAATGCCCAATAATGTATAACAATCTTATTAAAACCTTAGAAGGAAACAGACTGTTGCAAAATTCCCATAATCATGAAAGCACTCCTGACTATTGTTTGAGAATACATTTTAATCTTGAGGCTTTTAATAAGATTGCCATAGAACTGATTTATGGCCAAAAGAACAATATTAGATGATATTCTTCTAGAGTTCTCTACAGGTATCATCACTTGAGTTTGTTTTAACATACCCTATAGCAGTTATCTGCAAAATTTTGTTCTCAGGGCTTATTTGCCAACATAGAAATCATTGAGGTGTCTAGATCCAATCTAAAAATCAGAAACCACACAGTAATTTAAACAGGAAAAGTTTAATGTATAGCATTATCACTAAGCTGTCATGGGGATCAACTTGAGCATGCTTGAGGACTGAGTGAGAGTTTCCAAAACAAGGCAACTTTGGAAAGGAACTATGTCTCCAGACTCGTGCTCCAGCTGCGGCAGTCCTCTAGATGGTATAGAAACCTTTCTGAGCTACTTGTGACAAGCTACTCCACAGTGCACAGAAAGAGCTCTCTGAGACGCATGCATGTTGAAAATAGTAGGAAGGTTCTCAAGAGAATAAGGCCACCATTGCATGTACTGCTGACACCAGATCACTCTTTAGGAACATGGAACACTGTATGGGTCCTGGGGGAGTGTGGGGAAAAAGGGAAAGTGGTTTGCTCACTAGATGATAGCCCTAAGAGGACTTTGGTGCATGTACTAATGCAGAAGACTGAAGAGAGCACACAGGAGCAGGACCTGGGCTGGGCTGTAGACCCTGCAGTGTCAAAGATCCTACATATAGTGACCCTGATTATAGTAAAAACCACTGAAAGCACATTCTTCAGGAACTAGCAATGAAGCCACAACAAAAGCAAAGCGGAATATTCCCTATCATTCCAGTGATTACCACAGAGTGCCTATACAAAATTATCTTTTCACTGACTGACAAAGTTGGAACATTTGTATGGCACAGCTCCACTTAAACAGAGCAGGAGAATTGAATTTAGTGCAAAAGGTAATGCACATATAAGGACCTAAAAGGGTTTTCATTGGGTAGCTTACATGTATTATGAATTAAAATGTCAGAAATTTATGTATTCATTTAGACTAGAAATAAAACCATGACAGACTATCAAGGATTTGTACTTTTATGAAAATAACTATTTTAAGAAATAGTGGCAAATTTTTAATGTCTTATTCAAAAAAAGCAAGTTGGATTCTCGTATCCATTCCTGCATTCAGTCTGTTTCAATTTGTGATTTTCATTGCAATAATTTGAAAATATAACTAATTCACTCTTAAAGATATGAAGTTGGGAAATGAAGGATTAATAATAATCTTTTAGTTGGACTGTAAATAGACTTGTTTAATTCTACTCCAAAAACATACAGTGGCCATTTTTGAATGATTAGTTGCACCATGAAATCCAAAACCATATGAATTAACTTTTCATGCTCAATTACACTAATATTCATTGATAAATCATAAATTCTGAGTTAATATTTAACTCATATATCAGTTAATAAAAAATACTGACCATTTGAACATAATTATTTATTGATTTATGCAAGTATTATAAAAGTTGACATTTCATTATGCAATATCAAAGGTCATATTCATTAATAGCACCACTGATCTCACCGTAAAAGTATTTAAATATTTTGAAGATGGCAGGAACTTGGAGCTAGGTAAAACATTTGGAAGTTTTAACCTTCCCTTGAAAGCTCAATGTTCATTCTTGGTTTTAGTTTACTTCATGTTATGAAGGGTTGAGCCTAAGCCCTTCGCACTGAGCTAGAGCTCCAGGTATTTTCTGTAAAATGCAGAATTTTGTTATTGTTGACAGTTGTAGGGTCTTCTGTTGTCTTCTCAGTGGGTCTTTCCCAATTCTGACAGAATTTCTTCAACGTCTTTTGCTTTCATTCATTTTTGCTAGAATTAGCTTATGGATTAACCAAAACTGTAACAGAAATAAGTGCACGTGTGGGAAAGAGGTGCTGATGGAAGTCCTAAAGAAAATAATGGGTGAGCATTGCACACACTAAAACTAATATGTGATTCTGACTTAAAACCTACCACTGACAGCTGTATAATTAAAGCACTGTACATCATCTCACTTGCTTCTATAAAGAATTCCCACAGATACAGCTTAAATGTTTATTATTTTATTGGCACATGATTACAGTACACAAAGTTTACATTCATCTTGAGGAATACATATATGTATGTTACAAATCTTGGTTACTTTTTAATCACTTTCCCCTTGCAAACTACATCCCTCCCTTCATTTCTAAATGCCGTTTCCTCATCTTCATTGTTGTTACTATTATTCTTGTCACATGTTTATGACATTGTTATTAATTAAAAACTGGTGGTCAACTTAATGCCAGAGGAATTCAATCACCATGCTGCTGAGCATAGATGTTTCACCTAAGAAAGGTTGCCAGCATAAATGGAGAAGTTAGTGCGTTGAGGCATTGAGGCATTGAGGGTTCTCCTATGTGTTGCTCTTTAAGCTGTTGTTCTCCTGGAGAAGCTCTGGTCCTCCCATCGAGCATTGCTTCCTGACTCCAGAGGGGAAGACATGTGCTGCTTGGTCTCCAGGATGAACTCGTCACACTGGCTTCCTAGCATGTAATCGACCGTGCTTGTTGTCAGAGAAGTTCAGGGCCTGCGTGTCACTGAGGTGCTTTTCAGGACAGCCCTGGTCTTTGTTGTGAGTGTGACTTCTTGGCTCCAGCGTAGGACACTCAACCTATCAGCACAGCTCCTTCACCCCTCTGGCATAGACTTTCTGGATTCCACCACTGACCTTTGGGCTTTCCCAGCACACATCCATAAAAGAGACTGGCATGAGTCCTTGTGGGCTCTAGACCTCCAGTTGGACCTGTGAGAGGCATTGTCATGAGTTCTGGGTCTTTGTCTGGACTCATGTGGGACATTGCTGTGGAATTCAGGTCCTTGAATAACTATTCTATGTCTTTGGTTTTGTGGATATATTTCCTGCATTTTCTTGTGTTAACTCTGGGTGACCATCATAAAAATAATATTATAAACTCCATGTCCTGATTTTAATTGTTCTCTGCACAACCCCTGAGTACAAAAAACATATAATGTTTACTTTCACTGTAGGTTTTTGGTCACTTCCCATTCATTTGTAAAGATTTGATAAACCTCTGAGAGCAATTGATTTATTATGGTCTCTGTGCAGTCAACTCTTTCTACTAATATTAATCTATTTTAGAAATGTTCCCCAGGTCTAGCATCACTGCCTCAGCTCCACTTCATATCATTAGTCATTAGAGTCTCATAAATAGCGAGCAACCTAGAGTTCTCCAACCCTGTTCACAACAGGGTACTTCTAAGAGATTATAATGCAGCTACTGAACTGACAGGAGGAGATCAGGCTGTAATGTGAGTAGCTGTAAATAGATGAAGCTTCTCAGGCTTGTCCACCACTCTCCTCCTGCTGTGAGGTACTGGTTTGTGACCTGGTGACTGGAACCCTTGGTTTAAGTTTGTTATTCTTTCAAGCGAAAATCTTGATCCATGAAAAAGAGTATATTTAAACTCATAACTTGATCACACATAGGCTTCTCTTTTAGGTAATCATTATACTATAGAAAAATACTTTATTCATATTTTCTATTATTTCACTCAATGTTAAAAGTAAAGATTGTAGGTCAAAACTCAAAGATTGGAGTTGAATAAAATTAATATTACTTCATTGAGGATTTTTATAAATCAAATTGAGATTGTATAACTGCAAAAATGTGACTGAAAAATATAGTGACCACAAGCATACCCCTTTACTCTTGCCAAGGCACAATTTCACTCACCATTGTCTTTTCGTGGTCATTTCTTCCCTTTTAGGAGCTCCCTTTAGCTGTTTTGATATACTTGTAGTTTGTATACCATATTCATTGGTAAATTGTGATCATATAAATCACTACCCCTGATAATTTCCAAGCTCCCTTGAATCAGGACTTACAGTCAATATCTCTGCATAGTACTATGCTGCCCCCACAGACCAGTGCCACAATCTGTGTCTTCCAAGTCGTGAAGTCTAACAAATATTTGTTGAATGAGTAAATAAATGACAGTATTTTAAAGGCAAACAATAATGTTATAATATTATGAAAATTATTCCTCTAAGTCTTCTATCCTTAATATAATATACTGCTAGATCATACATCATATATATGTATATATGTAACATATATATATATAAATTTAAAGAGCCATCATTCATCTTATATGTACAAATGTGTATAATTTTATTTTCATTCCACTCTGCATCCTTCAGGAAAGCAGGGTCTTTTGTGGGTTAGGAATATGTTTATTTTACATTTTAAAATATCAATATTAAGCAGATATTAAGCAATATTAAGTCTTGGATGCATGAGAGCTTCAAAAAATAGTTTCTGATTAGTAAATAAATATATAAATAAATAAATTTTTTGTCTTTTTGAGACAGGGTCTTCCTAAGCAGTTTAGGCTGGCCTTGAACTCACTTTGTAGCCCAGGCTGGTCTTGAACTCACAAAAATCTTTATGCTCCAGCCTCTCAAGTGCTGGGAATACAAGCATGCATGACCATGACCTGGAAATAAATAAATTTTGATAAAAATATCTTTATACAAAAACTATCATTTTCCTTGTATACTGATGTCTATTGATTATAATATAGTTTACAGATTTAAAACAATTTCCTTCCATTGTCATTGTTCAAAATTTTTGCTAATTTAAATAGTCTTTTCACTCATATTAAACATTAATGTTTAGTCAGTCTTTGACCGCATGAGGTACATGATAGATGATAGTTAACTGAACATGTGGACAAAGGGATAATACACTGAAAGCACAGTAAGAAGATAATAGCTGACATAGCTGACTGTGTACTAAATTTGTGCCAAAATTCTCAGTATTATCCCACTTATGTATCAACAACCATGTGAGAAATGTTATATGAATACTGACATTTTCACACACAAAAATTGAAGTGTAGAAAATCAAATGACTTATAAAAATCACATAGTAATTTAGAGCCAGAGATTTTGCCCAAGTCAACTGAATCCATCATGCTGTTAAATACTGTAACATAATGTTACCCTCTCCCTACATATTTTTATAAAATATCATTTAAAATTATATTTTAAAAACATCTACATTAGATGTGGCCTAACATTTTAATAATTTTTCATTTATTTACTGTACAAAGGAAAGCACATCACTAGAATTTGCATTCATCATAATAGCTTGTTTTCCATGACAGTGTGAAATTAAATAACTGTAATGATTCAAATTCTACTGGTGTTTATCTCCAATGTTCTCCTAAAGGTCTAACAATTTAACAAGTTCTCTTCTTAATTACCATTAGTTTCTGAGGATTCTCATAGACTATCAAAAATGCAATACTTGTTGACAAATGTGATAATAAATTTTATGTGTCATTTTGAAATATGTCTTTAGGTGTGATTAACATTTAAATTGGTCAACATAAGGGAAAACAGATTGCCCTCCAAAACCTAAATGTGGCAATCAATGGTACACCTAAATAGAACAAAATCCTGGTTTTCCTGAGTAAGAGAAAATTCCTTCACAAACTGGCATTAGATTTCACCTGCAGCATTAGCTCTCTTGAATCTGGAGTTCTTTTACCCATTCCACACATTTTGGAGTTTCTACAAATTGAACAATCAACTCATTCATCAATTGATAGACAAAAAGATGAATTTTCATTTGTTCTGTTTCTGTGGAGAATACTGGCTAACATACGATACTCAGTGTTGATGATGTCATCTGTTCCATTCCCCCCATTACATGGTGATTTGCAATAAAACGGGGCAATGGTGGCCTATTTTCATTTGGCATTGCTCGAGATCTCCTAAAATAGAGTTGATTTTGCACATGTCCCAGTGTTTTACAGAGTTTCTGCATTTTTTTTTCTTTTACAGTCTTTTCCTTTTTAAGACATATGGAGCTGTGCTGGAAGCACTCACCACAGTGTAATCAGAATCATGATCCCCCCCTATGAATGGTAGCTGCCTTGGAAATCTTGCTCAGCTACTTCTCCCATCAAATTAATTGCATTCCTCTGTTAGTTTCAGGTTGCTGTTACAGAGTTTTCTTCTAGCTATTCTCCAGACAATTGCTTCTAATATACATTCTTTCCAAAGAGTCTCTTCAATGCTACACACAGAATTCTCTTAGGAATGTTCCTACAAAAAATTCAAAGATAATGCGGCATCCCTGAATTCTCATTATTTTTTTCAATGACATGCTGAATAAATATTCCTTATATTATTCTCATTAATTTAAGTTATGATACTGATCTGAAATCTCCCCACAGGCTCCTATACTAAAGGCCTGATTCTTAGCTGCCACTGAGAGGCAGTGTGGTCTTTAGGAGGCAGGGCCAAGTGGGAGCTAAGTGAGAGGGATGTGAGGCTGCAGTCATTTCCTCTTTCTCTTTCATTTCCCAGCCGCTTGAGGTATCCTCTTGCAGATGCATACCACCTTCTCAAAGGTACAAAAGCAATAGGGGCAATTTATCATGGATTGAAATCTGAAACTATGAGACAGAATAAACTGTTCCTTTTTTTTTTTTTTGAAGGTAGTAGAAATACAACAGATCAAGACAGAACAAAGCCAATTGAGACAGTGCAGTGAATTTGGTGCAGAACTTCACAACAGGTTACTGGGATAACAGCAATAGGTACCATAGTATATCTCATTATCTTCACAATAGTTGTCTATTAAGTACAGCAAAATCAAATGAAAGACAGAATATTATAAAATCAATCAAAAGAGAATATTAAATGGAGTAAAGAAATTAATCATAATGAAACAAAACTGAAAATAACACTTGCTTTCAAAGAGAAGATAGAGGAGAACCCCATATAGGCTATGTTTTCATACAGTCATCCTGCCAAGAGATGCTCAGACCTCTCTCCCCAGTTGCTAACGGGGAGGGGGTTGGGATGTTTGATTCCAAGCCCATGCACTAGTAGGCTCAGGAGACACTACTGGGTCTCCTCCTGGCTCACGCCAGAGGAAGGCACTTACAAAGAGGGAGGGCGAATTGCTTCTTTGTGTAGGCTCCTGGGTTCTACCATGGCCCTGGCTGGATCTCTCGGGCCTGTCTTTCTAAATCATTCCTTTTTTACATTAGTTATTTCAAGTGTTTTGTTTTAGAAACAGAGAAATGACTAGCATAATTTGGTATGTACATTCTGTGGATAATTTAAGTTTCTTGTACCTCTCTATATTTTCTCAATTTGGCCAGAGGAGAATAAGTATCTGAAAATCTCACTGATATTACCTATGGACTAATGGAATGTAATTCTAGCTTTTTTATGTGTATGTGTAAAAACAATATTTCTATAATGACTGAGACCTGCTTTTTAACAAGTTTTAAACATGAAGTTTCAGTTATTATGTAATAAGAAATACTTATTATCCTAATATTTTAACACTATATTCCTTTTACTTGAATTAAGAGTTCTTTAGTATAATCATTTCCTGTTTATAAAATATTAAAAAAAACTTTATTTTATACCACTTAGATATTCTTTAGTCTGTCATGATGAAAAAAGCATATTTTCTCTTTCAATTTTCAATCTTATTATCTATTACTCAGTACTTATTATGCAACACTGATGATTATTGGAAGAAACAGTAAGTAAAAATGATTATTTTTGCAGAAAGAAATGGGATCATTGTATGAGACAGTGTTCACATATGATATAATCAGTAGGCACATATTTGTAGAGCCAATAAAGCAAAAAATTAGATATCTACAGCATATTTTAAAAACTCACATATAAAACCTACTGATCATTCCACAAAAGATGAAATCAGGAATACTAACTTAGAATAACAGAATGTACACCCTCAAAATGTTTAGCTTTTTTGAGACAGTAAGTAACATAAGTCAATTAGGGTTTAATATTTAACCTAATAAACTTGCAGCTATGTTTCTTTCTTTTTTTCTTTCTTTCTACTGTTAAATCTGCTGAATAGCAGTGGAATTATGTGACACATTTGAGGATCAGAGGACAAAATGTTCTTACTACTCTAGGGAATAAAAGCAAGATATTAAGACTGCTCATTACTAACTTGGAATTATCTGTCTGATAACAGTAACCACCTAGTTAATGTCTTATCCAAACAAAATGTGTAAGACATGCAAAATTTCGAAAAGAATAAAAATCTCAACTCCCATCCCTTGACATTAAGGTTGGAGAGGCTGGAAAAAAGGTACTGGAAAATGTATTAAAATTTCAGCCCATAACAAGATTCCACATGAGCCAACCTCTGCCACCTGTGCTTTTTCGAGCACAGACCCCAGTTAGGTCCCCTAGCTCTGCCTGAAGGCTGCCCTCTGAGAGGTCACAGAAGGTAGCAGGGAGGCAAGTCTGTTTCTGTGTCAAGCTGTACTTGTGACACATTTGGACTTCCTGTAATGGCACTGCTCATTTTTAAATCTCCAAGTACTGTTGTTACTAAACCAAATTATTAGCTGCAGTATTACTTTTTATCTTGAAATAGTTCATGAGTTTGGTCTTATATATCTGGACCTGAAAATTACACTTTAAATTAAATTGAGTACTTTCCTTTACTAACTACTTAGTGATAATATGATAGTTTTAACTTCATACTGGTGTTAGTGTTAATTTTTCTTTTCTTTTTTAAGAGGAAGAAAAGACATAGAAAATAAAAACAAAAAGCAGTAGAAACAAACAAACAACAGTAACAAAGCTAATACAATAACAGTGTAGGTTTACAAACAAATGATAGGAATTTGACAATGGTCAAAATTCTCACTCTTATCCATAACTCACTACTGATTTTGCCACAATGCCAATTATTTCATATTGCCACCTCCAAAAGAGTTGCTTAGATTACCAGATAAAGACATGCAGAACTGATCTAATCATATGAGTATTCACCATTGTTTTCCAATAACAAGTACAATTAGTATAGTTCTTTTAGCTATCTTACATACATATATACAAATTTATGTCTTTTTCCTTTTCCCTTCTTTTTTTCCTCCCTCCTTTCCCCATCCGAATTACTTTTCCTCTTTGAGCAGTTTCTTAAGCTTACTCGGTGTTAATTTTTCACAGAGGAACTGAGCACACATGGTAGAATGTTAAAAATAGCATTTGGACATGGCCTAAACATGAGGTTTTGTGTATAATGTAACAGAAACATTTATTGTCCCAATGTTTTAGCAATATTCTCCTTTAGCCTGACTTAAGAATATTTCAGTGCTCCCTTTGCCTCTAGAGAAATACTAAATTGGGTGATTTTCCCTCCATGTATATATTATCTAGTCTCTAAATATTAAAATTTTAATTTTTATTATTAGTCTTCTCCATAACTTTTAAATTCTCACTCTTATCCATAACTCACTACTGATTTTGCCACAATGCCAATTATTGGAAGAAATAGTAATTAAGGATGATTTATTTTTGCGAAATTTTTTCCTGATATTAAGAACAAAGCCTCTTTTCTAATCCTATTTTTGTTATCTCATTCCTCTTGGTATTATTTATGGCTGCTTTGAAATGATACTGTCAAGCTTTTTGATAGGCACTGAAGAATATGTATTGGTAACAGATTGCCTATTGATAGCCATCCCTTGCCAGTCTTGTTGCTGGTCTACAGAAGGATGTACTCAGAAGTCAGGTGACCACCTGAGACTCATTTACAGTCTTTATTACTGGATCCATGACACATTTCCTCTTATGTACCTTGATTGCTTTAGGAAATATTTTGTTGTACAATATCATACAGGTAGAGTTTTTGGAAGCTCATTCAGAGGTTTGTACACAGGTTTCATCTTTTTCAGAGAGATGTATATACTTTTACTTCATTGCCATTTAAATATTCGGTGAAAGAGGGGTACTCGCATTTATTCAATTATCTAAACATCAAATGAGATCACATGTGGGGACATTAGGTGACAGAATGAAGATACCTGCATAAAAGATGAAAAAATTGAGTTTCTGAGGATTTCATCATGCCATCGATACAACGACTTCTCGAATTTTTTACCTTAAAGTAATTAGATGAGCTACATTTCCTTATTACTAAGTAATTTTTAGTTTTGACCCTACTTGAAGCTGAAGATAGTCTAATTGGTTCATCCTGCATTGACGAATTATATGTATTTGTCATAAGCTTGCACTTTAACTCTGATATCTTGAATTCTTGACTGGAAATGTTGAATTTATAGCCACAGATAGATCACAAATTCTCCCAGGTAAAGATCAGTGAGGCAGATAAAGGGCTCATTACAAAAGAAAAATAGACTACTTTGGGTATTTATGAAATATTCATCTAATTTGGTAACTACAAGTTTATTTTAAAATGATGACAGATGAAGACTATGGAATTAATTTGTATAACTTTAGAAAGTCAACAATTATCTTTATATATACATGTTATTACAGAATTCATCTTATAAACACTTGGACTAATATTGACACTATAATTGTCAATATTATGCAAATGGTAAAATATGCAATCTAAAAGTCTCACTGAACTTCCAGAGAGCAACTTGGAAACTGATTTCTTGTTAGAACAGATGGCTTTTTGATTGGTGTTATAGTAAAGGAGTCTCTCTCTGCTGAATCATTTTAACACGAACGTGTTTTAAATTCCACCAGTTGGCTGGTGAAACTAACATTAGGAACTAGCTGATATGTAAACCACAACTGTAAATCCATCTAGTGACCCTTGAGAAAGTTAAACTGTACCTATAAATAATGAATTAAGTTCTTAGAAAACAGCATGAGAAGGAAAACTTTGCACTATTGATTTCTGTCCAGTGACAATTATTATATAATAAATTCAAACAAATACAGAACAACTGAAACAAACTCTTATGAATTTTAGTGTTCAAAATTTTCTGAGATAATGTACTGCTTCTATTCCAAATTGGTGTTAACCTAAATGACAAGAGATGATGTTTTCAACTTGCATATCTGTACTTCCTTTGGTTAATAGTGTGCACACATAACATTTAGGACATCATGTCCCTTCATCAGATCAAAACACTTTCACTGAAATAATTCTAACAAAGAGCTTCAAATTTGAAATGTAGGTATGAATCAATCCTTTCAAAAATTCAAATATTTGAAAATTCTTGTCATTTACTATTTCTTTCCAATGTAGCTCATTTCAAGAACTCTTTTATAGAAAAACAAATTTAGGTTAAACTTTCTTTGACTACTTCCCCAATGTTAGCCTCTGACATGGTTTAACTAAAAATAAAAAGAGGCTCTTGAAGATTCAGCTCTGCCCTGTAGACTAACTAAAATGTTACCAGTTTGCTTTTTCTACAAATAACAAAAGGATAAAAGCAATGAATGTTAGAATCCCCTGAAATGGTTACTTCATTCTGCTAACAGACCTGCTGTATTTAAAGTGTAAAGGAAAACATACAACTTGCAAGATTTTCTGAATATAACCCTGACATCCTCCGGTATAACCATGAAGGATAATGGAATTACTGAAGAATAGTCGTCCACCGGGAGCACTCGTCCTTTTTAGCAACTTATTCACCTATGCTTTCCTAATTTTGTGATTGCCTCTAATTTTCCAAGTGTATTTTGATATGACTGATGGATGGTAGATTTGAGATCAAGTGGTATAGTAATGAAGCTGTTATGCTGTTATGTAGAATAAAAATGGTTTGGTACAGAGTACATTATGGTACATTAACAAACATCTCCAAGAGTTTCCAAAGATTATGAAAATAATGTTTTACTTCTCCCATATATACCTGTAAGCAATCTAGAGAAAGTCTGGAAATGAGTAGGGCCCCAGAAATCCAAGCATCTCTGCTTTATGGCTCCACCACCTCCATATAAATTTTGTTGGCTGATGCCTCAGAGGAAGTGACAACTGGAGAGCTTTCCAAATTTTGTCTGAGTGTCACTCGTACTCAATCTTTCCACAGGCCCTAGTTCAGAACCCACTTCCCTGTCTCATCTGAATACAAGGGCACATGGAAAGGAGGCTGCACATGCGCTATTTGACAAGTCTTTGATAATCTGCGGTTTATAAACTTTCATGCTTCATAATAACAGCAACAGCAAAACGTCTGTTAACATTTCAGAAATACTGAAATGGACCATTCTGTGAGTGGACAGCAGGAGACACCAACTCAGATGTAAGCAATGATCAGTTGGAACAGATTCAATTTATTGATTATTGTAATTTTCCACAGTGGAGAATGCATTTTTTTATTTTTAGATTAAAGTAACCAAGAAACACTAACAAACTAATGTTGAATATAAGTTAATATTTCGTTTGTTTCCACAGACATATTTTTATTTTATTTATACTGAATACCTAGAGAAAAATGTAAAAGCAAGTGATAATCTAAATAATATATTATTTAAATGATTATTGTTACAGTCTCTCTAGCTTGAGCATTTAAAGGTCTCCAATGCTCCACTCTTTGCTCCTTTATCTTGTCTTATACATTATTTGAAAATATCTTTAAACTATATTCTGCCACACCCACTAGACAAGGAACTACATGAAGTCAAGGAAGATGATGTTTCAGTACACACTCGATCTGAACTGTAAGTATTACCTTTTTAAATTGGTGACCTGACCAGGAATCCACAGTCCATAGATCTAAGAGAGAGCACTTCAGTCACACTGATGTCACAAGTCCCAGGTTTAATATGTTGAGTAAATATTTGTTATTCAATATTAATTAATATAAAAATTACCTTTATAATTTCCTAGATATGATAATTTTCCATAGTAAGCCATGTGTGAGAAAAAATGGCAAGAAAACAAAGGTAGGGACACTGATGTAGACATGATGTTTGCATATTATTTAACATTCATTTCAACAATAGTAATTACTTTACTGGCTCGTAGAGGTTCACTAACTTTCCATAATTAGTGTAATTAGTGTTCAAGTTGTGATTTAACCCTATGTTCATGTAATTCAAAATGCTGTGTCTCCTTAATCTTATGATGACTCCATACAAATATAGTATTTGTACTCCTATAGCAAGAAAAAATTCTTGGAAAATTGCATGTCCTACCATTATTACTTTCCTCTTTCCTTGACATGTTACATACTTTAAATTACACAGTGACTGCAGTGATCTATACCAGCTGTAGGTTTTCCATCCTTGTACTTTATTAAATGAGGTCATGGTAAGGTTGGAGGTATAGCTCAGTGGTAGGGCACATGCCCAGTATATGCATAGAAAGAGATAAAGAAAGAAGAAAAGAAGAAAGAGAGAGAGAGAGGGAGAGAGAGGGAGGGAGGGGGGAGTGGAACAGAGAGAAGGAGAAAGGAAGGAAGAAGAGAGGGGAGTGAAAGAAAGAAAGAAAAAGAAAAGAAGAAGAAAGAAAGAAAGAAAGAAAGAAAGGGAAAGAAAGAAAGAAAGAAAGAAAGAAAGAAGAGGGAAAAGGGAAGAAAGAAAAGGAAGTTGTAGTTTATGAAGGTAGCTGATGAATTATTTGTTCTAAAATTGGGCTCTGCATATATCTCTTTTGGTTCATAAAAATCACAATAATTTGCAAAAACACTTTTTGTTCTTGTGTGAAGACTAAAATACTCTAGTATAGAGTAAATTCCAACTAGGGAGGTCATCCTGCTCCCTTCTGTGATTCTCCAGTCCCCTCTGCACATAACATCTGTTTCTTTTCTGTTACTTCCCTAGAGATCAGAGAAATTTATGGCAGAAATAGAAATTTCAACTATTTATTAATTTATCATCTTGTAAATATATGTTTATTGAATAAATACTTGTTATTTTTTAAATACCATTCAGGTTTTATGTATGACTGACAGCATATTTATTGTTCTCTTACTTTATAGTCCACAAACGGGCAGATGGAGTGAGCATGAGGGTAAAGTAAATACTAGCTGTTTTCTCTGCATCTTTTGAAACAAAACAAGATTAACATATGTCAATGTTTTAATGAAGCTTTTAGTTTGATAATAGTAGGACAAGTAGTACATACCTACAAAGACTTTTCTTTCCTAGTACTGAGAATTGAACCCAGCGCCCCAAGCAAGCTAGCCAGCCATGCTACCAATAAGCTGCACTGCCTCTCCAGCCCTTTTTATTTTAAGAAAAGATCTTGCTAAGCTGCTCAGACAGACCTCAAACCTGTGATCCTCCTGCCCTAGGCTTGCAAGAAGCCAGGATTAAAGGGATGTGTGGCTACATTGAGTCTCCCTGGAACAGAAAGCACTCCCCATCTAGGGTCATCCTCTAGGCCAGAGGTATGAGGCAGTATCTCTTCTGTTCATTATCTAAGAGAAGGTGGTAAATTTCTGTAATTTTAAATGTTCACTCTTCTACATAATCAGGGTGGTTTTCTAGCCAGTGAAACTTCTTACTTTGGGTATGGGGATGTGTTTTAGTGTGGAATGGAAAGTGGTGTAGAGGAGACTCAAGAAGACAGTTTTAATTAAAGATGTTTTTTGACTATTATTTCTATTTGTAAGAAATGAATGAAACTTGACTAGTCATTCATTCCTGTATGTATGTGGGCATAAGATGGATCCTTGCCTGACAGTAATCTTGTCAAAAGGATTCAAGATGTCGTCATGGAATTAAATTAGATAGCATCTAATGAATCTATCCTCAGTCTACAGAACAGAAAAATGATCAATTGTAGTATATTACAGATTTAGCAGAATCTTAGGAAAATCTTTTATTCACTAGTATAGAAAACTAATTTTTAAATCAGTTTTAAAAGTCACAGTTGCTATGGAATAATGCAGACATTTTGTTTTAACTCTCAGAGTACCCAAAACAGCAAATTAAATATATTCAGTAATTAAAAAAATATGCATGTGTTTCTCAACTCTAGATACAATTTTCCATTTACTTGCTGAAAAAAATATGTTTTGGGTGGCTATGTGGAAATATAGTTAATATATAATTTAAGATACATAGATCTTGTCCTTTTCTCAGCAATTTATAAATTCTGATATAGTAACTATAATCCATAAAAGCATATATGTATATTCACCATTTGTAGATATACTGTTCAAATAGTAATTGAGTTCTGAGATCAGTTATAGAACGGGCTCATTTGTGTAAAAATAAGATAAAGGAAGGTTTATAGTGCAGAGAAAACTACAAGTAATAACTGATAAATCCCTGAAAGTAAATCATCTAGTGAAGGAAGGAATGACAAAAAGTAAATTGTGAACCCTTTTCCAGAGTTTAAGGTAAGAACAACTTACAAGTTAAGTTGGTGATGGATGTCTTACCAACTTGAAGCTACCCAAATTACACATCATTTTCAATCCGTCTTAACACTAACTAGAATTTAAAGCACTGAAATCTCATTTATGCCTTCAAACATATTACTAGTTACATATAAATTCTGCCTAATTGTTACTACCTATCCATTCCATAATAGTCAAATATACTACATTCATTTATATTGTCTGTTAAGTACTGATAGGATATTGATAAAAATTAGCGTGCTAATATTGTAGTTTGAGTGTTGCAATTCCTATACTAGTAGATATAAAAAATAAAATACATCATGCAAAAATAAGAGCCCAAAACAAATCTTTCCAATGCTTTTTTATAGATTATATTTTTAGTTCAAAGTAGAATTAAAATGAAATATATATATATGAAAGAGTATCTCATTTTTCATTGATTATTGTTTTCTATAACATTAAAATATATAACCACTTAAAACGTTATAAAAATTACTTATTTAAAAACTACAAATTAGCTTGCAAGCCAAAATTTATCTTCAAGCTAATTTTTAGGTAATGTCCTAAAACTCTTTGTTTCCTTACAGGCATGAATGAAATCTGTTTCATAGGCGATCAGGGATTATTTTCAGTAGTAAAAATTACAAGGTGATAAATGTGAAAAATGTCAAAGTTTAAATACCACAGCCAGTGTTAATTACCCATCCACAAGTGATTATTAGAATTCAGAGAGGAAAATAAAAACTGAAAGTTTATATGACATCTTCACAGTATGAATTGCTTAGTACAATAGAATAAGAGTGCCTCCAAGTGGCACTTGTCAAAATTTCATAAGAACTATTTAAATATAAGACACAAAGTTAAGTTGTAATAATAATAAACCCTAAATAAAAATCTCTGATTCTTTTATTATGTTCTTTATTATCTTGACTTTAGCTTATTGTAATTCCCTATGGGTTATTAATTGCTTGTCCTTAAACTCCATTAACTTTTAGGATTCTAGGCGGTTTTTTATACATTATTTAATATTTAGCTACCTGGGCAATATGGTAGAACATATTTGGGTTATTTATACTATAACCTTCTTGTTTGCTCTTATAGTGTTGTCCATATCTGCTAGATGATAAAAGGAACAAAAGACTTCTTTTCAATTCATAGAAGTCTAGAGCTGTAGGATAATAAACTTGATCACTCTGATTTTGAGGAATTTTACCAAGATGGTACTGAGCAGTGACTTAACTAATAGACTCAGATCCTCAGACATGTATTGCTGTATATTTTCAAATATTTCTATTATGATACATAAAATGAAATTCTTCTTCCATGTACTAAAAGAATTCCCTTTTAATACATTGTATTCCTATAAAACTCAAACAAAGTTTGGAATAAAAAATAGAATTTTAAAATCACCTCAGGCAATAAGCAGTCAGAAATTGACAAATAAGCTCAGAGGTTCCCAATAGACACTGTTTCAATTAAGAAACATGTAGTGTTCTAGAATTATTCCAGTCTTATGTTTAACATTCCAGAAATGTTTAACATGGTAAAGCAAAAAGCACAGTACCACTGTACAATACAGGAGACTTGAGTTTACAGTACAATGAATAAACTGAAATGTACATGTCTGCAAAGGTAATATTTGTATCAAAGATTATTTTCAAATTAGTTTCATGTGGAAATAATACAATTTCCACTTTGCAGCTCTTTTCATGATATTTGCTCTACATTTCATGTTTTACTTTTTATTTTCGCTCTTCCATTTCATACAAATGATTCCAGTAAGGCAGTAAGAGAAGACTTTTCCCAAAGGTCTCATAAGAGTGCTATTCTTTCCTAATTCTTATTCCTGATCCAATTCTTAATTGCTTTTTATAGCTCATTTTCTTTCTCTCCTGCCACTTCATCTACAACTTTCTTGGAATGAGTTAGCCAACATGACTAACAAACTTTAAAGTTCAGTCTCTGAGGGGCTGTAATATAGAAATATCTAGAGCATTAAATATCGAAAAATGCATGCAGAACTTTAAATTGACACGTGGTCATCTGTATATATAATTTGATCTAATAACTTTTATACTGTTGAACATGATACTGTAATGTCCATGGAATTATTTTGCTGAAAAATAAGTATACAATGTGACAATATTGTAATATTTTCTTTTACCTATTTCTGAACTGCTTTTTGAAACATTGACCTTACGCTTTATGGTTTCCATTCATTTCTTTAGTTATATCACATTTAAACTTTTAAATATTTTAGCTTCTTGCCAAGATTCTACCCATTTAAGGTAGTTTGGAGCAGTGATTTTTACTTTTTAGTGGTGTTTTACCTCCTGCCAATGTGAGCTAATGTCAGAATTTCATTAGTACAGTATTTACTCTGTCTCTCAGATCATTAATGAGATTTCAGAAAAGACAGGCTGACATTCATTGCTATGGACTCAGTGAAAACAACATTGTTTACCGTCACTTTGATTCAAGCCCATCGTCTAATTTTAAACATAACGACAGTGCTCAATGTGAATCCTTTGTAACTACTTTAAATACAATTTGTGATTGAACGTTAATGAGACACATCTGAAGTTGACTGTAATTAGTAGAAGATGATCTACATGTATATGGCACTTAATCCTGTATATTTCTCCCATAATCAACTGATCACGTTTGTTTTTCCCATAGTGAATGCTTCAGATCTTTTTCTTAATATTTGTATTCATTTTGTTAGTAATGAAAGACAAAATCAACCTTCAAAAAGATTTCAATGCCTTCTAGGCTAGTAAAGAATATTCGATTTGTTACTTTTGCACAACAAATAAATACAGCTGGCGTAAGTATATCAAGACTGAATACATATAATTATACAATTAAATGTAAGATTTTGCCACATTGCTGAGCACTCTCTCTATAATTAGAACAAGAAATTACTGAAAATGAATAAAAAATGCATTTTCCCAACTTTATAATGATTAAAAATAGAAAGCTATGGAATTATTTGTAAAAGACAAAACCTCCCAAAAAGCTACAAATAAAAATGGGTTAAAATATATTCTGTCTAATGATTGTTATTTGCATTCATGGACTTTCTTCATTAGTTTATGCTCCTCAGAATAAAGGATATACAATTGCCTATATTATGTATTTACTTGCTGAGAATGTTCAAGAAAAATAAAGTTAAAATAAAAACAGTATGGCATTGATATATTTGAAAATAAGATTGATAAACTATTGAATAGTGCATTAATGGTTAATCCATAAACATCCTAATGTATGTACATATTTTATCTCTCCAATAAGGTTGAAAAACACTAGAAGAGAAGAACATACACTGTTCAATCAAATTAAGGGCTTTTCACAAGATATATATTATTCGTAAGTGATTGAGGTAAAAAAGTGACATCATTTCCCTATACCAGTGTAGTCCATATGCTGTCACAGCATTATCAGATACTGTCAATCAGAATCTCTGAAATGACACTGACTGTAATTGCTCATCATGAATTGTGCAGTCAAAAGCCTTTGAAAGACATTGCCCTGCAAATAACATTTTCAATGCATAAGTGAATGAGTGAATGAATCAAGAATGTCTAGGTGCTACACAAAAGCATGACGAAACAGAAGCCCATTTCTTACAAGATTACCTTGTGAGAGTTTTTGCATTGTGTACCATTGTTAATAAAAGTTGAGGGCTCAGTTTATCTAGTTATGTTTCCTGTGACTTCATATGACATGCTTTATATCTGTTTAGTAACGTAACTAAAGTGTCATATTACAAATAATATGCTAGAAATTAAAGTGTCGGTGACAGTCAAAAATGATCAAAGAAAATTTATCATTCTCTAAATTTTTATACACATCAATGTTATTAAAACTGAAGTGAACTATTGACCTAGAAGGTTAAGTCAGAACATATGCCAAATAATATATTCTCAATGAATCCTTTATTTAACTCCCTTTACAATCCAAAATTAATTTTCCAAAATGGAATTTACCAGAATTCTCTCACATAATGACAAATACTAGTAGAAAATGCTGAAATTTGAGAACACCTTCATTAGTTATAATTTAGCTTAGAAGTATATGTGGAAGCAACATCATTTAGTAAAAATGTGAGTTTAAAGAACACTTTTATGTTTAAATTTTCATTACAGTGCTCATTAATGAAGCTATCGAGGCCAGATTGTTTTCACTTCTTATCTCTAAAATGGATTAATAAAGCTTACCTGGAGAGAGAGTTTCCAACATAGAGAATGATTAAATTTTAAAAGGCCACCATAGTAAAAACTTTCAGAACATTTGTTATTATTTTGAAGTTGTGTGACTTAAAATAATATCAATGTTAGGAACCTAAAGATATTCCAGTGATATTCTGGCTGTGAAAAATAAGATTCTTCTCCTGTAATTAAGCACACAACTTCCTTCTTATGTGGGCAGGATTCATTAAGTCCAAAAATCCTTATTTCCTTCATTAAAACTTTGTGATTCATGTGTTTTTTCAAGCAGAAATGTAACTGAGGAAGAAGCAGCAGTCAGAGAAATCTGTGTATGTCCCATGAATTTCAGCCTCTGGAGTGAGTACTTGAACAGATGGACAGTGGCTTTGCTTTGAGGACCATGGGGAAAAGGTCCCTTTTACACTGATACAGATAGTCTATTTAATGTTTCAGTTATTTATTGAATCAAAATTTGCTGTTGAGCTATTTAAATCTAGGTAAAAAGATACTACAGCTAAATAAAGCACAACATCAGTGTCTATTTTAAACATTATTGTTGACATATAGTTTAAATAAAAATAGATATTTACAAATTGTAATGTATTTCTGTTCCTGATGACGTGTAGAATTCAAAGTAGTGAGATACATTTTATATAGTTCTCTCATTCAATCAATAACCTGAGTTTTTACCTTAGACAACCACAAGGTGATAGATATTTTTAAATATCAAAGATACTGAAAGCAGCATATTAAACATACATTCAAAGATTTTACAATTTTATCAATATAAGAAAACATACAGTGCATAGAAATGCTATAGGAATGTCAAAACTCATGAGCTAATCTTGGAATATTTTATTGTGATGAAAGCTTCTCTAATTAGTTATGTTTTATGAAAAATGGGGATCAGATAAAACATTCTTAAATATTAGTTAAATTAGATTCTTGATTTACCACTTACAATTCAGGTTCTAAAAAATTTTCAGAAAATTACAATTTAGAATATTATTTGAGTCCAAGAGACTCTTGAATCAAGCATTATTCAATAAAAAGTGTGAGTCAACAGATTTAATATAGAAGAAAGACTTATTCAGTGTAAGCCAAAAGAGCAAGGTAATGCAAGTCAATAGATTTACAAGTCAAAAATAAAATGCAAAATAATAAAATGAAGTTCATAGTTCCTAGGTGCATCAAGTAATATATTAATAATACATTCTAATTATAAAAGAAATTAAACACAAAATATAAAAAGGATTAATAAAGAAGGTAAATCTGAAATATTTCATTTTCAAAAAATCAAATCCAAAAGTAGTATTTTTATGCAGAAAGTATGTAGCATCTCTGAAATAAAATATAAGAATACCATATTTTTGCTAATGAAACTATATTTCAAACTCTAGAATGTAAAGCTTCTCTAATTTTGAAAGAAAATTTCATTGGTTTTCAAGCTTGTATTGTTATAAATTAAATATGTTTTATTTTTGCCAGGAAAAGCCAATGAAATTTTCATTCACAAGTTGGAGAACTTTATGTTCTAGAATTTAAATATAGGAAAAGTACCAAATTAATATCTTAAAATGGTCATTTATAAGATTATACTGAAATTGTCTTACAAATGAAGAAACAGCAAAATTTGAACTCATGATTCATATATTAATTAAAAATGTCAATTCCTCTGTTATATAAATTTCATAATCTATTCTTAGTGCTAAATTTTAAGTTGCATGTAATTTATGGTAATAATTTATAATTTCAGTAAAGATAAAAAAATGAATAAATGTGAGGTTGAATAAGCATTGAAGGCCTCAGTTCCAACAGCAACATTCTATAGAATTTTTATTTGGCCCTGAGGAGATTAGGCGGAATCTCAAAGAACTGTTATATTATTAGCTCATGAGCTTGCATATATTCCAAATAATCACTTTAACAATTACTTTTCTAAAATGAAAAGATGTGGATCCTTAACTAATATATAATTGCAACACATTCTTTCAAGTCAAATAGTAATTAAAAAAACCCTTTTATCTTATTGTCAAAATTGTGGTCTGATCCCTTGCTTCTTATTGGTAAGAGTTCTGCTGATGTACTTAGTTCTGGTGTTCTCTCCTTGTGCTGTCACGGCTCATACCAAAGACATATTTTAACAACACAAAGGTCTACAGGTAGCCTTAACATTTTTCTCTGATGTTATAAAATATTAAATTCACTTCTTAATTTTTTTCTCTAAGTTTATATAATAGACATGAAGATGGTTTGAAGAGTATAACATTTTAATTTTGAAGTAGTCATGGATTCAATGTTATAACTAAGTTCAATGAAATAACTAAGTTATTTCAGCAAGTACATCTCATTTCCCAAAAATAACAGTAATTTAAATTAATAATGAAATGAATTTTGTCATTTAAAGAAACTTGTAAATATCATATTAAATACTATTTTTTTCAGTAGGAAAACAAGTAAGATAAAAGGATATTGGAACCCAGTTATTGCTAGGCTAAGTAGAGAAGAGATAGGGAGAGATATATAGAGGAAAAATGAATCTACCCTTTCACTCAGACATTCATTGAAGTACAATATAAATGAAAAAAAATGTAAGTATACCCCATTTCATGAAAAAACAAATGCTTAGATTTTTCTAGTTCTAATATATTTATTTTCAACATACTAAGAAATTTCAGATTTTTCTCAATAGTATTCTGCTCCTACCTCTGTCCTTCCACTAGAACATAGAGTGTTTCAGAACATGTTAACTCTTGGATTAGAAAGAATTGTTCTAGAGAAAATTATGTTAACTTACAATTGCAAAGGCAATCTTTAAGAAGTCAAAATTAAGCTATAAATTATAAGACCTGATGGTGAGTTTCTCTGAAGCATTAAAAATGGAAATTCAGTAATTACTGTATATTTGCATTTTTCCTAGGAAAAACATAATAGTGAATGTTATCAATAAAGAAAAAAATGAAAATTTGAAACACAATTGCTTAAAGTATTACATAACTAGTAAGTAGAAGAATTTTAGATACTCTCAAATGTACAAAATCTACATGAGTGTCAGGTAAGATTACTTCTTATCTCTGGGATGTCATCACCTTTATGAAGTCACAAAATCTTTCATTTCTCCAGGCTGTAGTTTGTATCCTCATAAAATTGGACTGTTTAAGCAGATTCTGTCATTCTGTTCTATAACTCTATGATGTCATGATTCTAACTACTGATACATATTAGTAGAATAATTGGCAGGAAAACACAGCTGTAGCACCAGCTCTGAAATTTGCTATAAATAAAATAAAGTCAAACTTAACAACAGTTCTATAGGCCCCACAGTGTTCTCCTGGTCAGAAAGAATCAATGTACTATTGTGAATTCCATTTTTAATATTATACATAACTAAAGCATTCAGAAGATAGGAACCAATGGCATCAATATATCCCTACATGAACATCAATTGTAGATTAATTAAGACTTAGCATAAGGAATTTCAAAAATTGAAAAGCTTTCCAGCACACTCTTCCATAACCAATCACTTTTACACATTAATGTACAGGTTGTACTTGTGATTGAGGAAGAATCCTTGACAAGTTAATGAAGAAAAGTAGAAAACAGTAGTTCTATAAGAGCAAATCTTGTCCCCTATTTATTAACAAATGCATTAAGAACCTTTCATCATTAAATTATACTTTAATAATGGTATGAAATAAATATGAAATAGGTCCCTTAATATTACAACAGGCTGCAAAATACAAGCTTATATAAAACTATAAGAACATCCTACTGATCTATGACCTCATTGTATAGTGACATACACTATGATATACTAAAGGATTTTCTTGAATAAGAAGTATAAAATAAATAGCAAAAGATTATACAGATATTACGGAGTGTTTTACCAAAACATTGTGCAAGTATTATGGAGTGTTTTGAATTTAAAGGATACACAAAATAATACTGCACTATTCGTAAATCATAGTTCTACAACATTTAAGCAACTAACCTGGCATACAGAAAACAATCAAAGCAAATATCAAATATTATTATGCATTAAAAATGTAACCTTTAATTAGAATTTCACAAACAAGGGAGAGAAATTTTTGTTACATTTTAATGACTATGATGTAGTTATTTCTTTTTAATTATATTTTATTTTATGACTGCACATTTGCTGCACATGAAACTTACATTGCTCTTGAGAACAGGTGAATATACAAGACACAGTTTGTTTCTATTTTTTTAAAATCCCCAACTCCTTCCTTCCCTTCCAACTCCCACTCTCCATCTCTAAATTGCCTCCTTCTGTTTTCAAGATAACTGCTATTATATTATTATTATTATTAGCTCATATTTATGTCATATAATATTTACATTTGTTGTGGTTATTAGGTTCCTGTACATGGCAAACTTTCTTACTTCTCCTTCTCCCCTAAACTTCCTACCATTCCGCTAGACTTCTTTCAGTTTGCCAGAGATCTATCTCCTTATTTCCTTTTACCAAGACTTGACTTTGCTCTTAGTTCATACTTTCCCTTATTTAAATGTAACATTCCATATGATATTTAAGCACATATGTCTGGTTTATTTCACTAAACATTGCATTTTTCAAGTCCATCTATTTTCCTACAAGTGTCTCAGATTGATGCTTCTTTATAGCTGAGTCGTACTCCATTATGTATAGATACATTTTCTTTATACATTTGTCTGTTGATGGGTAAATAGGCTGGTTCCAGAATTTAGCTTTTATAAACTGTGCTGCTATGGACATTCGTATTGACATATTGAAGTTTAAAATGTCTTTATTTCTTTGAAGAAAATACATACAAGAAAAATAACAGGGTCATATGGAATTACTAATTTTCTTTTTTAATAACTCTGTATACTGATTTCCATAACACTTAGCCTAGCTTATATTCCCACTGGCATTGTAGAAGAGTTCTGTTTTTTCACCCAGCTATCCCAGTATTTGTTATTCTTGGACATCTTGATGGTTGCCATTCTTTGTGGTTGTAATTGCCATTTTAGCACTGTTTTAATCTGGATTTCTTTAGTGCCCCGAGATGTTGACCAGTTCTTCATGCATTTGTTACACATTTGCATTTCTTCTTCTGAGAAGTTATTTGTTCATTTCATTTGCCCACTTCTTGATTGGGCCTTTTATTTTAAGTGGTTCAGTTTTTTAAAAGTTGCTTATATATTCTAGAATGACAGCTCCTAACCAAACAGCCCAGGTTTATGAGGACATAAGTACAGACTGGGGAAATGAGAGATTTTATGACTTCATAAAGGTAATGACATCTCCAGAGATAAGAAGATAAGTACCTGACATAGGATTTCACAGATTATGGAATATCTAAAATTCTTCCACTTACTAGTCCTTGCTAGACTAAGTAGAAAAGAGACAAGGAGAGACACATATAGGAAAACTGACTCCACTTTTTTTCAGACATTCATTGAAGTACAATTCAAATGAAAAAAACTATCAATATTCTATACTTCATGAAAACACAAATGCTTAGATTTTTCTAGTTCAAATATATTTTCAATAAAAATAGTAAGAACTTTCAACATTTTCTCAATAATGTTCTGCACCTTTCTCTGTCCTTCCACTGTAGAACATAGAGTGTTTCAGAACACATTAACTCTTTAATTAAAAAGAATATTCTAGAGAAAATAAGTTAATCTAAAATTGCAAAGGGAGTATTTTTAAGAAACTACAATTAAGGGATAAATTATAAAATCTGACGAGTTTCTCAGAAGCATGAAAAAAGGAAATTTAACAATTACCATATATTTACATTTTTCCTAGGAAATGCATAATAGTGATTATTATCAATGAAGAAAAAAATGAAAAATTTCAACCCTAATTAGGGTTTAAATCTTGCCTAAAATATTACATAACTAGTGGAGTTTTTCTGAAATTTTTTGAGTCTTTAATGTAGCATGTCTTGTCATTGACAAATAACAATTTTTTTATATATAACCCTTTTATTTCTCTTTCTTGATTTCTCTGGCAAATGTTTCAAGTATTGCATTGAACAGAAGTGATGGTAGTGGATATCATTTTCTTATTCTTGATTTTAAAGGGAATGATTTTAGCCTTTTCTCATTTAATATGACATTGGCCATTAGTTTGTCATACATAGCTTTTATCAATATCAGGTATGGTCCATCTACACCTATATTCTCCAGGATTTTTATTATGAAGGAGTGTTGGACTTTGTCAAAAGCCTTTTCAGTGCCTATTGACATGATCACGTGGTTTTTGTCCTTGATTCTGTTGTGTAGTGCATTGCATTTTCTGATTTCTACCTGAAACACTTGGATGGAATTTATTTGGGCATGATGAATGAGTTCTTTAATGATATGTTGCATTCTGTTGGCTAATATCTTGCTGAAGATTTTTCATCTATGTGTATTAAGCAGACCTGCCTGTAGGTTTTTTTTAAATCTTTGTCTGATTTTGGGATTAGAGAATGGTGGCTTCCAGGAATTAATTTAGAAGCAATCTGTCCCTTTCAATTTCATTGTGGAATTTGAGGAGTATTGGTGAAATGCAATGGTCTTTAAAGGTTTTGTAGAATTCAGCAGTGAATCCTTGAGGACGTCAACTTTTTTTTTTTAATTTGGTGGGTTTCTTTACTGCTATCTCCATTTCATTGCTTGTTACTCAGTTGCTCAACATTTATGTGTCTTCTTGGATTAGCACTAGTAATTTGTATGACTCTAGGAATCTGTCCATTTCTTCAAGATTTTCCAGTTTGTTGGAATACAGTATTTCATAGTACTTACTAACAATTTTCTGAATTTTGATGGTCACGTTTGTGATTTTTGCCTTTTTCATTTTAGTTGCATCAATATGAGTCTTATCTTTCTTTCCTGTGGTAATTCTGGCTAAGGGTTTATCTATTATTTTTCCTCAGTCAAAGAACCAGTTTTTTCAATTTGTCAATTCTTTATATATTTTTTATTAGCTCACTTTCTTGGATTGCCACTCTACTACTTATTATTCCATTTCTTAATTTTTATTTAAGCATTGATTATTTATTCTCAAGTTTCTTGGGGTTCTGCATTAGGTCATTAAATTGAACTTGTTATGTTTTGTTGATATGAGCACTTGTTGTAATTACTTGCCTCTTTGGACTGCTTTCATTGTGTCCTACAGATTATGGTATGTTGTACAAGCATTTCTATTAACTTCCAGAAATTATTACATTCTTTCTTGATGTCTTCTGTGACCCACTAAATGTTCAGGATTGTTTTAATTTGTTCTCAACTGCTTTTAAGTTTTCTGTGGTTGATTTCTGTTTTTACCAAGCAGTTGTCCAATGGTAAACATGGAATTATTTTGATTATTTTACATTTATTTAAGCAGGCTTTGTGGACTAGTATGAAATCTGTTGAAGAAAGTTTTTTGTGTTTCCAAAGAAAATAAATACTTTATTGTGATAGAGTAGCTACTCTGTAGATATATTTTAGGTCCAGATAGCCATGGGTTGGTCTCCCCTGTGATATTTCTTCATTGATTTTTGCTTAGTTGCTCTGTCTCTTCATGAAATAGGGTATTAAGATCCTCCACTATTATTGTGTTAGTGTTTGTTTGGTCTTTTCAGTTCAGAAGTATTTGTTTTATGAAGATAGATATGCCAGTATTTGGTGCGTAAGAATTAATAACCATTATCTCTTCTTGTTGAATTGTTCTGTTAATTAGTATGTAATGATCTTCTTTGTCTTTTCTGATCATTTTTAAATTGAAGTTGAAATTGTCAAAGATTAAAATTCCCAGTGCATGCAATATTTTTTGCTATCCTGTGATTTTTAGTATATAAATATCTTTTTGGCTTAGATAAACTCTTTAGTGCAACAGGCTGTAAGATTCTCTCTCGCTCTCTCTTTTTTTTTTAATCCAGGATTCCTATCTGTGACTTTTAGTTGAAGAATTGAAGCCATAAACATTGAAAGAGAGTTAGTGATTAATTACTATATTTCCATTATTTGTCTGTTGATTACTCCTTTGTTTTTCTTTTACTGTCATTTTATTGTTATTCTTTATCCAGTTAGCTTGCTTGGTGTTTTCATTCCATCCTTTTAGCATTTATTTCATCACTGCTGTAGGATTATTCTTGAATATTTTCTGGAGTGTGGCTCAGCATTTATGTCTTTTGACGTGGGTTTTTTTTCATGAAAAGTCCTTATATTTCTTTATTTTTTACTATAAAGAGAAAAAAACAACAAAAAGTGGTACAGAATTTCAAAACCAGATAATAGGAAATTAACAATGGTTAATAAGTTCTGTATTGTTTTCTTCAAAGTAGTTGCTCAGATTATAAGCTATAGGCATGCATAATTGATCGAACAATATAAGCACAAAGTTTTTTTTCAATGAATTAAAACAAATTAATAGTGCAACTATCTTAGAGATCTTTTGAATATATGTGTACTTTTTTCTTTTCCTATCCTTCTTTTCTCCTTTCACCCATTCCAGTTCTTTCCTTGTGAGCAATGTCTTTCTCTTTCATAGTATCTATTTTAGGTTTTGGATCTTATTTACTTTTTCAATTTCTTACAATAGTGTGATAATATGATGTTTACACAAACAAGTTTGATTTATTTCACTTATAAGTATCTATTTATCTATAAAAGCCTCAAACTTATCCTTCCATATAACTGATTACTACTTTATCACATAAAAATAGCACATCTTTTTTATCCATTCTTTGGTCTATAGGCATTTGGGTTGTTTCAGCACAAACCCTCAAATCAAGAAAAGCTTGGAATGAAAGCTTGTAATGAGGTTTCAAGACATGAAAGAAAATAACTTCCAACCCAGCTTGATGTACCTTGCAAAATTATCATTCAAAATTAATAGAGAAACAAGATACTTCCATACAAAGAACAACTGAAGAAATTCATGAGCATTAAATTTCAGTACAAAAGGTACTGAAATATATTCGAGACAGAGCCAAAAATGACCACAATTGAAAGAGCAACAACAGAAAGAAAGAAATCATTAAACAGGGCAAGCAATTCAATGGAGGGAAAAAGTGGAGAACCAACAATGGGAAAATAACATGATAAAAACAAGCCAATGCATGAGTTACCACCATCAGTGTAAATGGCATCAATTCACCAATCAAAAGAAACAGACTGGCAGAATCTATCAAGAAACAAGATTCAACAATATTCTGTACACAAGAAATACATTTAACTCAAAAAGAAATTCATAGCCTAAAAGTCAAATGACAGAAAACAATACTCATGCAACAGGAACCCAGAAAAAATCAGGTGTAAGATTTCTGTTTGCAGACAATGTGAACTTCAAGCCAAGAATGATCAAAAGAAATAAAGAAGGTCACTACATATTTGATGGGGGAAAATTCAAGAAGAGAGAACAATTATATATATATATATATATATACAAGATCACCCAACTATATAAAACAAATATTAATAGATATGAAAAATCAAATAAGCGGTAACACAATTGTAATGGGGAGCCTTAATTTCCATCTATTTTGATGGAAAGTTCCGTGGAGTATGTTCATTTAGAATGGAAGTTGATTACTTTCAGGGCTTGAAATGTTTCATTCCAAGTTCTTCTGGACTTTTAAGATTTTAATTGAAAATTACTGCAATTCAAGTGAGTTTACTTTTAAATGTGATTTTTTTTTCTTTTCTCTGACTGCTTCTAAAATTCTGAGTTTTTGTTGAACATCTGACAATTTATCCATCTTATGTCTTGATGAGTTCCTTTATCTGAGTTTTATCTTTGTGAAATTCTGAAAGCCTTGCTTACTTGTATGTCGAGCTTTTCTCTCAAATTTGTGATTTTTCTATTATAATTTCTTTAAACAAATTCATAATTTCATTTCTGTTATCTTCTAGTATTTCTGTAACTCCAACTGTCCTTAGAATTGTTTTCATTTGTCATCTAGCAACTGGTAGATGATTTTAGTTCTCTTGTCTTTTTTGTAACTTCTCTGAGTGTTTCATTATAATTTACTATTTTGTCCTCAGTGTCAGACACTTGGTCTTTACATTTGTCATTTTGTCAGTTTATTAGTTCTATACCAGAATTTTATAGAGCTCCACTTCCTTGAACTTGCCTATCTCTCCATAGGTGCCCCCTGTGGGAGTGTTGCGAGACTTTGGCCCTTTTCTTGCTTTGTTCTCACATGTTCCCATATATATGTGTATATAATATTTACATATAATACATGAAATGTATAATATATTATATAGAGAGATAGAAAGAGAGAGAGACAGAAAGAGTGACAGAGAGAGAAACCCCCCTCCTTTGGACCTGAAGGTTGAGATCTAGTAGAGAAGCATAGTGGATATGAAGATATTTTTACTTAAGTTTTGTCTTTTGACAATATGTTTGCTTTAATTGCTAAAATATAGTGTTCACACCATCTGCTGAACAATTTAACTGTTTGGGCCCTGATACTGTGTTATAAGGAGGGATTATTACTGGATATCACAGCATCAACATATCTAACCATGCATTAATTATATGTGTTATAGCCTTAACTTTAACTTTTATTGTTTAATAAAAATATGTAGATGTAGAGGGAAAAATTAGATAGGTGGTCAGATTCTGGAGAAGTCTTTTTATATTTTGGCTGCAGAGTTAACATTAAGGGTTTAGAGAAGATACTTGTGGGATGGGATATAGAGGAGGGAGGTGCAAATTGGAATTGAGAATAGCTATAAAGTTGTTAGATCCTGATGATATATTTGTGCATTCGGAAAATGAAAAAACTAGGGATGATAAGAGACTAGGCAAGACAATCAAAAGTGAAAATCATAGAATAGAGAATCCAGAAATTTTATATGAAAGAAGACAGTGGGTGACTAAGAAAGAGGAGATTACAAGAATAAAACTTGCTAAGAATATTTAAAGTGTGATAAGAATAAGATAAGAAAATACCATTGCTAAAAATGCTAGAGGTGAAGAAAAAGATTGGAAAAAGAGGGAAGAGAGAGACAGAGAAAGAGAGACAGAGAGATAGAGAAAGAGAAAAGAGAGAAATTCAGTGGAGATCCAGTTCAAATTCTCAATAGGCCATGCGTTCGCTGTGCTATACAACCCATGTGTACACACAGTTCCCTTCTTGCCTTAGTTGTGATCTGCATATATCCACATGAATGCCCCCTCTTTTCAATTTACTCCCCTTCAGCCAGGAAGCTGAACTCAGCACTGCAATACTATTTCATATGTAATCAATATAAAATTTAGAAAATATATTTCACATTCTTATTTTATCCAGCTCTTTTCTAAATTTGGAAGTTTTCTAAAAATTTATTTATTTTTACTTATAGCCTATCTCAATTTTTAATAGCTATATTTCAAATGTTTATTACATGCATAGGGATAGTAGACATTATTCTAACAGTAGATGAGATTGGGACCTTTAGCAGGTGCACATGTCAGAAATATTAGAAATACAATGTAGAAACCCCTAACTTCATGTATGTTAAAACAAAACTATCATTAACCAAAATGAGTGAATAAAGGTATACTCTGATTAATTGAGTTATTTTAATTGACATATACTTTATTTTCCAAATATGTATCTATCATCCTTTCTGGAGAGAGTAGATGTCATTTGCCAAAAATATGCATCACATTTAATTCCTCAGCTTTTTTTCATCCCCCATTTTTCTTCCTGAAGATTCCCTTCTATGAGGCCTGAAGAGCAACAGCAAATGCCTGCAAAAATCTCCCCTATTTTTCCTGGCCTCATCTTGATTTCATAATGAATGAAATTATTTTGCTCCTCAATATGGTATGTTCAATATTAAAGCTATTGTTACTTTGAATTTGATCCCTCTTTCAAATACCTTTCCAAAGATATCTAGTCTTGCTTATCTTCATTCTTTTGCTTGTAAGAAAGTATCCCTCGTAGACTGTTGTCTATTCTTCTATTTTTTACACTCATTGTTCTTAAATTTGTTGACTTGAATATGAGAACATAGCTTATGTTCAAAACTGATTACACTAATACATAGAAGGGGTAACTATTGAAGAAAATCCTTAATACTTCCGGATCATCCATTAATTATCTCAGGCAGATTTCAATATTAATATATTTTAAGCATTCAGACAGAAAACAAAAATATTGTAACAGACACACCTATTTCTACTATCCAGTTTCAACCATGCATAACAATTAACTAGTTTTGATTTTTTATTTTAAAGAAATGAAATATTTCAACAACATTAAACATTTCCATTAAATTCTGTCTATTGTGTTCTCCCTTTCCTATTTATTCAAAAGTTCATAATTACCCTCAATTTGTGGTATTTTTCATGTACAGGGTGTCACATTTTTAATATTTATGAGCAACACATAATATTTTTCTTCATTTTAATCAGTATGCATTTAATTTCATAATTTGTTTTATTGTACAATAAGTTTTTGACTATTATCCCAGTTAATCCACTGCATCTAGCTTATGTATTTTAATCATTATAATAAGTTGTCAATTCTTATATTGATAAGCATTTACATTTATTCTAAACATTCTCCAATATTTTGATGCATATGCACCATGAAGATGCCCATGTGCATATTAGTTTTATTAAGGTATGAATATTAAAAGATCATAAAGTATAGATCCTAAAATATAGATCAAAAAGTATAATCATCATAAATTTTACTGGACATTACAAAAGAAAACAATGAAATAATTATATGCATAATTGACTATATTTATTAGTGTATATCCCTAGATGTTTGATTATATTTGTGATAAACTATATTAACCTGGGGTAAGTTAACATTTGTTATTGGTGTATACTGTCTTTCTGCAACATCAGTGAACATGATGTGTGATGGCAAAGATCACTTCCGTGAGCCTTTTGTTCTCTTACACTTCTTGCTGTCAAAAGAAGGCAAGGTTCCACTTGCTCATGACTGGCCTGGAGACAGCATTACTCAGTGTTGTTGCTGCTACTAGAAGCTTTGAGAGATGAAGTAATTTATCCCCTCAACCTGAAAGTTATGACAAAACAGCAAGTTCTTTGCCAAAAGCCATAAATTCCTCAAATCCAATCTCCTTTCCCATGATCCCACACACACCATGTGCAAGCATCTCTCTTGGTATTACCTTGTACTCTGGCTCAAATGTCAAATAAGAACCAGGAATCCAAGTTGTGTATCATGGCATTCATATCACTTTCTTAGCTGTGAGTAATGAGATGTCTGCCTTTGAATATGGTGTCTTATGTCTTATGTCAGAATCCATGGATTAGATAATTCAGTAACGTAAGTTGTTTTTAAGTAGAGTGAAATAAAATTGCAGAGACAAGAGTATACATTTTATTTATTTGAGGCTCTTCTTCTAAACATCTATGCAGATTTATAAAGGGCTGTTATATTTCTGAAGGGCCTACTTTTAAGTAGAGTATGATTATTGATTAAAATGGAATTTTTAATAACAAATTATTTTATAGAAATACTACTTAAAGTTATGCACTGTGTGTTATTCAGTGATTTTTGTCATTCTATCAACATCATAGATTATAATTTCACAAATTAGGATGGCATTAATAATGCCAGGTAATAAAATTTTGTGAAATATCTGACATATATGTGGTCTATCATCAATTAAAGTGTCGTTACTCAACACATCACTGCATATACACTTAAATTGATGGAAATATTTATATACGGCATAGTACTAGACATAGCCATAGTTATATGTTGTTAACAGATGAGGATATTTATGTGAAAATATATGATAATGGGATTTGTCATTATATGAACATCATAACGTTTATTGACACAAACTACAGCATGGTCACATCAATATGCAGTATGTGTAACGTTAAGAGGTTACCATTGTGTGTGTGATCCACCATTGACCAAAACATTAAGTGGCATATGACTACATTAAGCATCATTTTTGAAGTTCTTATTTTAAAAATATGCTTCTTATTTCTTCTTCTGAGTTATAATACTGATGTTGAGTTTTGGCATATTCTTTACATGGAGATGAAGGTTAATAGTTTACAAAGCAGATTTCTAAGGTATTTTTATATTGGTGGATACTGAATTTGTCAAATATTAATGTATGAATTTAAATTGTACTATATTTTTTCTTCTGTTGTACGTCAATGTATGAATTTTGTGTGTATAATATCTAAGGTTAACTTAGATGTGTCGAACCTTTCGCTTTTAGGATGGTTCCTTCTTGGAGACTATGTTTTTATACTTTCACAAATTCCATCTGTTGAGAACTTTTTTTCTATCTAAATTCTTAATTAAATTCATGGATAGTTATCTCCAGGATCAGTAGTTTGGATCCTTGTCCTGAAAGATCCCACTGCCTGTGCAGGCCACATTTACACCTTTCCCTTTGCCCTGTGAGTAGATAGAAAAAAGAAAGAGCCACAAATCTAGTTAATAGTTAGTTTTTGAAACATGATGAGCAATTAAATTATGTCTAAGTTTGGGTCTTACGACTCCTGTCATTTCCCAAAACAGTGATATGTGAATTTAGTATCTTGTAAGTATTCTAGACTGGTTAAGTGAATATATATTTCATATAAATCAAGTGGTTTGTAGTTTTATTAAAATTTACAATGCTTTTGTCATCATTTTCTGGATTTTGTTAAAATGTCTCACAAGGATTACCAAATTATTTTATTTACTGAATTCTTAAAATCAGTTTACTTTATAAAGTTTACAGCCATATTTCTACATGCATATGAAGTTAGAATTATTTTACCTTCTAGGGATTTTTCTCTTTAGCATTAACTAATTATTCTAGTCAACATATTACTGTACATCTTACAATTCATTTGTTGGCATTGTTCTGCTACTTTCATGAATTTAATGCCAACTTCTAGATGTGTCATTTAAAAATATCATCAAGCCCCATTTTTTCAATACAGTTAGAGAATTTCTGGCATTAAACAGAGCTCAATGAATTTATATATATTGTGAAAACTGTATTTACTTGAGTTTGTTTGTAACTTCTTACTTTGTATTTCTATGCTTTAAATCATTTTTTGAATCAATCAAAATTGCTTTAGTTCTCCCTGTTATCCTACTTTTGCAAAACTGCTTTTCAGGTATGTATTTTATTTCTAGTTCCATTCTAGTTCCATTCTTAAAACTTAATTTTTTCTTTTGAATTTAATAAGGTCTGTAGAAAATCAGTATCTCATTCCTAAACAATATAAGACCTTAAACTGTTTTAAATTGCTTACCATTTTATCTGACGTTCTTGAAAAACATTTAATTTCATGTTTAATAACAAATGACCGACTATATTTTAGAAATTGTATAATGATATTTGTTCATGTTTGGTTGTTTTCTTCCTATTTGCTTATTGTATTGATATTTCTACATTCTAGACTTATTTCCTGCGATAAATAATGCACTTTGGTAATTCTCTTGGATCTAGTTTGTGAACACTATATTCTTTCAGTCTTTGTCAACAATATTTAAATGTAGCCTTATTTTGGAATGCTATCATGCTGTGATGCATAAATAGTTGTCAGTCATTTTCATGCATAGCATTGAAGTTACCATTTCATTGTGTGTTGGCATTTGTTATGGCTAATGAGAATTTTCTTGTCATTGTTACAGAATGAATAAATAAATTACTTGTGGATTAATCTCTCCTATGAGTTTTCCTTGAGCTTTGATGTTCTCTTTTCTCATTGCAGTATGTCTAGAAGAGACATGATTGCTGTTCTCTTGTTGTGGATCACAAGTTTCTTAACTGTTGTGTTTTCCATTACTACAGTGTTATTTTCTTCTCTATTGGTTCTCTTCTCTCCTAAGAATTTTCCCTGGAAATCTCAGTGGAAGAATTATAGGATAAATTCTATTGAACTAGCTATAGAACCATCACATCCATTTCTGTCTCTCATGCATCCTTATTTTTCTACCAGTTTACTATTTAGTGCCAAATTCTGGGTGATTTACTTTGAATTCATTTTTTTTCTAAAATAATGCTTATTACCCTCTACCCAGGGATGTGGGGCATTCTGTTACCAGCAGATGTATTCTGAGTTCCCTTTGTCATATGTATCACATGTGTCATATGCAGTATGTTCCTTTTCCCGAAACATCCCATGTTGGGAGAGCTGCATTATCTTTGGGGGATTCAGAGGAGAGTGTCAATTTCTAACCTTTCCAATTTCTAGATGCCAACTGTAAGCTTTGACTTCTGGCTTCTGTTTTCAATGATCATCACTTAATCTTTTTTTTCTGCTTTAGAAATCTAATTTCTTTTTACCTTGACCTGATTACTTGTTTCTTTTAGAATTCTTATTGTGATTCCAAGTAACCAAAAGTAATGTTATGAACTGCTTTAGACCCTTCTAAAAATAAAAACAGGGAAGCCTCAGTGTACAACGTGTTTATAGTTCAACATGAGGCATTCAGGAGGTAATTAAGACTAAATGATACCATAAGCATTGTTTGGCTTCTGTCACTGTAGTAAATGCCTGAGATAATCAGCTTATTACAGAGAAAATGTTTATTTTGGCTCATAGTTTTGGAGGTTCTGGTCCACAATTGGTTGGCCCTGTTCTTGGAGCCCATGGTGAGACGCTCATCACCATGACAGCAGGTAACAGGGGCACACTGCTCAGTGGTCAGGAAGCAAATTGGTGGAAGATGCAGGGGGAAAGAGGCTCATGGCTCCCGTAAAATCATGCCCTGACTGACCCGGAGACCTCATCAGAAAGACCTCTACTGAAATCTTTGTGAACTCTCAATAGTGCCACCCTGAGAATCAAGCTTTTCACATAAACGCCTATCAGCAATCCAAACTATAGAAAAGTTAGTGATGTCCCAAGTAAATAAATATTACTGTGCAGTGTACGAGTACAATAGCAACAGTGGTGTGTGAATATGACAGAGTGGGTGTCCTCAGAAGAAGAGCAAGGAAAGGAAATTCTTTTCCCACATCTATTCCATTTTGGGACTGGCATTGTAAGGACTGATTCTAAGGAGAAATATTAGAAATATTCTAAACTTTTCTCTGTTGCCAGTTCCGATCAGGTGGAAGTACTGTACCTGAGCACCATGAGCACACAGGTCCTTTAATCTGACTGGAAATTGTACCACCCCTTGTTCCTTCCCAGCAGGCAAAAGAGTGCTAGGTATCCCACAATGATTACTCACTAAATGGCCTCCACTTGCTTTCCTTACTTTTAGTCTGACTCACATCTATGAGTAAAATCCTTCAAAATATATCAATAACTTTCTAGAAACTATTTACACTTAACAACATTAAAAATTATGAAATTTGACTTTGAAATTTACTTCTGGGAATTTCAGTTAGAAAAACATAAAGTTATTTAAATGATGTAGTTATAGCAGTTTTTAAATACTTTGTACTGATATATAAAATGAAAATAAGAGAAATTACCTTCCATTTTGACTTTTGGGAGGTATCAAAACTGTTTAATATTAGATTTAAAGGTGCAAGGGCCAAATATTTTGACATAATTGCAAGTTGAGAAATTAAAAAATAATTCAACACAATCAACAAATATGTGCATAGAATAAACGTTAGAAGAAAACTGTCAAAAGAAGTTGGAAAGTTATGGTGGTACGACCTATAATCTCAGCACTTGGAAGGCTGAGGCAACAAGATGGCCACAAGTTCAAGAACAGTCTGAGCTGTATAGTGAATTCAAGGCCACCCTGAAATACGCAGTGAGACCCTGTCTCAAAAAAAAATAATAATAAAATAAAATAAAATAAAAAATAAAAAAAAGCAAAGCAAAACAAAATGAAAGAAACAAATAAATGTTTATTGGTAAAATTATTCTACTTTATTGTATTCTCCAGTGGAATATAATATGTTTAATCTAATATTTTAACTTTTCTTAGAAGCCTTTAGCATATTCATAGTTTTATATTGATGTTTCCTACAATTTTTCGCAGAGGTGGCAAAAAGTTACAGAACCAGTACTTTGCTTGGAGATCTGCCATGACACATGGGAAACCACAGTGAAGTTTAATGCTGTGAGTATAATGTATAATTTAAACTTACTTTCATGATGTACTATTCCTCAAGGTTAGTCTGAGGTAAACTTGGTTGTCAACTTGACTAGCTTTAGAGATTAACAAAGCACACTTTGGGGTGTGTCTGGATAATTATGGTGGTGTGATCTTGAGTATATTACCAGTCCCTGGCCCATTTATGGGGTTCTTTACAGCCTTCTCTGTTTCCGGACTGCCATATTGAACATCTTTTCTCTAACATGACCACTTTTTCAAGTTATTTCTCCCATGGAGTAGTGGAATCTGAGTCACTTTAAACCTCTCCTCCTTTATTTTGTGGGTATCAAGTATTTTTGTCCTACTAATGGAAAAGCTGGCTGATATAAAATCTTATGAAAAAGAATCATGCATTATGAATATGTTCCTATCTTCTTTCTCTTGTGATATTTATTCATGTTTTGTTCTTTTTTTCCCATTGTACATTGGATGAGATAATTTAACTATGAAAACATGATTCAAATTTTTCTGTGCTGTGAAGTTCCTATGTGCATCCAAGTAGAAATTATAAAGTGAAATGTCAAATGATGTATTAAACAAGATTTTGTTCATTAAATAGCTTGGTAGTAGTTACTGCTTTTCTTATTTCCAAGCCATTTATGATGTTTCTTACAGTACTCCGTGCTTAATAGAATTGCGTGATCATTCTTGTTTAAAGAAAAAACTGTCTCTTTCACTAAGAATCAGGTTAAAGAAGGAAAGTGAAACACAAAGAAGAGAAAAAAGAGAGAAGAGAGAGGTGGAGGGAGACAGAGAGGTGAAAGAAGGAGAGAGGCAGGAATGAAAAGAAGTGAGGGAAAAAGGAATACAGGGAGGGAATATGACTCTATTAATTATATAAAATTTATTATTCATGGCCAGGGAGGTAGCTCAGTGGTTTAAGTGCTTGCCTGGCAAGTGCAAGGTTGTGAGTTCAATCGCTGGGAGCAAAAATAAATATTATTCAGACAGATTTGGAATTGTGACCTGAAAATTGTTCTAACATCCTAAACTGTTCAACCTACATGTTTCATACCTGGGTTAAACCCTTGGCTCGTTTTATTGTATCTATTTAGTTACTCTTATTTTTTCTTACCATTCTTATGATATCTATTCTTTCTAAATTCTGTCATACTTTTTATGCTTGGCAACTGGTATGTAGTACGAATATATTATTTTTACATATTAATTTAATATTGTCATACATTACTTTTAAATTTTAAAATCATCCAAAAATACAGATCGTATACCCTCATTTTATTTCTGTCTCACAAATTGGCAAAACAAAATTCTACATATGTTCTCATAAAATAAATGCAATTGACTGACAGACTGATTATCCTTGCTGGAAGCATGTCTAAAGCTGTTACTCTCACTATTTAAAATTATTAAAGTCATAATAACTTTCATTTTTATAATGCTCTATATTTTCCAAAATACATTTTATATATATATATATATATATAATTTAATCTGATATCATAGCTCACCTAGATCAATATAAATGGTATCCATCTAGTAGGATAAATTGAATGTATACACTTTAACACATAATATTAGAATAAGTTAATTTATGTAAAAGTAAAAGAGTGAAAGACACAATTGTCATTTTACCTAGATGAGCATTAATCTGCATCATTTATGTTGATTTTGATCAAGCTACATCTGTTTATGAGACTGCTTTGATGTATGTTACAAAGTAAATGATCCCACGGGTATTAATAGACTGGGCAGAAGGTAGAGTTGGCTTTTATTTTTAAATTTTGAATTAAGTAGCTTTGATATAAAAAAGTCTCAGGAATGAGACTATTACCATTCTCAATTTGATTTATAAATTTTCAAATTAATTTATGCCCCAATTTTTTCCTTCCTTTTCTCTGTCCATTTGTAATATCGTTTACTTCATTCCAGGTCTAAATGTTTCCATGCTCAATTATGTTAAAGTGTAAAATTGTCTCTCACTTTGAAGATCACTGAGATGGACTTTCTTTGAGAATAATTAATATCTGGAGACCTAATTTAGTTCTTTTTGTTCTAATGTTCAACAAAGATACTCATTCATCAGTGTATGTTTCCCTTGTGTCACATTGTTATCTGGAAAGTAGGTCACAGGAATAGCTGTAGTGGCTTTTAAGATCTAGTATTCAAAATGCTGTCTCAGTGAAATTACACACTGCAAAGTAGTCATATCTAAATGGTCATTGTAGGGACAACCAAAACCACATAATGATGACAGAAGTTCAGGACATGTTTCAGGTTTCAAGTAGTACACAAACTATTTCACCTCAATAATGTATTAATGTGAAACCTGGCGCATTGATTTATATATGCAAAGTAACTTTTTTAAAGTGATCTTATCTCTTTAAAGATAATACTATAATTCCTTTATCTATGGTGTTTAGTAAAATTTTAATTTAGGGATTATATTTCTATGTTCTCAGTCCCCACTGAACTACACTGCAAATTCAGTTAACTGAGACTGCTAAGTAAAATGTATTTCAACCAAGAATGACTTTAATATAAGAAATTTTATGTTACAGACAAAATAAATTTTAAAATTCATGAGCATACAAAGGAAGAGAGGAAGGGAGGGAAAGAAGAGATAAAGGGAGTTAAAAGCCTAATTCACATTGAAATCTCAAAATGTCAAAAAAAAGAAGTACCACATGTAAAATATATTTGCATTGTGATGTTCCAAAGTTTTACACATTTTCAATATTACCGATTATTTTCAGCATTTGAAAGGTCTTCTCAGGGGTCTACCACTGTTGCTACCACTCACTTCAATTGCCTTTATCACTGATAAGGAACTGTCATTGTATCCAGGATATTTGTAATATCCCATAACTATGAAGGCATTTTTTTTCTAGTAAAAGAAAAATATACATTGTCTAGGTAAAATAGATGGGTGTATTTTGACAATTTTACAGCAAAACACTGATTATTATAGGTCTCATTTCAAAGATACATGGAGGAGGGACAAGTTAGAAACTTAAGAAGATATTTTCAACAGAAAAATGACAAATACACAAATAAGAATAATTCTGTTTTAGTGTTTCAGTATAACACTGTTTTAGAATAATATTCTGTAGTATGAAACTACCAACGTTACCATTGTGTGAAACAGTACAAGGACCGAGAACATTGAATTCCAATGATAATTCCACATTGCTATTTTTTTTAATCAGTAAGAAAGTTGTTCTCTTAAATCTAGTAATATATTCCTTGTGGTCACTTATGCTGTACTTTGAAATGGTAAAATGAGACATATGTACTTCAAGGAGAGTAACCTGCTTTACTTTAACTACTGAGTTAAGCATTAATTACATCTAAAAGATATTTTTGCTGAAACATCTAATTTGATGTGAACTAACATGTGGACACCCAAGAAAAATATTTGCACATTGACTCTTAAACATCCCACCAATTTAAGTTTCATCTTTGTATTATTGTTATTGGAACAAGTAGAGGATTTGTTAGAATAGTAACTCTATGGTCAATCTGATATTTAAAATTTTATACACACTTTAAAATTCTTCAAAAATTATACTTCCAATCATGTTATAGGTACAAAAGCTTTTAAACAAAATAGAAATAAAATCAATAGTACCATAGTGTTACAGATTATATCTGGATAACCCCCAAATTTCAGGTGTTCATAGATGGAACTGGTTGCACATAGCTGAGTCTAGAGTGTGTGAATATGGACTAAGGGTGTGTGGCAATTAAATTAGTTCACTCATTGATTTAGAATAGTCCTGGATGTGAGTAATGAGATGGCTACTCTGGAGGTATGTGACACCATTCAATAGGCTCGTACCCTGGGTGGGCTAAAAGGAAAAGCAGAAGAAAGGCTGCTGCCTTCTGCCTACCCTGACATGGACTGTTTCTCCTCCACCACGTCTCCCTGCCATGGAGCCAGCTAGCTGTGGACTGAAACCTCTACAAACTACAAGTCAAATAAACTGTTGTCCTTTAACTTGTACATGTTGGATTTTTTTTTAATTTTAAAGATAGAAAAGTAAAACAAACAAACAAATAAAAAACAATGCTACAGGGTCTCAAAACAGGCTAATAAGAAATTAACAATGGTTAATATATTGCATATTGTTGTCTTAAAAGTAATTGCTCAGATTGCAAGATATAGGCCTGAAAAATTAATCAACCAATATAAGTACAGACTGATATTTACAATAAACTAAAAGAAATGAGTAGTATAATTCTGTTAGCTATTATATATATATTTTTTTCCTTCCTTCATTTCTCATTTCCCCCATCCCAGTTGCTCTTTCCTTGTGAGCAGTTTCTTTCCCTTTCTCAATGTCTACTGCAGATTTTCTATCTTATTTACTGTTTTAGTTTCTTACACTAGGGAGACAAGATGATGGTTGCACATGTGAGTTTACATGTGAGTTTATTTCACTTATGGGTATGGCCTCTAGTTGCATCCATTTACTAATAAAATACTCAAATTTATCCTCCTTTATAGCTTAGTAGTACTCCATTGTATAAAAGTACCAAACCTTTTTATCCATTCCATAGTTGATGGGCACTTGTGTTGTTTCCAAGATTTAGCTATATAAATTGTGCTGCTATAAACGTGGGTGCACATATCTCACTGGGGTATGATGTTTTTACTTCTCCTGGGAAAATACTCAGGAGAGAAATATCTGGATTGAATGGGACAACTGATTCTTTTCTTAAAAATTTTTTTGATTTAAAGAAAAAAACAAAGAATAAAAGACAAAACAGATAAAAGGATAGAGGTAATACATAGTTTCAAAGCAAAATATTCTCACTAAGAAATTATTAGTTGATGAGTTACATATTGTCCTCTTAGAAATAGTTGTTCAAGTTGCAAAATCAAAGGCTCAAAGGTGGACAGATACTCAGACATTCACAGTGCAAACCATTCTGTTCAATGATCTAATGAAAACTTAGTAATACAGTCATCTATCTTACACACTTAAATATACACACAGTTACATTTAGAGCACTTTCCTTCTCTTTCACTTTTACAATGTCTGTTATACATTTTGGATCTTATTAGTCTTTCATTTTTTGTATTATTTTTTACACTAGAGAGACAATGTGATATTTACAAATATGGGTCTTATTTATTTCACTTATGTGGATAGTCTCAAGTTGCCACCATTTACCTATAAAGGACTCATGATCATCCTTTTTATAGTTGAATAATAGTCCATTGTATAAAAATACCACATCATTTTCATTCACTCTGAAGTTGATGGGCATTTTGGTTGTTTCCCAGATTTAGCTACTACAAATTGTGCTGCTATAAATATGGGTGCACATACATCACTGTGACATGATCTTTTCAATTTTTGTGGGAAAATACCCAGGAGGGGAATAGCTAGATTGAATGAAACTTCCAATGCTAGTTTTTTGAGGAATCTCCATACCAATTTAATACAGTGGCTGAACCAGTCTACACTCTCACCAACAGTGGAGAAGCATTCCTTTTTCTCCATAGCCTCACCAAAATTTATTATCAGTTGATTTCTTGATGGCAGCCATTCTTTCTGGAGTGAGAAGAAATCTCAATGCTGTTTTAATTTGCATTTATTGAATGATCAGTGATGATGAGCATTTCCTCATGTATTTATTTGCCATTTGTATATTTTCCTCTGAGAAATGTGTGTTCATTTCTGATGCACATTTTTGGAGAGGGTCTTTGAATTTGGGAGTTTGATGTTTTTCAATTCTTTATAAATTCTGGATATAAGTCCTTTGTCTGAGAAATTGTTAGCTATAATTCTTTCCCATTATGTGGGTTTTCTTTTCACTTTGTTGGTGATTTCTTTTGAAGTGCAAAAGCTTTTTCATAATATGAGATACAGTTGTTGATTCTTTGAAGTAATTCCCATGCAGTTTGCATTTTGCTCATAAATTTTGTGCCTACCACTATGTCTCCAAGTTTCCTATCTACCTTGTTTTCCAATAGATTTAGTGTTTCTGTTTTGCTATTTAGATCTTTAATCCATTTTGACTTTAGCTTAGTGTATGGTGAAAGGCATGGGTCTAGTTTCAGTCTTTGGCATGTGGAAAGTCAATGTTTTCAACAGTATTCATTAAAGAGGCTATCATTTTTCCAGTGAACATGTTTAGACTCTTTGTCAAAAATAAGGTGGCTGATTGTCTTTGTAGTTTTGTTTTCATCTTCTGATCTGTTCCATTGATCCTCAGGTCTATTTCTTTGCTAGTACCATGCTGATTTTATCACTATGGTATAATGTAGTGTAATTTCTTTTTTTAAGAGCAGAATATATTTATTGAGAAAGAAAGTTTCCATTTGAGAAAGAGAAAGAAGATGTCCCTAGTGGGTTTCCAAAGACTCTGTCCTTGCGTTCTTTTTTTTACTTTAAAGAGAATAAAACAAAAGAGGGCAGAACAAAGCAGATCAGAACAGGACAACAAAAGCAACACAGCACTTTATAATAAGGCAACTGGACATTAACAGTAGCTGTCAAATATATCTTTCTCTGTTATAGGTGAGCATAGTTTCAAATACAATAATATCAAACATAACAAAATAGTACGGAACCATTCAAAAGAATGAAAGAATTACAGGTCATTCTGAACCAAATAACAGAGAATGATCAATAGCTACTATAATATCTAATTTTCAATAGAAAATTGTTTATGCTATCACATATATTAAAATCCCAATAAGTCACAACATGATAGAACTGATGGTAATAGAAGAATAGAAGCATGATAGTACTTCTAAGCAAGAGGATATTAAATCAGCAATGACTGACATAATATTTTGTTTTCTTCAAAACAGCTGTTCATACCATCACACATAATAAAGTCAAACAAAACAGAATAAAACCATTCCAACTGATGAATGAAAACATTGCAAGGCTTCAATGCAATGAAATGGGGAATCATGATTACAATAAAATCTTATATACTCCTACCAACTCTCATACTAGGGAGACTATATGGCATTTACACTTGTGAGTTTGGTTTATTTCGCTTATGAGTATAGTCTCAAATTGCATCCATTTACCTATAAATATCTCAATGTGATCATTCTTTATAGCAGAATAGTACTCCATTGTATAAAAATACCAGATGTTTTATCCATTCCTCAGTTGATGGGCACTTAGGTTGTTTTCAAGATCTGCCTATTACAAATTGTGATGCTATCAAAATGGGTGCACATATATCACTGTGGTATGATATTTTCAGGTCTTCTGGGAATATGCCTAGAAGTGGAATAGCTAGGTCAAATGGAACTTCCAAAGTCAGCTTCTGAGGAAACTCCAGACTGACCTCCACAGTGGTTGCACCAGTCTACACTCCCACCAACAGTGCAGAAAAGTTCCTTTTTCCCCACAGCCTCTCCAGCACTTGTTGTTGGTAGTTTTTTTTATCCTGATCTTTTTTTCTGGGGTGAGATGGAATCTCAGTGTGGTTTTACATTGCATTTCTCTCCTGACTAATGATGACGAACATTTTTTCATGTATTTATTTGCCATTCATATTTCTTCATTTGAGGACTGTGTATTCATTTCAGATGCCCATTTTTGGATTGGGTCTTTGAATTTCGAGGGTCTGACCTTTTTTAAATTCTCTATAAGTTCTAGACAGAAGTCCTTTTTCTGAGGGACAGTCTATTAAGATTTTTTCACAATTTGTGGGTTTTCTTTTCCCTGTTGGAAATCTCTTTCAACCTGCAGAAACTCTTTAATATGATTTGTCCCAGTTATTGATTCTTGGAACTATTTCCCATGTGGTTTGATTCTTGTTCATGAATTCTCTACATAACCCTATATCTTCGAGATTTTTACCTACTTTGTCTTCTAACAGATTTAGTGAATCTGTTTTAACATTTAGGTCTTTGATCCATTTAGATTTTAGTTTAGTACATGGTGATAGGCATGGGTCTTGTTTTAGTCTTCTGCATATGGATATACAATTTTTCCAGCACAATTTGTTAACGAGACTGTCATTCTTCCAGGGAGCATGTTTGGTCCCTCTACCATAGATAAGGTGGTTGAGTAAGTTTGTGGTTGTTGTTGTATCTTCCAATATATTCCATTGATCTTCAGGTCTGTTTTTGTTCCAGTACCATGTTGATTTTATTACAGTAGCTTTGTAGTATAACTTCAAGTCAGGGATTGTGATGCCTCCTGCCTTGCCTTTGCTGCTTAGAACTGCTTTTTCTATTCTAGGTTCTTCTGGTTCCAGATTAATTTTAGGAGTGATTTCTCTAGATCTATGAGGTATGCTAGTGGTATTTTGATTAGGATTGCATTGAATGTGTATAGTAATTTAGGGAGAATGGCCATTTTTACAATGTTTGTTCTTCCTATCCATAAACAAGGTATGTCTTTCTATTTTCTGAGGTCCTTTTCAATTTCCTTTTTCAGGGTATCATAATTTTCCCTGTATAGCTCTTTTACTTCTTTCATGAGAATAATTACTAATTATTTCATTTTTTGGATGCTAGTGTGAAGCTTCTCTTTTTTCTCTCTCAGTATTTTTGTTGTTAGTGTATAGAAATGCTATTGATTTTTGTGTATTGACATTGTATCCAGCTACCTTGCTGAGTTTATTTATTATATCTAGGAATCTTTCAGTGGAGTTTTGGGGGTTTTCTATGTAAAGTATCATGTAATCTGCAAATAATAGTTTAACTTCCTGTTTTCCTATCTTTACTCCTTTTATTTCTCTCTCTTGTCTAATTGCTCTGGCTAGTATTTCCAGTACTATGATGAATAGGAGTAGTGATACGGGACATCCTTGTCTTGGGCCTGATTTTAAGGTAAAGGCTTTCAGTTTTTGGCCATTTAATATGATGCTGGCTGTTGGTTTGTCATAGATGGCCTTTATTATATTGAGGTAAAGACCATCTATTCCAATTCTCTATAAGGTTCTTATCATGAATGAGTGTTGGACCTTACCAAAGTGTTTTCTGCATCTATAGACATGATCATGTGGTTCTTACTTTTGGCTCTATTGATATGTTGAATTACATTTATTGATTTATGTATGTTGAACCATGCCTGCATTCCTGGGATGAATCTCACTTGATCGTGGTATATAATCTTCTTGATGATTTGCTGAATCCTGTTTGCCAATAATTTATTGAGAATTTATGCCTCTATTTTCATTAGGGAGATTGGTCTATAGTTCTTTTTTTTAGTTGGGTGTTTCTTGGGTTTTGGTACTAAAGTAATATTTGCTTCCAGGAAT